>CM031234.1:175711556-176311556 GCA_018340775.1 Taxus wallichiana var. yunnanensis
CATGTTAGAACATGAACAGTGAGCTTGATTGAACAAAAAGCTACATGATGGATGGATAAAATCATAATTTGCGGGTCTTGGGTGAGGTACGTAATTGGTGCAACCTTGGGTTAGGCCGATGGATTAGGTGTGGCCGTGGGTTGGGCCAAATTGGTTGGTTGCAGCCTTGGGTCAAGCCTGATTGATTGGGTGCGGCCTTGGGTTGGGCCGGATTGGTTGGTTGTGGCCTTGGGTCAGGCCTGATTGATTGGGTGCGGCCTTGGGTCGAGCCAGATTGGTTGGTTGCGGCCTTGGGTCGGGACGGATTGGTTGGGTGTGGCCTTGGGTCAGGCCGGATTAGTTGGTTGCGGCCTTGGGTCGGGCCTGATTGGTTGGGTGTGGCCTTGGGTTGGGCCTGATTGGTTGGTTGCGGCCTTGGGTCGGGTCGATTGGTTGGTTTGTTGCGGCCGTGATTTGGGCCAATGAAGTCAAAATAATGCTATTTAGCAAAGTCGGGGGAAGTGACGTGGTGAGAAAGGAAGTTTGGTGGATAAGGGTAGAAATTTTGGTAAAGTAGGCGATATCGGTTAGGTATGACCGCTGATATCGGTGTTTTAGGGCATGCTATAACCGATATCGGTTATAGGTCAAAACCTATAAAAAGAAAAATACGGCGTGTCATTTTCACATTGTCAATTTGAGTGCCTAATTTTGTCTTGTCTGAGGTGTGAAGTGATTTTGTTGATTTTGTGGGCTGAGTTGGCATTATTTGAGTGGAGGAGTGAGTGAGTGGTAGACCCCAGCGATCAGGAGGCAGAGGTTGATTGGTTGAGGACCCAGCTGAGGAGATTTGGAGCCATGGCATAGCCAGGAGGAGCAGGAGGTGCTGGAGGAGCTGGACCACCACCACCTATCCCACCATGATGACGTGTAGTCGTACCGGTAGGCTCTGAACCCCTACTTATGTGAATTTAATGATTTTAACTTAGATGTGGGTTTTGGGTAGGAATCCCAAATTTAATAAAATAATGAATAAGTGGAAGTAATTTGTAAAATGGAGTGGGTAGGTAGGTTAGTTAGGCCAAAACGGTAGGGTGGGTAAGTTTTTAGGTCTTTTGGGTGGGTAAATGGGTAGTTTTTGGAAAAAATTGGTTTTGCGGGCCGTTTTGGGTTCGGCCCCGGAATGGGACAGTGACCGATGTCGGTCACTAGGCGACCCACATCGGTCACCGAATGTTTGTAAAAATGTCTTTGTGGATAGACCGGCGCGTTGGTCATATGTCGGCCGGTGTTGGTACGTAAAATGTGCTTGGGGATGATGGCGGTCGAGGGTGGTAGTGCCAGGTCGGCATGGGTAGGAGTTATATTTTGTGAACTTTGTGGTGGTTATTTGTTGTTAGAGTTTTTTTTTTTTTTTTTTTTTTTTGGTTGGGGGTAAAGGGGGAGGAGGTAGGGTTGATAGGAAAGGTGATTGGGGTGGGGGAATGGGGTTGTTGGGGGCTAGTTCGGGTAGGATAGATTATGTGGTGTGTATGAAGTAGGAGGTGTTAAATTGGTGGGGGTAGAGTTAGATGGCTAGAGTAGATTGGGAGATAAGTAAAGGGGAAATCATAGATGTATAGTGTAAGATAGGTGGGTGTAGATGTGTGTGATAGAGTCGGGTTGTGGTTGGGTGGGTAAGTGGGTATAGAGGGTTAAGGTAGTTGTGTTTGTAAAGGGTAGGCCTGATGAAGTGGGTTGTTTTTGCAGGCACGCCAGCAGCTCACGATGCGGGATCGGATGCCCCCTCTATTGAGGTGGATGCGGCCACATGTGACTGCAACACAGTGGGCCATCATGCGAGAGGTTGGACTCGGTGGAGTCTAGCGGTATAGGGCTATGGATAGGGACCACATCCTGATGGTTTCCCTCATCGAGAGATGGGATCCGGCAACCAATGTCTTCCATCTCCCTACTGGAGAGATGACGATTACATTAGAGGATGTGTATCGCATCCTGAGACTGCCAATCGTAGGTGAGGCAGTGTTCCAAGTGGATGTGGAGACAACGATGGACAACATCCTGCATGTATTCGGGGATGTAGCCCCATTGCTTACTTATCACAACATGAGTATTGCCTATGGTGATATGTATCACGCACACCGATAGGAGACACGGCTTGCCATGTTGATGATGATTGGTATCACCTGCTTCGCCCTCCCTGACTCAGAGGGAGGCCACTTCCCATGGGCTTTGATGGGAGTTTTGCATGAGATGGTAGAGGAGCATACATGCTATGCCTGGGCACTAGTGTATCTGGTGCAGCTATACAGAGAGCTGTGGGGTTATTGCCATATGAGGTGATTTGGTATATGCTCGACATTTTTGTTACACTACTAGGATTACAAGCATATCATCTGTATACGACCAGTAGGGTTGCCCCAGCAGCCAGGGCCACAGATAGTATACAGATATGGGTTTCAGAGGTGGTTGGGGGTCATGGGCCAGCCACGAGCGGTGCTCACAGGATGAGATGTGGCCTACTATCGTCACATGTTAGAGGGCTTGACCACGCTCGATATTATATGGAGGCCCTACAGAGGCCATCAGCCCCGAGGAGGAGCCCGAGCACAAGCTATGCTGGATCGGGTAAAGTTTCTGGATAGCTGGACGGAGGCCTAGCGAGTATGAGTGGATACCCCTAAAGAGGGTACGACGGTAGTTCGGCTTACGATAGGATGAGCCACCTCCCTTCCCGTAGTACTCAGAGGGATGATGTAGAGGCACCACTACCCTGCACCACAGCCATTTGACTCGGACCGGGTAGCGAGAGAGACCACCGATGATACTGATGGATGATCTTTGGAGTGCAGGGCATTTTGGTTTGGTGGGTAGGTCGAGAGCAAGCATTTATGAGAGCACTGCCCACACAACTAGATTTGGCTTGATTGTGATAGAGAGAGAGGGACCATCTGTTGAGCTAGGTGCAGCTATTACAAGGGCAAAACTGCTCACGCACAGCACAGATTGGGGTGCTATAAGGCGATTAGCCCAGCACTGAGCTCGAGCACCACCACAAGCACAGCAAGCATGTGCCACAGCACAAGAACCACCGTAGGCACCGGCACAGTATAGGCACAGGTGTAGGTATAGGCATAGGGTGTACCGGCGGGCGAGGCCACCGCTTTATTAGGAGTCGGGGGACCAGCCCTAGTAGCCATGGTGGCACGGGCCCGCTATATGGAGGTGAGAGTGGAGGCCCGGTATTATCAGGATGTGCTCGATGGTACCGGGGCTGACTATCAGCCATATGCGGCGCACAGACCAAGACGTCCCGGAGCTAGAGATCCCAGGGGGCCGCAGCCACAGCCGGTGGGTCGGTTACAGGGAGGAGGCGAGAGCCAGCATAGAGACCAGCAGGGGACAGCCAGGCGAGGTGGTGAAGAGAGCGAGACATCCTGAGCGGAGATGGGTTTTATTATTGGATATAGACAACTGGTCTACGGACCGAGTATGTATATAGAGGCCTGCGTGCCCACGTATGATTTATTTATTCATTGTTGTTGTATATATCGGCTGAAGTGAGTACATTTTTGTATAGCCGATACTGAAGCTTGCATGAGCCGAGTATATTTTGACATGAGAGACCGCCTGCGAGCCGAGTCGATATTTTGACGAGAGATGGCTGCATGCGGCTTTGTATTTTTAGATCACAGAGGCCCCATGCAGGGCAAGTTGTATATTTTGACATTGATATATATAGATGATGATTTTGATCCACATGGTGTGTATAATGATTGGGTTGATGTATATATTAAAATGTCTCATGTGTTTTGTCAATGGTTTTGAAATTTAATGTATATAGATGATGAGTTTGATCCACATGGTGTGTATAATGATTGGTTTGATGTATATATTCAAATGTCTCATGGTTTTTAATGTATATAGATGATGTTGATGAAATTTTGATGATATGTATATGCGTTGATGGGATTCTAATGAAAAATATTGATAACGATGTCGTTATGCAGGGAAAAGAGGCGGGCGCCACCAAAAATTTGCAAAAACTAGAGAAAAGGCCTAGGTTTAAGCAAAAGGAGACATATGATCGATATCGGTTAACTAACCGATGTCGGTAGACATATGATCGATACCGGTTAGGTAACCGATATCGGTTATGATAAAATGAGCTTTTCTAAAAATAGAAAAGCTTGGGAGGAAACTTAAGTTCTTATTTTTAGAGTCATGCAACAAGTTAAATACGAGAATGCGATGTTGTTTGATGAGTGATACTGGTAATTGCATGGGAGAATTGAGTGATAAGGAGGAAGAGAGACAGTAAAGTGATTGTGGGCTGAGATTAAGAAGGTAAAAGCCAAGTTATATCAAGAGCGTGGTGAACATGGCTAAACAAGGAGAAGCATCCAAAGACGAGGCAGAGACAAGAGGGAAAATAGGTTCCACCTCAAGTTGCCTCCCAAGAGGTAAAATTTTTGGTTGTAATTCAATTCTTGCATGTTTTATGAATAGGATGAGGGAAGGTAAGTCGGTAGAGATGAAAAACAAAAGGTGATAGGCAAGGGTTTGGGATGGGGTGAGTGTTATGGGGTAGGTAAGCAGGGGTTTTGGGTATGTTTGTAGGTACAGAGAGGGGTAAATGAGCAAATAATTATCATAAGTTGTGTTTGCAAGTAGGCTATATAGGATTGATAGTGACCGATATCATTTAGAGATAACCGATGTCGGTTAGATAACTGATATTGGTTACTGTATGAAATTCCAGAATGTGAGAAAAAACACTTGGGGATTTGATTTATTGAATGGTTGTTTGTTGATTTGATGTATGCAGGCAGAGGTAGGGTTGAGGATGAATGATAGTGTGCCAGCTTTGTTGTCACGAGTCCGAGCGGATGTAACACTAGCTAAATGGGCATTGATAAACCGTGTGGGGTTAAGTGGAATCATTATTATTCACGAATCACATGCAATCATGCTATGTTGCAGGTGTTGATTGAGAGATGGAATCCAGAAAAGAATACCTTCTATCTGCCAACAGGGGAGATGACAGTGACATTGGAAGATGTGTTTAGAATTTTGAGGCTCCCAATTATAGGAAGACCAGTGTATCAGGCGGGGCCTAGCGCGGCGCGGGGAGCGATAACAAAGTAGTATTTGGTTCAGCTGCACGAGATTTGACACAGCGAGGTTTGACATTCACTTATGGTATAATGTATGCAAAGACACCCGAGGCAACAAGGTTGGTAAAGTGGTATTAATGATAGTGGTGGGGTATTATGCATTACCGAGGGCGGATGGGGAAGATTTCCAAACGCATTGATGTGTATTATTTGGGAAATGATAGAAAGGAGTGTGACTTTGCATGGGCACCCGCATATCCGCGGAGTTATACTGAGGGTTTATGGGCTGCAAGTGAAATCACAAGATGACACTGGATTGTGCATACTTATTACATTATTGGGCCTATGAGCACATTGTGTGTGTGCAACAATAGGCCGACCAATCTAGGAAAGAGAGATAGGAGTGCAGAGGTTGGGATTCAGATGATGGGTCCAGACAGAACAAGAGGTGAGATCCCAGGCCGTGACAGATGACATCGATTATTATAGGCAGGTGTGGGAGATGGTGACGATTGCGGATATCCGTTGGAGGCCTTACGGGAACTATATGGTGACAGAGAACATAGCTGAGGATTTGAGGGGTGTAGAGTGATTGAGGTGGATCGCGGGGCATAGGCCAGGTGAGTACGAGAGGATTCCTCTAGATCGCGTGTGGTGAAAATTTGGATTTGTTCAGGATATACCCATGGCTTATAGACCATACATGAGGATCGATGTTGAGGCATCATTCTCACCTCCCCGGCTGACACCTCTAGAAGGGCCAGAAGAGATAGCAGCCAATCGCAGGGTAATGGATGCAGGAGCGACAGAGGCTTATAGATTATGGTGGGTAGCAGAGCTGTGAGGTTCACGTGAGAGGGCCGATCAGCCTAACATAGCTGTGATTACAGTGGAGAGAGATCACCTGCAGGGTTTAGTGCACCAGCTTCAAACGCGGGTGAATGAGACAACGGGGTTGGTAGCGGTTGCGGAGTCACGAGTGGAGAGACTAGAGGCGAGACTCCTCCGCGCGAGAGGGCGTATTCATATGTTATAGGAGAGATTGGCAGATCAGTGGGAGGAACCAATAGCAGTAGCACCTTTGAGGATGGAGAGGCTAGGCGAGCGGCGTCGACGATCACGATCATCACCTGGTTCGGGATGAGGCATAAGGGTCTAAGTGAATTTCATAGAGGTATAAGAATAAATAAGGATGCCGACCTACGCGTCGATGATGAGAGAGAAGATGTATTTGTTTAACATCTAAATAAAACTCGAATATTTATGTTGATTTGAGTTATGATAATAATAAGAATGGTTGTGTTTTGAATGTTTGTTTTGAAAAAAGGATAAAGATGAATGTTATCAAATAGAAATACACAAAAATATTTATATTTACAACACATGATAGGTTATGGTAGGGGATGGTCGAGCTAACCTTGGGAGACCCCATGTCTCCTAAGTGTTGCCTACATAGCCCATTACACAAAGCAAGGAGGGGCCTCAGACCGATGTAGTTCTCCCTTAGGACCAGGGAGAGGTGAATTCAGGCAATTTGGTTGTGGTTAGGCAATTTTTGGTTGGTAAAAAATATTGATATTGGTAGGGTAATGTTGTTGGTGTTGGTAAGGTATTGGTGATGTTGGTGTAGGTATAGGTGAAGCGAAAGTTAGCTTACCCAAGTAGTAGGGAACCATGTCCTGATTAAGGTCAACACATAATCCTAGATTCGAGTAAAAGAGGCAAAAGTGTCTCGTAGTTGAAAAGAGCTAAACAAACCACATATTAACGTAGGATGAGCTTGAATCCCTAGGTACCTTGCATATGCGAGAAGTCGATAGGTGAAAAGAGTTGTATAATCACAATATATCAGATATATGTCACGTCCCTTGAGTTTTGTTGCTTTGACGAATGGTGAGGTGAGGTGGCTGGTAGAGATGGGGCGCAGAGAATTTGTTATAAGGTGATTATCGACAAAAGAAAACCAAACCTAAAATAGACGGATCGATGTGGGAAGTCTACATGGGATATGTCTTTTGTTGTTCTTGAGCTCTTCACAAAGGCCGAGCAATGCAAGAAGCTTCTGATAAAGGATAACTTTGTATAGCTGTCCTTCAAGGGAGCAGTCTATTTATAGTAGTAGATGCGGCTTTTGTGTATAGCTATCCTTCGGGGGAGCAGTCTATTTATAATAGCAGATGTGGCTTTGCACATAGCTGTCCTTCGAGGGAGCAGTCTATGTATAACTTAGAGGTCTAGATGTCTGTTTGGCATGAAGCATCTAGTTTTGTAGGAAGTTTGACTCAAGAATATCCCATAAGTGTATAATTGAGAACATGTTATTTTGATACTTTTAAGTCATGGACCAGACTAAAAAGGGGAAGGCATCTTTAAGAGGAGGTGATGACCAAACCACGTGAGCTTGATTCTATTTTGAGATGCATGAAACAAAGTGTATGAGGTGGTAAATGAGCTCAAGGGACGAGCGCAAGGTAGATAAGAAGTGATATAACACTAAATTCAACAGTAGAATGGCCGAAGATGCAAGGCATTAAGGGGTTCAGGCTCAGGTTTACCATTAAGCAAAGCTAAACGGTAAGTGCCTGATCCATAAGTGTGAGTGATAATGTAAGGCCCAATCCAATTAGGAGCAAATTTTCCACGTTTTCTCTTTTCTAGTTTGGTTACATGTTGATTCTCTTTGAGGACAAGATCACCAACCTTAAAGGTATGCTCATGAAGTCACTTATCATAAGCACACTTGATGCACTTTTGATAGATTTGAAGGTGGTCAAGAGCTGTAAGACGACGCTCGTCAAGAAGCTCCAATTGGGCTAACCGCTCTTGGCGGAAATCATCATTGGTGAGAATATCCTGAAGAGATATTCTTAGGGAGGGTATTTGTATTTCGAGAGGCAATATAGCCTCGGTACCATATACCAAAGAGAATGGGGTGGCATTAGTGGAGGTACGAATGCTAGTCAATAAGCCAAAAAGGGAAAAGGGGATGTGATCAGGCCAATTTTTTCCAGAATCGTTAACGACTTTCATGAGAATTTTGGTCAGGGTTTTGTTAGAAGATTCGGCTTGACCATTTGCTTGTGGATAGTAAGGTGATGAGAAACTAAGTTTGATACTAAAGTTGTCACAAAGGTCTTGTAACAACTTATTTTTAAAAGATTTCCCATTATCTGTTATCAGGCGATGAGGAACACCAAAACGACAGATAATGTGATGGTTGATGAACTCTACAATTTTTTCTTTTTTGGTTGAAATGAGTGGAATGGCCTCCACCCATTTAGTGTAATATTCGGTTTTGTGATTATCCAACGGTGACGTTGTGAAGAGGGTGGGTGAATCTCACCAATAAGGTCTAAACCCCATTGTGAGAAAGGCCAAAGATCTCGTGTGACCTGTAGCGGATGGCTAGGAGTATGTTGAAGGTTGGCATGTTGTTGACACATAATACAACACTTAACATATTCGTAGTAGTCATTATTAAGAGTAAGCCAATAATAGCCTAGGCAAAGGATCCATTTGGCCATGGCAAGGCCACTAAAATGTCCACCACAAATTCTGTCATGGACTTGTTGGATGATATAGGTGACCTCCGCACTGGTTAGACATCGAAGGAGGATGCCATCAAAGCCACATTTATAGAAGAGTCCCCCCATGATGACATAATGAGAAACACTTTTAAGAAAAGCACGTTTGTTGTTACTCGTAAGGTCAGATGGGAGAACAGAGGTTGTAAGGTAATTGTGAAATTGGTGATACCAAGTATCCTGCGAATTAGCGGATACATTATTTATCATACCAACATCTGGGGCTGAGTAAGATGGGGCAAAGATTTGTTGGACCAAGAAAAATATGTCAGAGTCAGTTGGTGAGGTAGGAATTTGCGAGGCTAAGAAAGCCATAGTATCAACAAATTTATTAGTTGAGCGGGGAATGGTTTGGATAGAATAATGAGTAAATAAGGTCAAAAGTGAATCCACGTAATGTTTGTACTTTTGAAGTTCCTCATTTTTACATTGGTAGATGCTCGTAACTTGATTGACGACCAGTTGAGAGTCACCAAAAATGTTAATAGATTTTACACCTAAGTGTAACGTAACCTGGAGACCCAAAACAAGGGCCTCGTATTCCGCTGTATTATTAGTGCAGGGGAAATTGAGTCGAATGAAAGAGGCATAGGTTCAGTGTCCAGAGGAATGAGAACAATGCCGGCCCCTCCGCCGTGCTGGCATTTGGATCCATCGAAGAAGAGGGTCATTGGATACGACTCCTCACTGAGTGAAAGAGTGGCAATGAGTTCGTCAGGGAAAGTAAAATTGGTAAATTGTTCCCTAGGTAAAGGGGCTTCCGCGAGTTGGTCTGCGATAGTTTGTCCTTTGATTGATTTCTGGTGTACAAACTCAAGGTCAAGGTCGGCGAGGAGCATAATCCATCGGGCGATGTGTTGGTTTAGATGAGGTTTTGCGTACATATAATGGATGGGGTCTGCGTTGGTGATGACAAAAGTTTTGTGATTCAGGAGGTAGTGTCGGAGTTTGGTGGCCACGAATGATAGGGCTAGGCACAACTTTTCTACATGTGTATACCTAGTCTCATAATCCACCAGAGTACGAATTATGTAATAAATGGCTTGTTCTCGATGCTCGGAGTCACGATGTGCGAGCATGGCTCCTACAACATGGTCATGGCAGAAAGGTAAAGGTAGAAAGGGCGATCGTCCTGAGGTGGGATAAGCACGGGTGGCTGCAAGAGATAGGCTTTAAGAGCCTCAAAGGCTTGGTGGCACTCTTCACTCCATTAAAAGACAATGTCCTTTTTAAGGAGATGATGGAAAGGTTGACATCGATCCGAGAGTTGTGAGATGAAACGCTGGATAGATTGGAGTTTTCCCTGTAAACTACGCAATTGTTTGAGGTTAGTGGGTGGGGGCATTTCTAGGATAGCTTTGACTTTAGTTGGATCGACCTCGATGCCACGCAAAGAGACAATAAAACCAAGGAGTTTTCCCGAAAGGACACCAAAGACACATTTCTTTGGTTGAAGATGAACACAATATTGTAACAGGTGATCGAAAATAATGGTTAAAACATCGAGATGTTCACTGTGATGTTTAGATTTGCCAAGAAGATCATCAACATAATCCTCAAGGATAGTGTGCATAATGTCATGAAAAATGTAAGTCATAGCCCACCGATAGGTTGCACCAAAATTCTTAAGGCCAAATGGCATGACACAATAATGAAGGTTCCCAAGGAGTTATGAAGGTAGTTTTATGTTGATCGATCGGGGCTACCAAAATTTGATTGTATCCGAGAAGCCATCCATGAGGGAAAGCATCTCATGGTCGCAGTGAGATCAACAAGAGTATCAATACTTAGTAGGGGGAAGTCATCCTTTAGGCAAGCAAGGTTAAGGTCCCAGAAATCCGTACATATCTGAAGTCCCCCCGTTGCTTTAGTAACAGGTACGATGTTAGAAATCCATTGAGGATAATCAATAGGTAAGATGAAGGAAACAGAAAGAGTTGTTGAAGCTTTTATTTGACCAAGAGGGCAATGTATGGATGCATTTTTCTCAGTTTCTGTTTAACTGGTTTGGAATCGGGTTTCAGGGTAATGTTATGGACAACAATGTCAGGATCAATTCCTGGCATGTCAGCGTAGGACCAAGCAAAAGCTTGGTTACGGGAACAGAGGAAGGTAGTGAAGGCAGTTTGTTTTGATGCATTAAGAGATTGTCCGATCTTCACAATGTGAGGATCGTCCCTTGTGTGGATGTTGATTTCTATAGTCAACTCATTCTACATGTTTTGAGTGTCAGATGGTAAGGCACGTTGAATATAAGAGTCATCCGCACCAAGGTAAGTGAGGATGGAGTCGTCATCCTGGCACTCAACAACATTAATCAAGGCGAGTCCTCTTGATCATGTCCGGATACGTAAAGGGAAGAGAAGATGGGTCTTCATTATCACGTTGATAAGTGAGAGGACCGGGAAGATAGTGTTTATGAAAAAAAAAAAAAAGTTAGGAGAGATAGATTCAGTGGTCTATCACCTCGTGGGTGACGATGGCAAAATGGGTGATGATGGTTCAAAAGGGGTGACTTCGTCGTCTTCCCGGATAAAATGGATATGTGGTGTCTTGTGTAGGTGGTTCGATAATCCAAGACCACGACGATCTTTGTTTTTGCGTGTAGTTATAGGAATGATCGTATGTCGGCCTTGTTCATAAAGACCGAAACCGAAGCCCTTCCAAGCACAGCGCATCAGGAAGGTGAGGGCAAAACGACGATTAGTTAGATATTGAAAATCAGATTGGAAGGGAATTACGCTAAGGGGAGGTTCAGGGGTGACAGAGGATGTATCGACACCCCCATACGTTAGGTTGGTGCAGCAATTAGGTGGTCCGTAAGACATTACTTCCCCCACACGACGGTCGTAGGTAGGATGCGCATGTAACTGTCCGTAATCTTGTGGGGTATGGAAAGTGCTAATGTTATATAGGTGATACTCCCCCAACGTAAGGCATTGAAAAACATCTACTAAGGCATCTAAGGTTGGGATGTTATCTGCGGGGAAGGAAGCGGTATTTGCGGCGGTGGTTTCATTGGTTGAAGGTGTAGGTGTGGTTGAGGTGGATGGTTGAGGTGTGGTCGAAATAGATGGTTGGGTTAGATGAATGGGTGTCTTGACTAGTACAAGCACATCATTAGGGCGATATAACATATTACAGGTTTTGAAGGGGGGAGGGTCAGCTTTTACGGTGTAGGACTTCCCCTCATACTCAAATTTTATGCATCTATGTAAGGTGGAGGGAACGCATCCCATAGCCCGGATCCAAGGGCGGCCTAACAACATGTTGTATTGGAATTCTCCCTCAAGGACATAGAAGAGTTCGGGTAAAGTACGTGGCCCTACACGAATGTTAAGGATCACGGTGCCTAAGGTAGAAGTAATAGCATTATTGAATGAACGCAACATGGTGGGGTTGGCACACATGCAGCTAGAAGGGATATTCATTTGTTGGAAGGCTTTGGAAGAGATGATGTTTAGGCTAGCACCCTTGTCAATCATAACACGACGTACTCGGATGTCCCGGACGTAAGCCGAGATGAAAAGAGTGGGGTCAGGATCTTCTACACCAAAGTTGACAATTTCGTCTTCAGAGAAACTGACAAAGAAGTGACTTTGACTGAGGATGGAAGTGGTAGTTTGTTTGGTGAGAGAAGAAATGTGGCTGGGTGTTAAGATGGAGGCAACGGGCAAGGTTTCATTAGGTAAGACCTCTATACCTTGAAGGATCTCAACGAGAGCTTGTCGATGAGATTCAGAGGTTTGAATGAGATCATACAGTGTCATTTTTACAGGTGATTGGTGAAGCTGTTTGATCATGGTACGGTGGGCAACTCCATCAGAGACGGGGTAGGCAGGTCCATGAATAACCACTTTAGGTGGTGGTGTGATCGGGATGGAAAACGAAGGAAGAGAGGTCGCAGGTGTGCTTTCTTTAGCTTTCCCATTGTTTTTCTGCCCTCGAGTAGCAATACTAATCATGTTGATCTCGTGAACACAAGAGGAGGAAGATGGTAGGGATAAGTCATTGTCTTTGAGAGGTGGGGTTGCAATAATGATATTTCTTAGTGAGGTGGGGGGGAGGTGGTATAGGAGAGGGATTGAAGCTAAAGGTTTCTCCCTTCATAAGTTTTCTTTCTTAACCTTTCTATCCGAGAGAGGTGGTGACGAAGGATGGATTTCAAAGTCTTGCATCCCTATACATCATGTCTTGGTGTGCGGTGGTAAGCGCAGATTTTAGACTCATCATAACCTATAGGTCGAGGTTTAGATGGATCATAGGGTCTAAGTGGGGGTAGGGAAATGGTCGCATTCTCCACCAACATATCAAGGATCTTGGCGTAAGATCCTTTGAGCGGGTCAAAGTCAGAGGAAGATGAGGCTATTGATTGGGTGGGTTTTGGTAATGTTTGGGTATGGTTGATTCGTATGGGTGGTGGTTTAGACAAGGGGATTTTATAATTGGATTTAACTAAACTTGGCTTCTTCAGCGTAGAAGTTATGTTTAGTTGGTTAGATGATGAGGCCACAGATGACGTGGTGGCAGGAAACAACCATGGAGAAAGAGGAGTGATGGCAAACAAATCCTTTGATGATGGAGTTTGTTTAGGGTTGATAGGTGGACAAGATACTTGGGGTGATGGTGTTGATACACCCATGGATCTTTGTATGGGTGTAGAAGGTGTAGGTCGTTTTAAAGAAAATGCAGGAGGTATGATGTATTGAGGCAAGGTGGAGGGGTGAGGTCCCAATATAGAAGGTAGGTGTGACGGCGAGGGTTTTAGTTGTGACAGAGGCATAGATTGGACTTGAGGGGATTGGGTTTGTCTCCTAGGTGGATGGACGGCTTTATTTTTGGATAAATCTAACCATTTAGGTGGGTGTGTTAAGCTGGGTATTGGTGAGTCCCAAGCGTAGGGGAAGGTTTGGTTAGGTTAATAGAGGTGGATGAGGTATTTGGTAGAGATGAGGGGGGTGAAGATGAGGACATAGGAATTTTGAGCTTTTGTAAACACCTCGGGTATATGGTAGAGATGTCTGGATCGGTCATCTGCATTTGAGTAGAGCATGGTGTACTCAAACGCTCCCATAGGACTCGTCTATCTTCGAGGGGTGACAATCTTCACGTGTGAATAGGAATTTTGTATGGAAGAGAGGTGGGTTGTGATTCCGGTCCACTGTGGGTGTGATACTGGGGGAAAATGAGGCACTCTATCAATGGGTGTTAAGAGGTCAACCGGTTGTTGAAAAGATTTAGGCGATGAAGAACTAATAGGTAGGAGGGCATGTTTGAGAGGATCCGTCATGATTAAAGAATTTGGTGATGTTGGTTCGAGGGGTTTCTTGTCTAAGGATGACAAAAACAGTGGCGAGCCTTCTTCTTTTATAGCAAGAGTGACGGGAGGAGATGTTTGGGAAATAGATAAGTTAGATAACATCCGCTCACAATCTTGCAAGGATGTGGTGTAAGAAGACTCATTCATGAGAAGAGAACTTTGGGCGGTTAATTCCTTTATGGGTAAAGGAATGGCAAGATTATCATTTTGTCTTGATGGGGGTGAAGAGGGTTTGGATCCCTGCGTTAGTAAAGAGTTTTGATTCAGAATTTCCTCGCTAGAAGCTTTTGGTTGGGAGTCGAAAACGCATGGATTTCATGAACACTCTCCTCGGCTAAGATATCTTGGTTTATGTTCTTATTAGAAGAGTGGTTTGGGAATGGTTTGTTGAAGATTTTCAAATTTCGATTGGTAGGGGCATTAGGATTATCGAGGATTATATCCCCTACATCAACCATTTCCTGGACTATGTTTTTCAACATCTTACGCTTTTCGTGATTGTGTCCCTTCACGCGATGGAAGTTACGAAGTCATTTTCTTTGTACAAGAAGGTATAGTGCGGTGGAATCAAACCCGGAGTGACGTTTAACAGGAGGTAAGGTGATAGCTCCCGCTTTGAGCAATTTTTCCAAGATGACACCATAAGTTTCTCCCAAGGGAGTGTAATTGATGGGCTCGGCTTTATACTTATAGGTGGTTTTTGGCGGGGTATTAGATGGTGCTTGGGATTTGACCATCACTGCGTGTATAGCTCCTTTTGATTTCGAAGCAGTCGATGCATGAGAATTGGTGGTGTTGGGTTTGTTGGTGGAGTCTTGGGTTTGGAAATTAGGGTTTTTGTTGCACAACCGCAATTTCTCTTCCTCTAAGGCTCGAATCTCTAGTTTCCGAGCCATAGTAAAGGCCTCATCAAAGGTGCGGAAAGTTTGAATTTGGAGGGTGGGAGAAATGTGCTTAGTGCAGGCCCACGTAAAGAGTTGATGAGTTCGGCCTGAGGTAAGGCATAAGTAAGTTGGTTGATAAGGCCCCGCCATCGTCCAACGAAATCTGTGATAGATTCGTCTTCAAATTGTCGGATGGCATAGAGGTCGGTGATGGATACTTTCTTGGTGATATTAATGGAGAAATGATCCAAGAAATATTGGGCTAATTGGTTAAAAGAGAAAATTGAGTGCTGGGTTAAAGCACTGTACCATTCCAAGGCGGGTCCTGATAAGGACATGGGAAAGGTGTGGAGTAGTAAGGCATCATCATGAGCAATCAGATAGCAGGCATGTCTAAATGATCGCAAGTGTTGTTGAGGATCCTCCTTACTATTAAAATGAGTAAATTTTGGTAATTCCCATTGAGGAGGATATGAATGAAGGGGGACAGAAGGATGAATAGGCTCTCGACAAACTTGCTCATATGTCAGGGTGCTACGGCTTCCTGAAATAGAAGCCTCTAGATTTTGCATCTTGTCCATCATTTGTTTGATTAAATCAGTGGTTGGGTAAGATGATGGTGCGGTTGTTGTAAATGGAGGTGGATTGGGCCAAGAGCCACTACTAGACAATGGTGGGGTTAAATGTTGATAAGGTATTGACGATGAATATGTTGAGGCAGCTGAATAGGGATGTCCTATATAAGATGTTGAAGCCACCGGATACGTGTGTGGAAATGAAAAGGTGGGCAGAGCTTGAGAAGGAAAGCTTGTGTGGATAGGTGGTAGAGAGCAAGTTATGAAAGGAGCAGTCTGAGAGAGACGAGGTAGGAGTAGTTGGCGGTAATGATATGTGGGGCCCTAGGTTAACCAAAGGAAAGCCAATCTATGCCGTATGAACCCCTGAAGCCGCTGAGTTTGGAGATGGGGCTAAGGATGAAGAAGGCAAGGAGGAGTTATCAGGTGGGGAAGGAGCTAAGTGAGCAGCTATACTAATAGGCATACCAACAATGAGTTGACCATCGGGTGTACGGTCAGGGGTATGAGACAAATAGTACTATACAGTGCTAGGATTAGCATCCAAAAATTTCACAAATTCCTTATCTCCTACAGGGATTTTGGGAACCTCACTGGTGTCCATAGGATTCCCCATAGGATGTGAAGGGGGTGATTCAGGAAAAGGCACGGAACAGGCATGTGAAACCATGGCTGCAGCTTGTTTTCGAGTGATAACAACCATGGACAAGAGTACATAGTAGGGATGCAATCTATTAGGAACAGAAGCAGCAACAAAATGTTGGAATTGGTAGGTTGTTGGTTTCGGGAACTGTGAAAGACAGTAACCGATATCGGTCTAATAACCGAGGTCGGTCAGACTTTAGCCGGCGTCGGTCAGTTAACCAATGTTGGTAGAATAGAACCGGTGTAAGAAGCTATTTATTTGGGGTTAACAAGGCTTAGTATACCTACCAAACTATTCTGAAGTGATCACTGAAACAGTGTATGACAGAGAAACAAAACTAAAAACAAGCAAGATGCACAAGCAAATCAAGAGACTAACCCTAGGATTAGTTTTAATTATTGTGGGCTTATGCCTTAGACGTAAGATGATGTCAATCCTAAACAAAATACCTAAGGGAAATGTCAAGTTTGTTTTGGCTTATAAGGTTACCTCAATCGGGCGGAGGAATACCGCGGAAAAAGGGGGAATGTTTGAGCTGTTGTGTTGATTATGATGTGATTTGGTATGTGTTGTGCAGTGAAAGTAAGATTAATTTCTTGTCAATACCGTGGATATCACCCCCACGTGTATGACCTGTTACTTAATCTATGTTCACTAGAATTGAAAACAACAAGCAAGAATGTGATGCACGTGTTTTAAACCCAAATCGAAAATGATATTTGATGAAGCAAAGAAGATGACTTTCACTAATGCAACGATGAGGAAGAAAGACAAATTCTTTTACCAAAATGACAAAAATATCTTGTGAATATTTAGAAGAAGAAAATAGCAAGTGTGCTCCCTATATGAAAGCAAGCAAGAAAGAAAGAAACCCAAGAAGGGTCCCACCGGGCATGCCAAAATGTTTCACACATAATGTTTCCATTCTTAAAATAGAGGTGCTTCTATCCTTTCATTCTCTTGAGAAACAGATGAGGGTTAGGGCTAGGAGGAATACCTGTTGAGTGTTGGGAGGTGTGTGCGTACCGTAGAGAGAGATCAGATCGATTGCGAAGAACTCCTTTTTGTCTAGGAAGGACTACCTGCAAGTAAGAATACAAGACCACCAGATTTTAGTTAGACAATAAATGAGGGAACTGCCTTGGGCCCAGGAAATATTAGACTTCCTTTCGAAGGTGGTCAGTTCCCCTTTTAATACGAATTAACACAAATGATAGCAAAGAGGCTATTGCAAAATTACACTTTAATTACCTTGTTAAAAAGCAATAGAAGAAAGGTTGGTTTTGGTTTGAGTCATAGTGACCGATGCCGGTCACTGTATAACCGACTGCGGTTATACACCGGTACCGGTTGCTGATAACCGATATCGGTAGGGGTGGTGATTTAGGGGCTTTCAATGAAGGTTGGTTGTGAGGCGGCTATGGTGTTTATAAGATTGGAAAATGATTAGGGGTAGGCAATAGGGTGATGGAGAAGAATCAGAGAGTGTGGGGGCTATTCTTGGGGCAATGTAAGGGTAGAGGAATGACAGGTTAGATGTAGGGTGTTGTCGGGTAGTAGATCTAGGAGTGAAACTATAATTAATATGAATCAGAAGTTCAAGAAATGTTATTTAAAAATGTATAAGACACTACTTACTAGTTCCTGATGAAGATACAGGTCCAAGGATTGTGATGACGAAGGCAGGGCTCAGGTGGGATGATCGAAAATCAAAAGTGAGCCATCTTCTCTCCCAATGCTTAGATGAGTGTCACTGTGCTCTAGTTACTCAGTTGTAGTCTTGGGCTCGATCTCCTTCTCTGCAAACTCTTCTCTTTTCTTCACTTGTCTCTGCTCTACCAAGTGAATTCTAGATTTTTCAAAATAAATTCCGATCCTTTGTTTTTGGTTGGGGGAGGTCATTTACAGGGAACCGATGCCGGTTACGTAACCGATGCCGGTCGAGTAGGAACCGATGTCGGTTAAGTCAAAGTGGGCTATTTTTAGTAAAATAGCCAACCTTCCCTCCTTTTCTCCCGAGGGATTAGTTGTGGGCTTGGTCAAGTCATGATTAGGTTGGTTTTGGTGCGGGTGAGAAGTAATTAGTCATGGGTGTGGATGTAGACCAAGTTATAGGTCTTAATTAGGTTAGTTTAGGGTTAGGGCTAGGTCATGATGAGGTGGTGAAATGAGGTGGCAGGTTTGGATATGTGGATTTATTAATTATAAGGTAATTAATAAATAATTGTGTAAGGTTTAAGTGGTGAGGTTAGGTTACGAAATGAGATGCAGGGCACAGGGTGTCGTAAGACACAAATTTGGTGTCTATAGTGAGAACACAACAAACAAACATCAAGAGCTCTAGATATGTCCAAAGTCAAAGCTTGGTCAACACGGGGAAAGTCAACTCTGGTCAACTGGTCAATATTGGACCAATAGCCTTTGTGACACATGGAGAAAAGGCAAAGGGATTCATTTGTTGGTTATCAATCTCTAGTCTTCGATGGTCGTAAAAAAATAGCTCGTCGGAACAAAAGGCTCAACTTTTGATATGGAGGGGAGCCTAGTTGCCATGTGGACTATGGTATTATCACCGAAATGGTGGGTCGACAAGCCACCACATGGCTTGCCACCACGAGTTTGATTTTCCAATCACGGTTCGACAAGTGGTATTTTCATCATATTCCATGTGGGTCAAATTTCATATTACTTTGTAATTATTTTCCATGTATTATTCACAAATACCACACAATATGCCACATACCATGCATATATATGTCAAACCTCCACATATTAATGTTAAAAATTAGTATTAAATCCCATATAACCACCAACTCCATATCTTTGGCAAAGTCCATGTGGTGAAGGAGGTGAAGCTTGGTTATAGTGGGGGTGTAAATGTTATGCGTGGAAATCTACGTGGTGAGGAGAAGTAAATGGGGGCGGTTAAGCTCACATGGTCTTTTGACCACTTCATACATGTGTGGAGAGGCTTAATAAAACCTAAGCTATTATCCAAACCCACCAAATTTGGGATATAACCCACATATAAAACTACCAACATGGGTATTTTATCCCATGAATTTTGCTAATCCGCCCATTATGGGATGTTATCCCACTTCATATGCTACGGTGAGGCTACAATTAGCCTTAAGATCATTTTTAATCCATTAGTTTAAGGGCCCTATTTTTGTATAAATAGGGAACCCATGTTATTGTAATGGACACACACAATTCAACAGAGAAGCTCATTCCTAGAGCTCGGAAAGGCGGAGAGCGAGCCAAGAGGAGAGTTAGTTGCCATGGGCATAGTTGTGTGAAGACCTAATTTATTTAGGCATTATTATTTTTATTATTATTGACCTATTATTTTTGGGAAATATTAAATTAAAATTATTGTGGCTAGGAGTTATTAATACTACCTAGTTGGCCCATAGTGTCACACCAAATTATTGTGAATCCTGGAATATTGACCGAAGTGCCATAGGGAATTATGAAGCATTTGGAAAGCCGATCGAGAACCAGAGGATTTTGAACAGTGGAGCTGGTGCCATTGAACTTGCCAAATATGCCAGAAAGGGGAAGTCGGATGTTATTTTTCACCCTTGTCTTCGAAGGTCCAAGTTATTCTTGAGCAAGTTCTTAATAGTTTCTATTAGGTTTTCTTGTGAAAGTACAATTATAACCTACAAGTTTTGACTAGTGGAATGGTTCTAGAAGAACCCGTAGATGTAGGCAATTGCCAAACTCCATAATCAATTATTGTGTAATTGTCTTGCATTAATTTTTAAATTGATTCTTGAAAAAGGAGCACATTATCGACAAATAATTAAATCCTATAAGGGTGCGAGATCGGAGTAGATAAAAAATTTATTATTTTCAGATCAAGTTGGTATCAGAGCAGGTTATTGGCTTGCAAACTTGCTAATATCTGAGAAATTTTGGTATCGAGTTGGTTTAGCTCCATTTTTGCTTCAATAAATATGATTAATAGAGTGATTGCTTCAAGATTGGTGTAGTTGGTTTAATTTGTGTGAACATGGTACAAGTGCACTATGGGTAAGATGTTTAAACAGGTGAAGCTCGGGGAAATTGAAGCTTATAATCACCAGATATAGGAAGAGAACTCTCTCCTGCGATCAATGTATTACTCCTTGGAAGAGGATAATTCTCACTTAAAATTAGAAGCGCAAACCAAGAATGAGCTCTTGTCAAGGTTACAGTGTGGTACTCGAGAGAAAAGAAATACATTCAACTTCAGATGTAGTGACCATGGCGGAGATGACCTGCACTGTAAGTTGTTCACCACTGGAATCTTCTTCTTCCTCCCATTCAGTTTTCGATTAGAGTAATGAAGTCTTTGGTTTGTTTGAAAAGCCTACGGAGGAATTGGATCCAAGTTACTAGATAAAATGGTTTGATGGAAGATGCCTTGGTAAAAATGGCAAGGCATTGCTAACCCAATATGAGTCGAGGATCTTCCTCATTTTGCATGTTTGGGTTTTTCTAGTGCGGGAATGGAAATTTGAGAATGCTCCAAGAATGCTGATGGAAGACAAGCTTCCAAAAGAAAAGTGAATACCCCACTAGTCCTACAAGAATATTATGAGTAGGAAAGTTATGCTTCGTCGTCACAAGAAAGATGTGGTAAGATAAATCAACGAAGAGGTAATGAGATTCCACCTCCAGTTTCTTACCATAATCATAAGCACAATAAAAATTTTGATCCAATTTTTCAGCTTAAGAAGTATGGTTATAATTTTCAAAATATGTGGAATTCATTTCCATGTAGTTTCTTTGGATTGCATAATCATTCTGTGGCTAGATGCTAGAAGAGAAGGAAATTGATGAAGAAGTTGATGTCGTTCGTCAGGAACAAGGAAAATCAAAAAGACCAATCTCATCATGCAGAGTCAAGAAATGGAAGAAAGAGTTCCTCATCCCAAAAGAAGGAGATTAAGAGGAATTTTTGTGCTCATTTCCAGAGGAATGGGCACTAGGTGTAAAATTGTTGTAAAGCGCATCCATCTCACCATCGGGGTAATGTAAAGACAAAGATGGAATGGAGGTGTATTGCGAAAGGCAAAGGAAGTTTCTACTCCACCACCAGTTTACAATTCAACCCAGGACCAGGTAATACCTGAAAGTGAAAGTCCTTTAAAATGGGTAAGTCAATAGTTTTTCAATTATATATTGCATAATTTAGGTTGATTAATAGTATGTAGTGTTTGTTTGGAGATCAGATTCTATGAGAAAATAATGAGAGAAAGGTTTACAATAATTAGTGGATTTTCTTACTTAGAAAATTTTATTAAATGCTCTAAACCTATCTCCTAATCAGTGTGTGAGTACCTGTTATAGCTTGGATATAAGAATTAACTCATATAAATCTTATAGATTGATCTACCATTTGTGCAGATAGTAGAGTTCACAGAGTCAGCTCGGAACTTCATTCTATGTAGAGGCGGTGTGACCTTGCGGTTGAATCACCGTTGGCATTAACGTTGGATCAAAAATTCATTACGTGTAGAGGCATTATGATCGTGCAAGCAGTGTGGTACCTGATATTAGTGTGTCAACAATAGGAGCTCTCAAAGGATCAGCTCGAAATGTCATTCAGTGTCAAGGCATTGTGACCACACATTTGAATGGTAGCTAATCAACAAACTTAGCATCGTGCATTAGAGGCTTGAGGTCTTGAAAGAGGCTTAGCATCATGTATTGGAGGTGTTGAGGTGCAATCAGACTTAGCATCATGCATTGGAGGCCTGAGGTCTTGAAAGAGGCTTAGCATCATGTATTAGAGGCATTTGGGTCTACAATAGACTTAGCATCATGCATTGGAGGCATTGAGGTCTTGAAAGAGGATTAGCATCATGCATCGGAGTCGTTGAGGTCTACAAGAGACTTAGCACCGCACAACGGAGGCGTTGAGGTCTAGAAAGGGACAAGTCATTTTCCATCATTGACATCTGATCAATCATCGCTCTACGTAACATGGAGTTCCTTCAAACCAGTTCAGATTTTGTGAAATTGACTCAGATCCAGGAACTGTGTTATAGAGTAAAAGAAGATCCTTGTTGTCGTATATCTAGAATCTTAGCATCGTACAATATGAGCGTTGAGGTTACATTGAAACATAGCACCATATAGTGGAGGCATGGAGGTCTTCTTCAGATATCAAAGTGGCATAGTGAAAGCATCGTGGGCCTATAACCCACAGTCCCAGGATCGGAGTAAAGTTGTCGAAGTGAGAAGGTTGTAAGGGAAGAGACCCAAGGGTCTACTATAACATAACTTCGAGGTGGCGAGAAAATTTTCCAAGGACGAGATGGCAAAATGTTCCAATATAAGATTTTTGGGACAAAAAGCCTTTCTGATGGGGAGGTGTGATCAGGGGATCATTTTCAAAATTTCCCTAAACACCCCTAAATGGTTTCAGTCAGACGATAATTTCAAAAGATTTCCAATGACTATGAGAACACAACAAATAGACATCGGGAACTCTAGATATGTCCAGTCAAAGTACGGTCAACAGGAAAGTCAACTTTGGTCAAATGGTCAATATTGGACCAATGGCACTGTGACACATGGTAAAAAGGAAAGGGATTCATTTTTTGGTTTTCTATCTCCGGCCTTCGACAGTCATAAAAAAATATCTCGTCGAAACAAGAGGCTCAACTTTTTTATGGAGGGAAGCCCGACCACCGTGTGGACTATGGTATTATCACCGACATGGTGGGTCCACAAGCCACCACATGGCTTGCCACCATGAGTTTGATTTTCCAATCACGGGTCGACAGGTGGTATTTTTCATCATATTCCATGTGGGTTGAATTTCATATTACTTTGTAATTATTTGCCATGTATTATTCCCAAATACCACGCAATATGCCACATACCACACATATATATGTCAAACCTCCACATATTAATGTTAAACATTAGTATTAAATCCCACATAACCTCCAACCCCATATCTTTGGCAAAGTCCACGTGGTGAAGGAGGTGAAGTGGTTGTAGGGGGTGTAAATGCTATGCGTGGAAATCCACATGGAGAGGAGAAGTAAATGGGGGTAGTTAAGCTCACATGGTCTTTTGACCACTTCATACATTTATGGAGAGGCTTGATAAAGCCTAAGCTATTATCCAAACCCACCAAATGTGGGATATAACCCACATACAAAACCGCCAACATGGGTATGTTATCCCATGAATTTTGCTAAGCCACCTACTATGGGATATTATCCCACTTCACATGCTACGGTGAGGCTAAAATTAGCCTTAAGATAATTTTTAATCCATTATTTTAAGGGCCAACGAGCTCGGAAAGGCAGAGAGCGAGCCAAGAGGAGAGTTAGTTGTCATGGGCATAGTTATGTGAAGACCTAATTTATTTAGGCATTATTATTTTAATTATTATTGACCTATTATTTTTAGGAAATAGTAAATTAAAATTATTGTGGCTAGGAGTTATTAATACTACCTAGTCGGCCCATAGCACCACACCAAATTATTGTGAATCTGGAATATCGAACGGATTTCCATAGGGCTTTATGAAGCGTCTGGAAGGCCGATCAAGAACCGGAGGATTTTTAACAGTGGAGCTGGTGCCATTGAGCTTTCCGAATACGCCAGGAAAAGGGAATTCGGGTTCTATTTTTCACCCTTGTCTTCTGAAGGTCTAGTTATTCTTCTAAGCAAGTTATTAATAGTTTCCATTAGGTTTTATTGTGAAAGTACAATTATAACTTAGAAGTTTTGACTAGTGGAACGGTTCGATAAGAACTTGAAGACGTAGGTAATTTCCAAACTTGTAATCAATTATTGTGTAATTATCTTTATTGTATTGTATTAATTTTTAAATTGATTACTGAAATTATGGGCAAATAATTAAAGCCTATAAGGGTCCGAGATCAGGTAGGTTAAAACTTGATTATTTTCGGATCATGCATGGGCCCTTATGGCTTTCGAGGTATTTTTATAAATTTATGTTAGAAGGTTTCATAAAAATAATGAGTTCATTTCATCATCATATTTTTATGAACAAATGTTAAGAAGGTAAACAACTCATTATGTGTTTGAAACCATAGCTTAAAAGTGGTTTGAGATATTTTCTTCCTAAGTTGAAAATTTTTATTTATATTTCTTGTATGATTATTGTAACATGTAGTACTATTTTATATTTCCAGAAAGGTATGGTAGAGGTTGCTAATGAGTGGACCCCTCTCAAACAAGTCAGTTTCTGAAGAAGTTCAGTTTAGGACAAGGTTGTCCAAAGGAGTTGTAAATTAAATGATCATTATATGATTTATGTGATATTTTATTTATTTACATGATATTTTTAGGAAATGGTGATGTAGATAAATGGTCAAGTATGCTTCATTTATGTTGGACCGGGCAAAGTGCAATTTTGGGGAAGTGATAAGTAATCTTTAGTAAAGTTGACATTAGAGGAGATTCAAGAGAATTTATGAGGTGATTCAAGATGTTTTCAAAAGATAATTTAGATATATTTATATTGATATAATTTTTACTGATGATGATGATATTTTATATGGTTTTAAGGTCAGTTTTGGAGAAGATGATTTTGGATTTTCGGGACAAAATTGCTTTTGTTGAAAGATTGAGTTTGTTAGTACATGAAATGTTTTAGGTGATGCTTTCAATCACCTGGAATGCAAAGAGGGATTAATTTGGAATCTAATGAATCAATTTTAAGGTCTTGAATGTATTATGAAGGTTGTTAACTAGTTGCAATTTGAAAACTACATTTTGGCCAGCTAGATTTGGTGAAGGAAAATGTTGATGTAGTTTGAACTTGAGGTTGTTTCAAGAGTTATAACTTGATTAAAAAATTATAAAGGTTATTTAATTTCAATTTAATGGTCACATTCCATATTTTAGGTGTTATTTTATGATCTTGAATCCAAAAGGTGAAGACATGGTGCTGGAAACATGTGTTTTGTGAAGGCAATTAGCCACTAGGCCCATTAAACAAAATAATTTGATTGGTTCATGTAAATTGTGATAATTTATGATGTTTAAATGTAATTTTAAACATGTGTGGTGATTTTAATATCATGAATAAAAATATTTTTGTGTTAGGATATTTTCTCATTCTAATGATGGGGATTTGAGGATTTTTGGTGCATGGATGAAGGGTTTTGGATAGGCCAACCTACTTGGGTCACTTGTGACTATTATGATAAAGTTTATGGGATGTTTTATGGTTTTAATGGTCATGATAAAGGAGAGAAACCAATCTCTTTTTTTATTTGAATGAAGGAAATATTATAAAAGCATATTTTTGGGTGCTTTTGTGAGCTAGTTGTGTGTGTGCAAGCAGTACGACCTAGGTGTGGTTGATTTACAGGTGTTTGCAAATGAATTGAGAAATGATAAAGTTTATGACAGGTTAAAGAAGGACATAAAGCATGTGTGCAAGAGTTTGAAGTTTTGAAAAGTGAAGAAAGTGTTTGATTGTGAGAGATTAAAGACCTAGGGTTTGAATAAGAGGTTGTGAGCTGAAATTGTGATCTCTATCACTTGTGGTAGCATAAATACATCATATATATTATTCATAAGATGGTTGAGTGGGTGATTTATCATATTGGGGGGTTGTAGCCTCCTTGTGGAGTTGTTTCTTCATAAAATCAAGGGTTGGTGCTCCTTGTAGGGTTGGTGCTCTACTAAACTAGGGGTTGGTACTTCTTGTCGGGTTGAAACCTCACTAAATTTGAAACATATCAATATAAATATTTTTTTTAGTGATTTTTCTTCCCCTTGAGGATTTCCCACTTATATATTGTGTCTTGTGTTGATTCTCTATTTCATGATTCAATGTATGTGATATTTGATAGTGTGCACACTTTAATGGATGGTTAAGTGGTTTTATGTTTTGAATAAATATATAAAATATGATGTGATTTTGTAAGGACTGAATCACCCCCTCTCGGTCCATTTTTCTTCCAACAAATGGCACCACTCTTTGCCCGATCTATGTCATTTTCTTCTTCTTCACCACCTAACTTGTTCTGTAACTAAGAAATCGTTTAATGATTTCTTGGAGATATTTATCATTAGGTCCTCAAGCATAGAAATTTTGTACCTTGACATATTTAGTTGTTCTATTGAATTTTTCAAGTAACTTATTAGTATGATTTGTGAATTTCTTGTGTTGGCTCAATAAATTATGGTATGACACCAGCTTTTAAATAAACTCAAGACCAAATGACTTTCTTACCTCGTTATCTTAATTCACCAAACTATTTAACACCGGAAATAATTTGATCCGATGGGATTGCATCAATATTTTCATCAAGGAACCTACAATGAATGATGTCAAAATCATCTATGAAATCATTGAAGCCATCAATTGCCTCAATCCTTGCATCATTCAACTTGTTAATTTCCTCTGAAACATCTAGGTATGGAACTCCATGGCTTCACTTTATTTGAACAACTTTGAGGAATCATCGGTAATCCCTTCTCCTAAGAGTATACAAGTGTTGATGCTTCATACCTCCTTCCAAGCTTCTAGTGTTAGCTCTAAATTATTACATTCTTCTTTGAGAATATCATACTTTTTAGTGACCGTATCTTTATCTAAGTTGATCTCGTAGTATAAAGTAACAACATATTTTATCACTTGCTATCCTTCATGGATATGGATTTCAATCTAATCACGACTACTCGACCTTGTTGTCGACCTTCTCAACTACGAAGAAGGAATATGTTTCAAAACTTGTAATAATAGTGAGGGTAGTTGAAGGGGTAGGTTGTGTGATCTTGTGCAAGATAGTCATAAAGTGTTCTAATTTTCCTTTTAGCTCATCCTTAGTAACCTTTTATTTATCGAATTTGTTTATAATATTTCTAAGGGAAACCTGAAAAATAATGTTTTTCTCCTTCAAGTATGGCCCTTCCCGGAGAGAACTTAAAAATATGGTAGTGTTGTATGGTCCTTCCCGGGGAGGAAGGGAGAGGTGGTTAAGAAGGTGACTACAACATTTGAGTTTGTGTGGTGGTGAGGCAATAATATCAATAATTTATGTAGAAGGAACCTTGGGAGGAGTAACTTCGTGGAGGAAATATTGTAGGAAGAACTTGAACCTCTACATACAATGGTGAGCTTCCGAGGTGTGGGAGTGGGTTTAATAGTGGAATTCCTTCCTTTTGAAGAGGTGGGGTGGCCCATTGGTGATTGTTCATGTGTTACTTGCCATATGAAGTTTCTCTAACACTTTCGACATAATTCCCAATGATATCAGCCATTGGTGGGTCCGGTTGAGGATATAAGTTGTGTGTTCCTTCAAGTTACTAGTCTCTTGAGTGACCAATTGATCCATGGAAATGGATGATCTTTCATATTAGTTTGATCATAAATAAGGTCGAAGAATTGTCTATCATCTTGAAGGCCCTCGGGAAAAACTTCAATCCCATACTTAGCCACTTCTTTGAGAGTTAACCTTTCAAATAAACTCTCTGCACTATGATTTCATCTTTACAATTAATCCAGATGTCCTCCAATTGTTGTATATGAATACCGATTAGCTTTGATTCTATTGACCTTTCCCCATTAATCAAAAATAGCCTATGGGTGATAGGTTTTCAATGTTATTTAATTCATTTTTCCTTTAATGGTATTTTACTTTTACGTGGATGCACAAGCATATCACCCCAAAAATACTAAGATTGAACCCCCGCCTTATGCCTATCATGGTATATTTTTTCGATATGTAGCAATTTCGATCTAATTTAATTAGAAATCACTTATTTATGGAACACCTTGGTAGTTTATAAGGATCTCTTGAGAATCCTCCCACCATGAGATACATGAATGTTGGAAATTGTAAGAAAATGCCTGCCCAAGTCTTGAACACATTCCAAGTGTTATCTGATATCCTTAAATTGTATATTTCTTTGTCAAAGATGTATAGGATATTGGCAAAGAAAGCATCACTAACCCTCTTGAAATGTTTTGATCCTTCCTTCATGGTGATTTAAGAATAAACATCATAAGTCTATGATGAATTTCTTACTCCTATAGGTGAAAACCTAGATATTTCCTCATCCATGAAGCCACACACATAAGATAGGAAGTCATGTAGAAATTTTCCAAAATTAGGACATCTGACATTTGAATATGTATGGCATTGCTGATGTGTTCTACCCATCGAATAAGATCATAATTTTTATGGATAGTGGAAATATATAGGTACATCCATTCTTGGAAATCTTTGGAAGATGGGATCCTTGTAACTCGCTCAATAGTGTGATAATATTGTTCACTACGGAATGATGTATGAGTGAGTAATAGTCTTTGGAACTCTAGACACTGAAGGCTTAGGTTTTACCGAGTATCCTTTATTAAGAACCTTGGAACAAGTCTCGGTATTCATTTTCTAGTACTCAAGAGTGGAGCTAGGAGAAATTGATGCATGTTCGTCAACATCAGGGAGCTTCAACAAATCCTCTAAATAATCAACGTCTAATTTTATCTCAACTATTCTATCATCATCTCTAATTGTTCGAGATTTCTTATCATAATGTGTTGCGATTGCCAAAACAAATTCAGGACATTGCATTGATGGTGGAAATTTGTGCCTAAAGAAATTCCAATATCATAGATACTCTTAATCTAAGAAAACTTGGACGGGGCCCTAACTCTACTAAAAATTTTGGTAGATCAATGTGTCTAAGGTCAATATCTCTCATATTGTCAACATCGATGTGATCTTTGGAAGGAGGAGTTACCCCTTGGAAACTATGCATCATTTTCTCTTTCCTCTTGGATGAAAATTTAGATATTTGACCTTGGAATAACCTCTATGAAACTAAAAGTGGAAGTTTATACTTGCACTACACCTTGCACTTCCACCTTGCACTTCTGCCTTGTACTTCTTATTTGTACTTTTACCTTGCACTTTCAAATTGGAAACACTTCTAACTTCTACGTCTGTCGGGAGTGAGGACCTATTTCACAGCTCAAAACCTATGAAACGACCTTTTAATGACAATTTATCCTTCGTTCTTCAAGAAAATGGTACCTTATAGCCTAAGCTTCAACAACCAAAACCAGTGAAGGAGGGAGAGACATGAAAATTTAATCCCAAAACACAAGAAGGAAATCCCAAAAAATAACACAAAAGTAAGACATCAAGGGAACCCGTAATTTAAGGAAAAGAAGGGAAAGAAAAACCCAAAAGGAAAGCCTGAAAACCTTGCAAAAATGATTAAAACATAAAAACTTACCTAAATACCAAGTGGGTTGAAGAGAAAAATGTAAAAATTTCCCAAAATCCATGCAAGGAGTACAGTCGGAGGTAGGTGAGGCATCAACAAGTCAGTGTACAAAGTGTTAGGTGAAAAAGACATGGAAATTTTTCCCTTAAATAGAAAAGGGAAAATTAATTACCACGTAGGTGACACGTGTGGGTAGGTGGCATTAAATGCACTGACTTGTTGTTGGGTTTCGGAAGTTAGAAAATTCATCAAGAAATTTGCAACACTAAACTCGAAACCTGAAATAGTCATGGTCCTTTGTATTTCAGAATTCAGAAGTTGACTTGCAATTCACATGCGAAATGTAATTTGATTTCGAAACCCAAAGTACACTTGAATGGTCGGAGGTCGAGTTTCGGAAGTTAACTTGTAATTTTCATATAAACCACACTTTGGGTTCCAAAACCTGAAATGCACCTAAGGGATTGGATTTTAGGACTCAACTTTCAGTTCACATGCAAACTACACTTTGGGTTACATCTTCCGATTTGTACTAACTTCCTATGTATTTGTGTTTGACTTTCAAAAGTCATCAAGCATTTTCATGCAAACTACAATTTGACTTCGAAATCTGAAATACTTAAGAAACTTCAAAGTAGCTAGGCAATTTCTTGAAACAAATTTTGTTGGAAATAACACTTGATATAGGGTAAAAAAATTTTAATAAAATTTTCAAAACACTCTAGTAAGGAACTTGGAAACTTAAAAGGTTTTACCCTAAAAAGACCTTGTCTCTTTGCTCAATTTTCTTCGTGATTTTATTTAAATCAGCATAAATTTTTCCTATCAGATGCTTCTTTCAATTGCTAATGAATGAAATTAACTTTCTCTTTAAAATGTGTCAACAGTTTTGTTACCCTTGGATGTCTACAATACGATTGCATCATGAAATTCCTTCATGAATTTCATTCTAAGATTACTACCTAAGGGCACATATCTATTTTGTCATACCGCAATACTCATTCGTTATCAAATTTAAAATCCTTGTATCTTCTATCATTCGGATATGTTTCTAATGTAGTTTTCACATGTTGATAGTACAAATTAGTTTGAATTTTTTTCTTAACTTATTCCTTAAACTGATTTCTAAGGGTCATAATTGTGGAAATATGCTTCCTACATCTTAGTGCATCAACCACTCTATTTTCCTTTCCTTTGATGTAACTAATATCAAAGTCATATTGGGATAAAAATTCCAGCCACCTACATTGTCTTACATTCAAATTGGGTTGTGTAAAAATGTATTTCAACCCCAAATGGTCTATTTTCAATTCAAATGGCTTTCCTAGCAAATAATGCCTCTAGATTTGTAAGGCATGAACTATGACAACAAGCTCTAAGTTATGGGGAGTATAGTTCTACTCATGAACCTTCATTTTTCCACCCAAGATTTCACATGAGGCATCAATTACCATGGTAAAGTTTCCATTAGGATCTAGAACCTTCAATATAGGTAATGTTGTAAGTTTTTCTTTCAACAATTTAAATGCATTCTCACACTTATCAGTCCATACAAAATTTTTATCCTATTTTTGCAATGAAGTAATTGGTCCAACCACTCTTGATAAATCCAAAACAAATTTTCTATAATACCCAGCTAATCCCATAAAACTTCTTACCTCATGTACGTTTTTAGGTGTTGGACACTCAATAATAGCTTTGATTTTCGATGGGTAAAAATAATCCCACCTTTTTTATGATGTGACCAAGATATTGTACTTCATTTTGATAAAAATATCATTTCAAAATATTACCGTAAAGTTTCCTTTTTCTTAGCATTTCCAACATTATTCTTAAGTGTTCATTGTGCTCATCAATGTTCTTAGAGTAAATCAGAATGTCATCAAGAAAAAATAAGAACAAACTTATCTAAGTATTCTTGAAAAATGTTATTCATAAGGTTCATAAATGTTATTGGTGCATTAGTGAGTCCAAATGGAAAAACAATAAACTCATAATGCCCATAACATGTTTTGAATGTTGTTTTATGAATATCTTAATCTTTTATTCTTAACTGATGATAACTAAATCGTAAATCAATCTTAGAGTAAACATATGCATCTCTCATTTGATCAAAGATATCATCAATCCTTGGAAAAGGATATCTATTATTTATTGTTTATTTGTTAAGCATGTGATAATCAATGCATAGTATTAACATTCCATCTTTCTTTTAAAAAAAATGACCGGTACTCCACAAGGAGACACAATAGGTTGGATCAAAACTTTTGAAAAAAGTTCATGTATTTGTGCTTTCAGTTCCAATAACCCTGTTTTCATCATTCTATAAGGTGCTTTTGATATTGGCTCAGTTCCCAGTTAAATGTCAATTGTGAAATAAAGCTCTTTTTTAAAAGGAAGTCCAAGAACTTCTTCTGGAAAAACATCCTTATACTCAAGTAGAAGTGGAAAATATTCCAAGAAAGTCTTACATTCCTCACTAAAATATGAAAAATTATAGTGTACAACATGTAGCCTTTGTTTTTGGATTTCTTAAGCTACATTGCAGAGATTTGTCTAACTTTAAAATCTCTCTTAATGCCCTAAATGATGGCTATTTTATGTGTCACTAAGACATTCTATTCATTTCTCAAAAAATCCATTAATTCCTTATGTTGGGATAACTAGTTTACTCCTATTATAATGTCATAAGACCCTAAGGGAGTCATGTAAAGGTCAAGTTTGGTGGTAAAAATAGGTAATTCCAACGCTAATTCAAAAATACAATGGCTTACTTGTATGATTAACAACATTCCCATATTGAACATTCTAAGAGTTTTCCATAAATCTATCTTTCTTAGAAAATTTACCAGCTAACTTACTTGAAATAAAGCACTCAGTAGCACTCGGTGTCAAATAAAACAGTAACATGAAAACCATAAATATTTCCTAGCACTTCTATCGGGGTATCCTATTTCTCATTTTAGAAGTTACCCACTACAACATGAATTATTTATTGGTGGTTATTCCCCTAATTCCTTTGGGGATAGTTGCTTACATAATGATTTCTTTCATACTTAAAACATCCCCTGACAGGCCCTTTCCTCTCAAAAATTTTTTCACCAAAAACATCACTATTCGGCTCACTTGTCCTTGTATTTGTAGTAGGCTTAAGCTGTTGTATTTTTCTCAATGAGATCAAAGCATAAAATTGTGTCCCATTTTTTTTTGTAGCTTTTGTACTTTCAGAAAAATGTGTTTGACAACCAAAACATGACCAAACATGTATTTTTAAGAGCTTATAAATACCAAGATGCAAGGCATAAAAATTTTACCTCATTTTAAAAAGTTTTTATAGTATTTTTAAATATCATTTGTTGGTTAGATTTTAAAATATTTTTGGCCACCAAGTAGGACACACTTATATGCTTTGATATCAATCTTAATTTTTTCCCCTCTCTCTTACACCATGTTTTTTTAAGAGCTAATGGTGCAGGTGAGCTAACGCTCTTCTTATGTTTCTCATCCCTAAAGGCTGAAATTGCTTACAATTTATATTCTTGTCTTATGGCATTTTTAAACATTGTTTCCATAGTAGATGGTCTATAAACATCTACCTTATCTCCTATGTTTGGGTTTAATCCCATAATAAACTTACGGATCAAAAAAATTCATCATTTTGGTATTGGGGTACATATTTTAATAGCTTAGTAAAATGTTCCCAATACTCTACAACACTCAGTTTACCCTGTGTTAAGTTTTGAAATTCAAACATTCTCTAATCAAAATAGAGTTGAGGCAACCAACGTTGATGAAAATATACCTTGAACTAATCCCAAGTGATGGAGGCAATATCTACTCCCAATTCCATCTTACAGTTATCCCACCATGAATATGCTTTGTTAGAGAGTTGGAAAGCATTCAAAATTAATTTAGTTTCCTCCTGAAATGTCCCTTACTTTGAAGTACTTCTCCATCTCTCTTAACCATTTTTAACACCATTCCCAAGGTTGTTTTATCGATTTTGGGTGGGCTGATCCATTTTATGTCTCTAGATAGTTCAACAATCATAAAATATCTTATCCTTTTTATAATTGTTATCATCTTCTTGTTCAATTTGTTCTTCCTCCTACTCTTCATTTTCACCCACTACTAACTAGTCCAAGGTGACTATCTGGTTTTGGCTTTCCTAAAGGACTTCGTTAAAATTTATCTAACTTTTTAATTGTTGAACTTTCAACATTAGTTGATCTGGTTCCATCATCACGGTTCACCCTTCTTCTTACCATCATATCTTGTTAATGAAAGGATAAGATGTCCATCAGCGTTATAAACCCATTAAGTTCAAGAGATGATAAACACATAGCTTTGATAACAAACTATAACAGTCGTGTTATGATTCATCCAAATTGAGGATTTTTTTAAATATACTAATGGGTCGTTGTATTCTCCAATCATTTAACCAATAGATTCTTTTACTAGTGTCATTATAAAACCAAGGTTTTGTGTCCTAGGTTGTATACAATGAAGCCTTATGCAAATTAGTTGTTTGGTGGTTCCTTTTGGGGGGTTTGGTTTATGTGTTTCCCCTTGTCTCTGATAACCTACAGAAATGTAATGATAAACTACTAAAACAACGTTGTTATAGTAAAATGCATTTAAAGGAAATAATTTAACTAGAATTGAAATGTACACACCAAATTAAGATAACAAAATTCAAATAACACACACATACTGAATTGAAATAACATTAAGGAAATATACCAAAGCAAGGAAATAAACAATTGCATTCAAATAAGCATTCATATATGAACTTATCAGAAAACCGCAAGCATACATTAAATGTAAATCCTCCAATCTCCTAGGTTGAGTGGGCCTTTTCTCTTCCTTGGGATGGATGTACTCTCAACACTAGATTATATCCAAAATGGCATCAAATATATTAATTCGAGTAAGTTTTGTGACATGTTCAAAAAAACATTGCAAAGTAAATACTAACTAGTTGATCATTGTACTATAAAATTCTATATCAACTAACTCCATTGTTCTCAATAAGATGTCTATATCTAGACATAGTCAGTTACACATCGTGCCATAACTATAGGCACTAAATTCATCCATGAACAACCTTATTAAAGTTTCATTAAAATCTTACAATAATGCCAAAAACAGGATTCACGTTTGTAGGCTTGTTATGGAAAAAGTCATCCATGATGGAATGATGGCTATAGACTCGGTTTCTTTGATTACAACTTCTAGAATTTGCAATAAACTATCATCCTGCACATATCACCACATTTACTCATATAGGCAATTAGTGGGGGTTCTATGGTCAACAGTTTGCATGAAACAAGAACAAGAGAAAATGCATTAACTTTACTAAGGATATAACTATGTGAAGCATCCACATACACTAATTAACATGTTTTAAGAAAAAATTAATAAAATCATATATGATATAATAAGCCAAATAATTTACTCATCATCTCCTCTCGCACTTTACTTTCGGCATGTCCCTATGCAAACTTATCTCTATCCTTCTCTCTAGCCAAACTCTTTTGTTTCATGTCATATTCTTCAAATTGATCTGCATATTACTTTCTTGTCCCTTTACATCCTTGAGAATTTGAAATAACCTCTACCCATACTATGAAGCTATCATGTGATTGGGTAGTATTATTCTGCCATGTGGTCATGGGACTCAGAAGAAGAGGTGGTCTCACCTATATTCCAATCCACTCATCATTGTACCCTTCTTCATTCTTCTCAGACAACCTGTCAGATAATTGCAATAAGTGCATCTCCTCTCCTCATGCTCCAACTGATATTTTTGGGGAGATTACTTCCCTTCTCTTCAATGCCGGATTCATTGTATCCAATCATTTATCACAAGCTTGTAATTTCTCACCAAAATGATGTCAATTTGTAAATTTCAAAATATTACACAATTTTTTAAAACTTGTGAAGTATTTTCTCAATGCCAATTGTTATCTCTCATAAGTGCACCCTTTTTGAGAGATGAAAACAAGGGTTCTAAGCTTGCTTTATCTCTCACTTCCGTAGATATAATGGAAACACCTTAGGTCTGTGGGTATACCTATTATTGAGGTGAGTCTTCGGTATCAAGGTCGGTTCCTTATTGATGTATCCTAAACTAATTTTTGGGGTTTTGAGGGTAAAAATATTGTTGTAAATGAAATTGAAATGGGGTGATACACCAAATTTATTGAGGGATTTGAATTAGTACACACATAATAAAATTAAAAACAACTTGCGCAGATGCCCAACCAATGGTTTTCAAAGAGAATCTTAAGGAAAAGGAATTAAGTATTGAGGGATAAATCACAACAACACAATAAGTTAAACATGCACACTAAGACTATGTAGAAAATACTAGATTTGTAACAAGGTAAGATAATTAAATCAGGGAATTAACATTCACAAGAGATAATAGAAAGATACACACCACTGCAAATAATTGGAAAGGAAATAACTGGTTCTCATTCAAGGGAAAAACTAGCAAAAATTTTCTTTAGCACTCCTACATCCAAAAATTCCTCCTTATGCCTTGCTAGTGCACACAATATATAGCAAAAATACTTCACCCAACCCCTCCTAAAAATAGACTACATTTTGTACTCGCCCATGCATGCTAATTTTACCCCTTTATCATGAATAAATAAAGGAATAAAAATAGACATGCTGATTACAATGAGACATTAATAGCCTTAGTTACAAAAATGCACTTATTCAAAGTGTAGTTGACTGCTCTATTTTTAATACAATTAAAATACTTGGGTGAATATCTTTGGCTAATATTAGCTCTTTCTTGGTCTGCAAGTTTCCTCCAATGTGCATGCAACTATTTCCTTTTCTTATAGGTGATGATTAAATAATCATATTTAATTCTTTGATGTCACATTTGTATATTCACCCACATTGCAAAGGAAACTTTTCCTTCTTCTTTGTCTTTCCTTTAGTGATCACATGCACAATAATAGTCTTGTGTGTGATAAAAATAATTCCCTTCATCTCCAATACTTGGAAAAATAATCTCCCCACTATGGGAACAACCTGCAGGCATGTGCAATAAAATAATACCTTTATTTGTAAAAAATAAGGTAATAATATTCCATACTTCTGATGTTGACCCTTTACATGCATTTTTTTAGCTCATCATGGCACATACTTGATGGGTGTCTTTGCAAAAATAAGGTATTCTTTGCAAAATTTAAGGTAAACTTTATCATACACATCATTAGCTCTTTTGACCTTAGCATATACAATTTATTCTAATCAATATGGTCACCTTTTGATTATTCTAATATAGATCAACCTTTGATTTGAAAGGTTATACCACTTTTTGATAGCTAAGGTCACGGGACCCCTTTTGCAAATATCAAGGTATAAACCTTAGTCTTTGGCATCTTTGACTATATATACTTCAACCCCTTTTTGATTAATCCTTGGCATATAATATGTTTTCGGTCCTTTTGATTAATCATTAGCATAGATAATGATTGGTCACCTTTTGATCTGGTCGGCATCATATGATTTTGGACCTTATAAGGTCAAATGCAATAATTTAAATAATATATGGGTCGGTCCCCTTTCTCATGATGACTCGACCCATAAGCAATTTTCGGTGGAAGCGAACCTAACTGTGGTCGAGTTTAATGATAACCTGAGTTTGCATTGAAAAGGTAAAATTGATCCCTAACCATCAATTTTTGTACTTAATTGATATGTGCCATTGATTCTCGACGACTCTGTCGATAAGGTGGTTGGTGGGATTTTAGCTTTTAACCGTTTGATCTTGTATTGTGGTGCTCTGGATCGTTGATCTTCAAAATTAGGTTGTTTGTGTGGTTTGTTAGAGTTAGAATTGAGTTTGATGATGGACCACACCCATCGATCACTGTACTTTTTCCTCACCACCGTTGATGTGTGAACCCTAGATGAGTTAATCTTTACCATGGTTGGTTGACAAGTAAAAATGTTTGGAAACCTAAGTCTTTTCTTCATTCTTTGAGCTGGATGAGCTAGCGAAGCTCTAGCAAATTTTACCAATCAGTCATTAACTTAATTTTCGAGCTCGATTCTGTATTTTCATGGAGGTTTTGAGCATGATTCTTTATTATTATTCAAGCTTTCTCTATGGATGCTTGGCTTGAAGCTATGTATACTCTTAAATCCACTTTGGCCTAGTTGATGTCTTGTTGAAGCTTTCTATGATGTCTTTGTGTTTTAAGTTCTCTATCATTTTTATGCCACCATTTGCAATCTCTTCGAGCTTTTGCAAAATTTTCGTGTAAAACTTGTCTCTCGACTCGGCCATTGTCATTAAAGGTGAGGTTTGTAGTTATTTGAACTCTATAACTTGTTTCAAATTTGCTCTTAACTTTAACATCACTTATATTTCGAAAACCTTCTACTTCTGCATTTTGCTTCTATGTTTTCCAAGCTCAGATGGGTTCTGGGTGCCGTCGTATTTGGCTCGGCACTTGATTTTTGAGGGTTTCTTTGATTCTTTCTCAAAACTGGTAAGTTATCCTACAATCTCGTAAAAATATTTTATGGTCATGCATTATTTGATTTTCCTGAAACTAATTATTTTTTCGAACTCTAGCCTTGATATCGTGATTCGTCGAAGTGGGTATTTGTATTTTTCTCCTGGATATTCCATTTTTCTTATCTTCCATTTAGAGTTTTGGAGCTCTTTTTTGACAAAAATTTGTGAGTTCGTGGCATTTTTAAATTTGTGAGATTTTGATGGAGACTAGAGGCACTATACTTTACATTTTTCGTTCTCGGTGGTATACCCACTACTTGGAGTTTCACGGTAATTTTTGGGCATCTATGTTGAATATTCCAAGACTTGATTTTTCTCTAGCTTCTTGGCACAAAATTTATGAAACCCCGATCTTATGAGATTACTATGGATATATCATTTCAATCTTTGATACTGATACTTTTCTATTTAAAAACTTCCTTGCTTTGATTAACAATGGTTGTCACTTTAATAAAGATGTGAGTTTCTCATTTTGTAACTACAAAACTCTTGAGTTCATTCATTATCCAACATTTGTCTCTTTTTTTCTCTAATAATGAAACTCCTTTTAGATCCTCTTGTTTTTGAGCTTTGTGATACTCGTGCGAGCTTGGAATAGCTATCGGGTCTTTATTTTTGATTCCATACTTGATGATTCACAAGGGTTTCATCGATTTGGCTCTATAACTCTGATAATTTTGGTTTATACTTCTATCTTTTCTGATTCCATAAAGGGTTTCAACCCATCTCTTATAATGCCTTTTAAATTATTTTGCATTCTTATACAAATATTTTACATTCGTTTAAAGAAAACTATTGAGGGTCTTCTATAAAACTTGCTTGAATCTGTTCATTTTCTTTGGTAGTGGTAGATTTGTACTCTATTTCAATGGGTATTCTATATTTTCTATAATGATCATTTGAGGCTCTGTTCTTTTCAATCTACTTCAAAAAAAATTCCCTTCTGGATTCACTATGCATTGTAACATTTGGTTATGGAACTAGTTCTTATGATTATACAACTATAACTAGACCTTGTCTCTTTTAAAGGGATGCCTTGCATTTAGAAATTTGTTACCTTGAATATGAGCTGTACTTTCCTTTCTACTATGGAAATATCCTAAAATTCTTGGAATGTTATAAAGTTGTTTACTACTCTTGAGCTTGTAAAATAAGCATTGATGTAGCTTTGAATCAAATGATCATTTTCAGATAATAATTGCATTCTCCTTTCTTAAATTGTACTCTATAAATTAATTTTCAAATAATCCTATAAGGAAAGGAATACACCACTTCTTTATTTCCTGAAACAGTATAAGACTTCTTATTTTACCATGAAAGCTTAAGTTTTGAGCCTAATGTTCATGTTCTCTTGTTGAAATGATGGCTTCATAAAAATTGTAATGGGATGTTTTTATATCTTGAGACTGAAAATTTTGATCCTGTTTGATGTATGCCTATTGTATCCAAACCTTGATTCTTTATAGAAGATCTTGAAAATTGAAGGTTCTTAGAATATAACCCTAATCAAAGTGATATTTTCTAGATATCAATATAATTCTTTTACTTGTTACACTTAGTCATGTGCTTTCAAATTAGTTTTTGAAACAAAATTCATTTCATGAACCTTACAGTCTATAATAGACTCATTCCATACTACTCTTTGATGTATATTAAATCTTTGAAGAAGTCTGTCATTGCACACTGAATGGTTGATGAGATTTGGCATGTGGATCATTTATGTATCTTGATCAATATGATATAGTATGAATTACTTGATTCATCTTGTAGGCAGTAGCTCTTGTGACTTTGAATAAACTCCTTATTTTTGTAGCATAGTTATTGAAACATTGCATCTTATAGATGAGTGTTTTAAAGCAATGAATGCATAACCTTTCTGGATACTTGATGTCTATTTCAACTTGTTGTTGCTTGAAAAATTATCCAAGTATTCTGCAATCTGTTCTTTATAATTGACTGTAATTTGATCAAAACTGATATCTTTTTCTTGTATGGTTGTAATATCTTTATTCAGGATCTTGATAATAGTGACTTAATGAAATTTGTTCAAAAAATTCATTTTGATCTTGTACTTCAAGAGCATCCTTGACTTGTACTTTTGTATCTTGAACATTATGAAAGTCATGCATGAATCTTCTTTTGTAGCCCTTGAATTCTGCTTATGTCATTGAAATGTAATTTATACTTGATAATATAGAATTTTACAAACATGCATTTTGTTCTCTTCTACTACAACCTTTACCTATAACCTAAAAATGAACTCTCAACAATGCAAACAACAACTACATTTGTTGTTTTAGATTCCAACTCCTCATATCTACCTCTATCTCCACCTTCCTCAAGGTTGTGCTTTAGTTCTTTAGAGCTTTTGTGCATCTTTGATGAAGGTGATCATGGGATCACAACATACGTGAGATTTTGCACTTGGAAACAACACACATAGCTGTAATTTTCCTTTTGATTCACCTAACTGGAAACACAATTTAACTGTAAATGCCCCCCTAGTTAGGTTCATTCATTAATTCCTTCCATTGAAAATAAAGTTTTGAGTTGCCCATTTTTACACAAGTGAAAAAATTGTCAATGCCATCTTGATAATAAAGAGATCATTTTTTTCTTCATGGACACATCATTGTGATGGGTAGGCCTAATGTAGAAACCTATGCTTCGTGATGTCTGATTAAACAACTTTGTTTTCTCATTCCATATAATTTAGTTTCTAAGCAATGACTAAAAATCCTTCAACTAAAAAATCTCCCACAAACAAGTTAATGAGGAAATCAGGCACATTGGTGACCAACATATTGTGAAGGTAAAATTCACACAATAGATTTTGGATATCAGGAGTATAGTTTTGATAAATCCCTAAGAAAGTGTTACCATCAAGAGGCTTCGAGGGTTCTTTATTGCACATTCTCATCAACTACCAAGAATAAAATTTCTCTTGAAAAAACATGTTGTAGATGGAGGAAGGTTTCCTACAGGCAAGAAGCTTACAAGCCAAAGGACAAATAGAGTTGACAATAGATTCCAAATTTTTCTTATCATTTGTATTGGTCTCAATCTCTTCTTTAAGTTTTTATTTTCCTTTTTCAATTCTTTATTCTGAAGAGATAACTAAGTTAAATCATTCCATACTTTCATACCACTATCCTTTTGCCTTTTGAGACTGCTAACTTCTACCTTTAAAGTAGTAATTTCCCTAAATTTTTCTACAATCCTTTGTGTAAACTTAGTTTGCAAAGACAAATTGGTTTCTTGCATACCTTTCAATTTTTATTTCAAAGAGGAAATTTCATCTTGGTAACGCCTCAGCACGTCATCTCCATGTGGTTCTTGACCACCAATTTCCATTGCAAAAAATTCTAAATTTTTGTTTTGTGTTTCTGGTACTACAAGCATTTCCCGAGCTATAGACTCGAGTTTTCTAGAGCAACATGAATGTCCTGCAGGTATGTCAATGTCGGGAACTATGTTGTAGGAATAGTTGTTTTGAATTCATCATCCTTTGATTCTTCAACAGGGGCAGAAAAAGTACCAGCCTCATCTTTCTCCTCCAAAATAGGAACATAATCCTCATGAAACATTTCTAGTTGGGAGACTTCAGGCCTTTGTAAGCTACAATACCTTCTTGTTTGCAACGTCGTAGCAGAATGCACTGGTATGATATTTTTACCTTTGGAAACTTGTCGTATAGAGGAAGGGTTATCCTTACTAGTAGATTCCTCCATAGTTTCTCTTGAAGGGTGAGGAATCGACTCGAGCTTAGGACAAACACTAGGAGATGGTTCCTTCTTGATTTTATTTTATTTTGAACTCTCCCTACACTAATTCTTTCAATCTTCTACTTCAGCATGTAGAAAGCTTGATGTGAACAAATTAATTAGATAAGTTTTGGGTGCTTCAATGTAGCCTTACCACCTCCATTTTGTACTTGGTCCCACTTTGATGACCACATTAAAGAGATATTCAGTAAATTAACCCCGAGTTTAGGGTTTCTGCGGCCCTAAAAGGCGATAACCAAATCTTACCAAACCAAGAACTCATATGCTAATCAAAAACCATGATCAATAAGATAAAATCAATTCACCAAAATAACTTTAATAAAATATTTACAAACAAATGAGAAGAAATATCATATATTATTATGGAACTCCAACATAATCCATAATGCTCAATACATTACAATACAATGATTTGAATTACTTTATAAGAAAAATATATATATATATATATAGGAGGAGGGAATTGAAACTACTACCTAAATCAAAGTGGTGAAGAACTCCCACTAAGCGTCTTTGGTAGTTAAGTTAACTCCATAAGACTAGTAAGCTAACACTACATAAGCGAGAAGCTAACTCAACACAACTAGTAAGTTAAATCCACATAACTAGTACACCTAATCAAGTTAACCCAATAGTGTAGGGCTAACACAAGTGTAATAATTATCCTAATAAATAAATGAAAGGATAAATAATAAACTACACTAACACCCTCCCGTAAACATAGCTTAGGTGGGTAGAAAAGAAGGTGGGTCCCAGCAACAAGGCTTGATGAGGTACCACATACAATAACTAGGAAAATTGGACACCGCAAGGTACCCAAAACCAATAATAACAAAGTAGAGAGAGAAAAATCTCATTACAAGATATCCTAAGAAGCTCGGCTCTAAAAAATCATACAATGGTGAAGAATTTTAGTGCGCACTATGGTATGAATCTCTGCTCGATCATAGAACACACAAACAACTAACATTAGGATTCACCATAATAGCTCCATGCAAGGAGACTATCAATGGAGTGATGTCAAAAGTTTAAAAAAGCACTAAACATAATTTGATTAAGCATTGTTACAAATAGGTGTGCCACGGTCCAAGAGAATCCAAGGAAATAAGGTGAGGACAGGATATCTAAATAAATAGAAGTACCATGATCTAAGAAAAGCCAAGGCAACAAGGCAAGTACACAAAATATGAAGAAGCAAAATCAATGCACTACAAATAGGTGTGTCACGATCCAAGAACAATAACCAAGGCAACAAATCAAGGACACGAGATCTAAATAAATAAGAGTGTCATGATTTAAGAAAAGTCAAGGTAACAAGGCAAGGACATGAAACCTAAACAAGTAGTATCAACACCTAACAAGGCAAGGACGTGAAACCCAAAGAATCGAGTATCAACACCACACCCTCCCATATCTTGTTGAATGGGTGGAGTGACGCCACAAATCTATATGAGTTGTCAAAATCAACTACTTGAACACGACAAACTAACATTGGCCTCACTAGAATAGCTCCCCCACAAGAGATACTATCAACATGCCAAAAAAGTGTCAAAAATATAGATCCAAAAATCTCAACAAATAAGAGAGATATAAATGTATACACCCATAGATACAAGAATACAACACCCAAAATTTTAGGACGTCGGGCTCATCTGAAATTACATCCATAAGTGATTACAAGACCCTCCCAAATTTGGAACTTTATAATTGAATGCATGTAAATATTACAATGATTAAAATTACCTTTTACATTTGAAATATGTGTATAAAAATTTAACCAATGCATAGATCTCAAAAAAATACACAATTTCAAAAAAATATCACCTTAATTTGAGCTACGAGATCAAAATTTATGAGCTCTAGAAGGTTTTGCTATTAAAATAATATTTTAATGTTGATGTTTTTTTAAAAGGTACTCGTGACACCCAAATTTCCAAAGGGTAAAAGAGTGCATCCACATGATATCTGAGATTGCGACGGAAGGATAAAATCCTCGTGCCCAAAACCTAAATGTTCGAGAGGGTAAATCATTGCATCCGAAGGGTACACATCTATATCCAATGGATAAAAGAATGCACCCAGAGGGTACATATCTACATCTAGTGGATAAAAGACTACATCCGAAACAAAAATATTCAGAGGGTAAAAGAATGCATCCGATAGGTACATGCTTATATCAATTGAATAAAAGAATGCACCGAGAGGGTACAAATATGCATCTAGTGGATAAAAGGATGCATCCAAAACAAAAATATCCAGAGGGTAAATTAATGCATCCAGAAGATACACGCTTATATCCAATGGATAAAAGAATGCACCAGAGGGTACAAATTTGCGTCCATATTTGACTGTCTCAAAACATGGTCGATTTTACAGTCAATTCTAGGGTTTTGACACCTTCCAAATCCAATGGCACACTCCATTTTGCATAAAAATGCATGTTGCAGAAAAGTGCTAACAAATTTTGAATACATGAAAATAATAAACCCTTGCTTGCAAAGAAAAACTTACAGATGGATTTCTACATCATCCATTGCTCGATACCATTAAAGGAACGATAACCAGATCATACCGAACCAATAACTCAAATTCTAATCAAACACCATGATCAATAAGATAAAAGCAATTTTCCAAAATATATTTAATAAAACCTTTGCAAAAAAATGAGTAGCGATATCATATATCATTATGGAACTCCATCATAATCCATAATGTTTAATACATCACAATACAATGACTTGAATTACTCAATAAGAAAGATATACATATAGGAGGAGGAAGTGAAACTACTACCTAAATCGGTGGTAAAGAACTCCCACTAAGCGATACCTTTGGTAGTTAAGTTAACTCCAGAAGACTAGTAAGCTAACTCCACATAACTGAAAAGCTAACTCAACACAACTAGTAAGCTAACTCCACACAACTAGTACACCTAAGAAAGATAACCCAACAAGTTTAGGGCTAACATAAGTGTAAGAATTATCCTAATAAATAAATAAAAGGATGAATAATGACGTACACTAATAGGCCCCTCTTTAGATGTGTCAAAATAATTAACTAATCCCCTCCAAGTACAGATAACTATCCATTGTAGATAAAATATTTGTTGACCCACTTGGCTACCTCCTTCCAAATACTAGGAAAACTCACCCGCCAAATTCCTTTTTGGGTACCAAAGGAAGTAAGAATTACTTCTAGAGGAGCTTCACCTTCTTCATGGAACAATGGTATTAAATCCTTGAGTGGGGCATTGGTCACAACTTTGAGACTAAAATCTAGCAAGCCAGATAGGTCAGCAACAATTTGACTACTTATCTCAATTATTTTTCCCCCAATTTGTGAACAGGTTGCCTCAAATTTTATCAGGAACTCATCAACCAAATACTCATCAAAACCCTCAAATTTTCTAATAAAATCCAACCACCTTGCATCATGAAATACCTGAGAAATAGCAAGTATTTCACACGCTTTGGAGAATCTAGTTCGGATCTCTTTTTTGCCCCATAGTTAAATCAAGGTTGAAGAGAACTTCGGAAAATTTTGAAAGCTTCCACTAAGTAACAGAGCAATTACATGCAACAATGACATTGGATATTTGAATTATTTATAAACTCTTAATTGGCAGTGAGTCGAGTGTAAATTTGTGCGAAAAATTTGATAGGACTGGGTTCATATGGAAAGTTTTAATTCATCACACAACTCATGTCCTATCATCATGAATGATGATGCCACTTGTCCTTCACACAAATCCACCCACTTGTTTCATAGAAATGTGACACATGTGATATATTTTCTCATTATTGCTCATTATGCCCCACTTTGTGACATGAGATTTTGATTTAATTCCCCAATAAATGCATCGAGAATTGTGTGTGATTTAATCATGTTAAATAAATGCAATGGGGAGTTCTTCAAAATCTAATATCCATAGAAAATAAAAATGCACTTACCCCTGCCAGCTCAGCTCCCGATATCCATAGAATTCCATGTCTTGTGCTCATAGAATAAGGGTGATTAATGTACATTCTAACAACTAGCATTTCTAACCTTTATTGAAAGCATAAAAAAACAACTACAATATAAGGGGAAGAATATTGAAAGCATGATCATCTCTTAAATTCAAAAACAACTACTCTAGGTGGGAAGAGACAAGCTCCTCCACTGAATCCATTCCTTCGATAGCAGCATATCTTTGTTGAAGGTTTCTTTATCCAATGGACGCTGATACATCCTTAATCTATGTCCATTTACCATAAGAGTTATTTTGTCTCCATCAATTGGTAGTAATCTCACAGAACCATTATCAAAAACAAAATTGATCTGGTAGGGTCCCAACCATCTTGTCCTCAACTTGCCTTTGAACTATTGGTACTTTGAGTCAAATAGTAAGACCCAATCTCCTTCATTAAAATTCTTGTGCTTGATACGAGCATCATGCCAAGCTTTCCTTTGGTGTTGAAGAATTTCAGTTTGTTGTTGCACCTATATCCTCATCTCATCCAATTCTTTCAACTACATTGCTCTCTCACGTTGTGCTTCATCTAGTTCAATTCTAGCTTTTATTGTTCTCCTCCACTACAATTCAAACTTTATTGGTAACAATGGATTCTTCCCATGCACTAGTTCATACGGGAGAAACCATTAGTAGTATTTCAGGTTTTTTGTAGGCCCAAATGGATTATGGGAGTTTGGTACCCAATTCTTCCTATCTGCATTGACAACTTTGGTTAAAATGTTCTCTAGATCTTTGTTGGTGACTTCCACCTACCCATTGGATTGGGGGTGGTACGGTGATGATTTATGATACTTGATTCGATAGATTTCTAGGAATGCCTTAATCATGTTAGACACAAATTGAGGTCCCTGATCAAATACAATGGCTCTACGGGTACAAAATCTCAACATAATCATGTTGTACAAAATTTCAGCTATAACATCCTCATTGGAAAATTCCAATGCTTTTACCTTGACCCATTTCATGACATAATCAATCATCTGAGACCAGAGATACTCTTTGCCATGGGATGGGGATTAAATGGTCCAAAAAAATCATTTCCCCACTTCTCAAATGGTCCTAAGACCAGCTGAGAATTGAGGGACATCTCAATAGACAACGTAGGCTTCCCCATTCTCTGACATGCATCACTGCCACACATACTTCTTGATATATTTGTGAAGAGAGGGCCAATAATACCTAGCTACAAGGAACTTGTGAATTTTCCTCTTGACTGAGTGATGTCCTCCTCCAGGCTCATCATGACAAGCTTTTAGTATGTCATATACTTCGTCCTCTCAAACACACCTATGAAGAACCATATCAGGACAACATTTAAATAGAATTCCATTACATCATTTTTATGTTGAACTATTTTTAACTAATCTCCTTCATTCCTTATTAATAAAGTAGGCCGGAAACTTCCTCGTAGCTAGGTAATTTACAAGATCAGCAAAACATGGAGGCTGAGTTGATACTGCAAACATGTGCTCATCTAGAAAGTGGTCCTGAAATGCTTCTTCTTCTCCTGAAACATTCAATCTTGAAAGGAAATCAAAAACAACATTAGCCTTACCAGGCTTATCAATAATAGTCAAGTTAAATTATTGTAACAAGAGTAACCATCTAATAATTTTGCCCCCCACTACTGGTTTATTCATCAAATATCTTATGGTTGAATGGTCAGTGTACATAAATATTTTGTATCTAGTAATATAATGTCTAAATTTGTTCAAAGAGTAAACAACAGCTAAAAACTCTTTTTCCGTAGTGGTATAATTCCTCTCTGTTGGGGTCATATTTTTGCTAATATAATAGATGGCATACATCTGGTCTTCTTTGTCCTTTTTCCAATAATAGCTCCCAAGGCTGTGTTAGAAGCATCAGTGTGAATATGGAAAGGTTGTCCCCAATTGGGTCCTCTCAAAACTAGAGTAGTAATTAACTTCTCTTTAATAAATTCAAAAGCTTGTTGACATTGAGGAGACCATTCAAAGACATAATATTTTTTCAGCAAAGAAAACATGGGAGCAACAATTTTACCAAAATCTTTTATAAACTGTCTATAGTATCTTGCATGTCCAAGGAAACTCTTTATATCAGTCTCATTCGTTGGTGTAGGCAGTTTAGTAATTACTTCTATCTTTTTAGGATCAACCTATATACCTTGAGTAGAAATATGATGGCCCAAGACAATTCCTTGATCAACCATTATCAGACATTTTTCATGACTCAAGGAAAGTTTTTGATGTTCACATATAGTTAATACTTTTTCAAGATTTCTCATAGATTCATCAAAAGTTTAACTGTGGACAGTGAAGTCATCCATGTAAAATTTAACACAATCATTTGTAAGATCTGTAAAAATGGCTAAAACTGCTCTCTGGAAGGTGGTAGGTGCATTACAAATCCCAAATGGTAGAACTCTATATGTGAATGTACCCTAGGGACAAGTGAAGGTGGTTTTATCCTGATCAGGAGCTATACTAATTTGGTTATACCCACTAAACCCATCCAAGAAGGAGAAATATTTCATTCCCCGGATTGTCAATAAAGGGTAGGAGAAAGTAATCCTTCTTGGTGGCTTTATTAAGTTTCCTATAGTCTATGAAAATTCTCCCCTTACCATTTTTCTTGGGAATTATTACTAATGGTGATACCCATTGACTATCAGATATAGGATATATGAATCCTACCTTCAACAGTTTTTCTATCTCATTTTTGACAATGTCTCTAAGTGTTGGATTAATTCTTCTTTGTGGCTTTCTAACATGTTTAACATCCTCAGTGTAAATATGGTGAGTGCATATGCTTGGATGATTCCTTTCATGTCAGTATAATCCCAAGAAAAATCTTTAGAATGATTCCTCAAGATTTCTATGACCCTAGTCTTTTGGCTGGCTTCTAAATTGTTACCAATGGTCAGTTCTTTTCCTATGTCAACAATCACTTATTTAGTATCTTTCAAAATAACAAGCTCTGCATCAGAATTAAATAATTCAAGGGGAAAACATGAGTCTATAGCATGTGAAAAATAGTCATGTTTTCAAGGGACAAAATCTTGGCTAAAGGACATTAGAAATCAGTGACTTTATATTCTTCATGATAAGCATAGATTTCTTCACAATTTCCAATATAAATTTCACTTACCTCGGTGATATTATCCACTGAACTTGAAACAATGGTTTCTATAGCCTTGGTTTGAATTTCCAAAGCCACGGTTCTAATTTCCATAGTTTTGGTTTCCTCTTTATCAAACATTGTGTATAACTCAACAATTTCTTCTATGTGATTTTTCACTACAATAGTGGCCAAATAAGAAGAAATCATATTGTTAGTTTCTAAAAAATCAACCCATACACGGTCACAAACATCCACATATGGCTAGGTAGGAGGATAAAGTGAAATTTTCTTTTCTTTTTCCCATTCAAAATAGTCATTTTTCCCGACCTACAATCAATGTATGCAGCAATAGTAGCTAACCAGGGCCTTCCTAAGATGACTGGGTATCCCAACTTCTAATCTTTAGGCTGTAAGACCATAAAATCTACAGGATACTCCCAAGATTCAACCATGACCATTACATCCTCAATCACTCCATCTGGTACAACAATAGATTGATCTACTAATTGAAGAACAATATTGGTTGGCTGCAATCTTGTTAAAGACAACAAATTGAACATATTTATTGTTATAACATTGATAGCAAATCCTAGATCTACTAATACATTGGATATTGAATGACCATTTACAAAAATAGTAATAATTGGACTCCTAGGATCCCCATATTTTGGTGAAAGAAGCTTTCAAGCCACAAGATCAGCTAGATTTCCTCCACTTTGACTATTTTTGGGTACTTCCTCTTTCTTCCTGGTGTTTTTTTACAATGACCTCTAACGGTCTCGATTTAATTTTGGAATGTCCCATATTGCTCTATAAATTAGGACTTCAATGTTCATCTTTTTCAACTCCTAGACTAGTGTTGTTTCTTCCTCATTATGTGTTTCTTTTAATCGGTGCAGGAAAGGAGTTTTATGTACATTTGTGTTCCTAGTGGCTTGTGTCGTGAAACATGTTCAATTTCCTTACTTTCCTTAGGTATATCCTCATTTTCCTCGGGTAACTCGGTGATAACAATAGGAGGATTTTTTTATTGTCCTTCCAGACCTTAGTTGTACATTATTAATGGCATTCAAATGCATAGTCTCACCCTATCTTGCTTCATTAATTGAAGTTTTTTTTTTGATTTTTGGGGTTCGAGACAAGAAGAGCTAAAAGTTGATTTTGTGCTACTTTCCCTTCGTTGGTATTTTTGTTGTGGTGGGGGCATTAAAGCTTATTGTTATTATACAAACCTCCTTGGTTGATTAGCATTTTTCGAGGTGCCCATTATTGATTTTTCCATGGTGGTATATTAGTTGGAGGTGCCCAACCTTGTTGATTGTATGGGGTACCCATGGTGGTGGTTGTGGATAGGCTACCCAGTTTGGTGGTGCCCATTCAGGTTGTCCCCAAGTTGGTGGAGGATCCTGATTGGGCCATGGCATCATCTAGGAGTTATGAACAGGTTGAGGGGCATAGCCAGATTGATTACTTGATCATTGCATGAAGTTTACCTCTGCATTTTATTGAGCTATAGCGTTTAATATCTCTTTCAGTTGAGGTAGGAGATTACAATGGTTGGTATCATGATCAGAGACATCAAAAATTAAGCACATGTCTGTGACATCCAAAGGGAATTCTCTCAAAGGATGTCTCTTCCTACATTTAGGACAATATATATCTAAAGGTTCCTTTATAGCATTGGTCTTGGCTTTTAGCCCATCTATGGTTGATGTTAATTGTGACAGGATGTCTATTTTCATGTTAGCCATTTCCTCCAAAAAAATTGAGGTACCTAGGGAATTATTTGATGTTTTTCTTCACCTTATACCTCCTCTTGTTCTAGAGTAACTCCTACATAACTTAGTAATCTATGGCATGGTGAGTTTTTGTACATCACCTCCTCCCATGAGATGGAGAGAATCCTTGGTTTCCTCATCAATTCCTTTAAGGAAAATTGTCTTAGTGATTTTTGCATGTAACTCATAACCACTCCTTCTATGGAGAAAGAGAAATTTGTCCAAATAATCTTCTAGATTTTCATCTTCCTTTTTCTTTATCTGGAATAATTCTTCTCTCATATCTCTTCCCCTACAAAGTAGTCTTGATATTTTTCCAAAAGGTTGTCTCCATGTTATCCCATGAATGAATGGAGTTAGGGGACAATCCATGAACCACCTCATAGCAGAGTCTTTGAGGGTGGAAGGGAAAAGTTTGAGTTTTTGGTTGTCTTTTGTAGTCATATGTCTAGAAAAGAACTTTGAATTCAAATAAGAATTGGTCTGGGTCTTCTAAGTGGACATTCCTTAAAAGATAGGGAGGATAGATGGAGAAATTTTCTTCATGGGTGCATCCTCATCATCATTGAGGATGATTGGATAAGTAAAGGTTCTACCCAATGGTTGGTCCTCATCATTCATGTTGTCTCCCATCTCAAAAGGTTATTCTGGTTCTAGATAAGATGATGCAGATTGTTCAGAAGGGCTTCTAGGCATTGTATTAGATTCAATGTCACTTTCAATGTGCCCTACTTGTGCTCTGTTTGGAGATATTATTTGGATATTATGAGGTATAAATCTCCCTTGAATGTCTCATGGCCTATACATCAAGGTTGGTTGTGTAAACAAGGCCTAAGAATTCTATTGGTTGCATAGATTAACTTCATTAACACCCATAACATGTAAGGTGAATAAAATGGTGTGTTGTGCTTATGGTGTCCCTAAAATGGCACCAAAAATGATGGGTCGTTGTATTCTCCAATCATTTAACCAACATGTTCTTCTACTAGTATCATTATAGAACAGGGCTTTATGTCCTAGGTCGTATGCAATGAAGCCTTATGCAACTCAATTGTTTAGTGGTTCCTTTTGGGGGGTTTGGTTGACATGTTTCCCCTTTTCTCTTCTAACCTATGGAAATTTAATGCTAAACTATTGAAACAACGTTTTTGTAATAAAATGCATTTAAAGGAAATAATTTAACTAGAATTGAAATGCACACACCAAATTAAGATAATAGAATTCAAATAGTATTAAGGAAATATACCAAAGAAAGGAAATAAGTAATTGCATTCAAATAAGCATTCAGATATGAACTTATTAGAAAACCACGAGCATGCATGAAATGTAAATCCTCCAATCACCTAGGTTGAGTGGGCCCTTGCTCTTCCTTGGGATGGAGGTAATCTCAACACCAGATGATATTCAAAATGGCATCAACTATATTAATTCAAATAAGTTCTGAGACATGCTCAACATAACATTGCAAAGTAAATACTAACTGGTAGATCATTGTACTATAAAATACTATATCAACTAACTCCATTGGTCTCAAGAAGATGTCTATATATAGACATAAATAGTTACACATTGTGCCATAACTATAGGCACTGTATTCATCAACTAACAACCTTATTAAATTTTCATTAAAATCATACAATAATGCCAAAAGCGGGATTCATATTTTTAGGCTTTTTGTGGAAAAAGTCCTCCATGATGGCATGATGCCTACACACTTACCTCCTTGATTACAACTTCTAGAATTGGTAGTAAATGCTTGTTATCATCCTGCACATGTCACCACATTTACTCACACGGATGTAATTAGTTGGGATTCTATGGTCAACAATTTATGTGAAACAAGAAGAGAAAAAGCATTAACTTTACTAAGGATATAACTATATGAAGCATTCTCATGCACTAATTAACATGTTTTAAGAAAATATTAATAACCTCATAGATGATATAATAAGCTAAATAATGCACTCATCATATACCCCTCAAGTTTAATTAATTATTTCAATGTCAAACATTATTAATTAGTTTGTTGTTAAATAATCCTGCATTACTAAATTTTTCATAATCCATTTGATAACATACAATAACCATGTGCAGTTGTAAGGGTATATTTAGATCATCACAATATCCCTTGATCACTCTATCCGAGTGTGTATATTGTGCATACTTGGCTAAATATTTTACTGAGTTATGAAAACATGTGTATTCCCTTAGTGTCCTCTGGGAAGATATTTATGCAACTTCCATCCACTTCCTGACACTATAGTTTAGGGGATTGGTGAATAGATAATGTAATCAACAATTGCATCACTTTAGCCAAAGTTTTCAAGAATTTATTTGCAAGATTAGTTTCAAGACTACACACTGGCTTATGAAACTTGTCTTCATCACCACACAACCATTTCAATATATTTATCTAAATTATTTTTGGTTGTTTAAGAAGATGATTAAATTTTGAAGAAGAAGAGTCCATGTCTAGATTACGATCTAGATGAAAGAATATTATTTGTACCATATTAGGATCCATGTGGGAAATATAGTGACCACATAATGATTTCCATCATTACGTCCTCACTACCCTTCATGTAGCCATCCTAAGTTGGCACGGTAGGATAATAACAAGAAGACGAAAGGAAAATGCACCTACGCTTCTTATATTCTTTAAGTTACCTTTATTAGATAAAGTAACTAAGTCTTTCATTACGACATAATAAAATGTGTTGATAAACGATATTGGGTTCTCATGAGAGGGTTATAGTAACTCAACGAGTTACTAACTTTATTTAGTTCCTCTTATTGTATTAATACATCATTAAATATAGGTTTACTATTCATATTATGTATCGATTTGATTCATTATATTCACTTGTTAAGAATAGTCTTTAATTCTATTAAGTACATTAATTGTCATGATAGTTCATTTATTATCATAAGGTACAACAATAAATTTACTTCGTTTTCATTATATTTTTATCCTTATTGTCTATGTGTCGTCATTCAATATACTTGATCATTTCTATTGGAAACTTATATAGCCACGAAAATATTAAGCACATCAAAATATAAAGCGAGTAAACGAAATTAAATAGCCAAAAAAAGACACAAACCATAAACACAGATTTACATGGTAAAACCCTCAAGAGGGAAACATCCACGGAGCAACGGTATCGATTCTCTTATTGTTCAAATCTGGAAATTACAATCAGCATAGCTCTTCCTCTTACAACTCTTTTTTTTTTTTTTTTTTGTGTGTATAGCCTCAATGGGCATACATGGATTTATAGCATTCTCACAAAACTGAATTCATTAATGCGTTCCTATCCATATTCTAACTAAAGTTGTCTTGTTACTGCAACAAAGAAGTGAATAATAGGATCTTGATCCACGAGAAGAGGAATGGTTGTCATCTAATCTCAACAATCTCCACCTTGACAACAATTAACCTGATACCTTGCTCATTGCTCATCACCTTTTTGCAAGCCAAGAGAAGCCAAGCACCACTATAGCTTCTCTAATATAACTGGTTTCGTGAACATGTCTGCACAATTCTTTTGAGTGTGGACCTTATCAAGAATCACTTGTCCTTCATCAACAACATGTCTTAAATAATGGTATTTAACTGGAATATGTTTTGAATTACTATGGTAAGTTGGATTCTTAGCCAAATAAATTACACTTTGACTATCACAGAAAATTTTTACACTTTTCTGAAACTATCCTAACTCACCCAATAAACTGTTAGTGCAAAATCACAAAGCACCACGGATGTTGATCAGATTTCTAGGTTGATCATATTAATATCCAAAGTGTGATTGCATAACATTGAATCCTTTCTCCAAGTGTGGGACTTGAAGAGTGAGAAAGGAATCTCCGGAGAGAGGTGGTTCCTATTCCTCTGTTGAGTGCATACGAAATATGTAGAGGGTTTTCCTCAAAATCTAATCTAATTTGCCAAGGAGACAAGGTAAGAAGATGCATAAAATAAATCTAAGCTAATAGAGGTGATGCACCAAGGAATGAAGAACATATGCTTTGCCAAATTTAACACAGATCATGTAGATGTAACACAACATCATGCACAGATAGCAAAAATGCAATGAAAGATCAAGAATGACAGTAATAGATATGTAAGAGGGTTTAGAAGTAACCACAGACACATATATATATTGCTCAAGGATAGATTCAATACATTGCAATGGCTAAAAGGCAAAAAACGGTGTTACAGTCTATATGGGAGGTTTGAAAACTCCACAATCTTCTTATGAACAGGAGAGAAGGGAGGGTGCAAAGCGGAAATGTTCCTCCTTAGAAAGAAACCCCTCCTTACAATTTATAGAAAGAATGGGAGAGCAAAGAGAGAGGAATTCGAAATCTGCCCCAACCACCTCTAGGTTGCATTTAATTCGTCCATCATGGCAGAAGCGACGGGTTCTGGCAAAGCGGCGGTTTGTCTAACAGAAGCGGCGGGTTGTTTGCTGCATTAAAGTGGTTGTTGAAGCATTACCTCTACTTGTTATTTCGCGCCAGAGGCGTTTCTCAATTTTCATCCTCAAACTGAACCAAAATGCAAGATTGACCACGGAAATGTGTAGAGAATCTTATAAGCTTTCCGTTGATATCAAGAACGTGCAAATCCGAGCTCACGGATCGAAAGATATGTCGATCGAAGATTTAGAAGACACAATGCAAGCAAAACGGATTTTGAAATATTTTCCAGCGCACTGCCACTTGGATGCCACGTGGCATGCTCTGATTCGCTGAATAATTCTCTCTTCTGCTTTTCGGCGGGCTGTCTTTTGAATTTTCCTTGTGGGCCCTAGCTGGGACACGTGGCACTATCCCATTGGTTCGGATCGGTGCTCGAAAACTCGCCCATTGACTTTTTGACTTTTCTCTTGTGAGGACACGTGGCAGCTTCTGATTGGTCCTCGGCTGATTCGGCTCCTACGCGTACCTCGCCTCCATTTGTCCCGGATGTCCCATTTGATTTTGGGCCCTTTGTGCTCATTTCGGCCGGTTCGGGCAGTTCGGGCATTTTTGGCCCGCTTGTCCCACTTTGCTTCGAACTGACTTGACTCTTTTCGGCCGGTTCGGCAGTTCGGGCAATTTTGGCCCGCGCGTCCCAATTGCTTTTGGGCTCCTTGTACTGTTTTCGCGCGATCCGGCCGGTTCGGGCATTTCGCGTCCATTTGTTCCACTCGTCCCGAATGCTACCCTCTTCAGCAGTTAGCCAATTTTTCTCCTCGGCTGGATCGGCTTTTCGCGCCCGCCGCGTACTTCTGTCCCACTTGTCCCATTTGCTTTGTGGGCCACCTGGACTCATTTCGGCCGGTTCGGGCGGTTCGCGTACCTTTGTCCCACTCGTCCCACCTTGCTTTGTGTTGGACCAGGACTTAGCCGATTTTCACAATTTTTACTGGCCCAAACTACTTACTTTCTGCAACCTTCTCCGCACTTTATCAAGGCTTGCTCCTTCCTTCTTTGGCCTTGGGAGTTTAGAAAGATTCCTGAAGGGACCCTAGAAACCTGATTTTGCTCTGAATCAGTCATTTTTCTTGGAATTTGGACATCCTGATGCATGTTATCAAATTTACCCTGGGGGGGTGAATTTTGGATAACAATTTGGCGACTCAGCGGGATCATTCTGCCTGCTAGATGAAAAGGCCAGTTGCCTGAAGCCATCCATTGGGCATGGAGTCATCAAATATTCTGTTAGAATCCAAACTGACTTAGAATGTGCAAAGGGAAAGATGGAATGTGACCTGATTTAGCAAAGACATGCATCATCTCCATAGACAGTAAGCTGTGCCAAGGCACTTAGGGAAAACAAAACTAATTACAGCAAAACAATGTGCACAAGCACTTGGAGGGAAGAAAATCTAATCTAGTATTTACAGATGTAGTGAAACTCCCTCTAGAAGCAACGCTTGAGATAGATTCCATTTACTGGAATCTGCAGTTCTTCACCATCCAATGAGGCCAATTGGAAAGCATTGTTGTTCTTGCACTTTGTGACCATGTATGGGCCACTCCAAATGGCATCAAATTTTGAATGCCTTCCTGGTTTTGCTCTGTCCACATCCCATTTCAGCACTAGATCTCCTACTTGAAAAGATCTGTCTTTGGCCTTCTTATCAAAGGTCTTCTTGATCAAAGCCTGATCCTTTTCCATTGCTTGGAATGCCTGATCTCTGATTTCTTGCAGCTCCATCAATTCTGCATATCTCACCTTCATGGGCCCAAACTCTAGCAACTCCAGCTGTTTCATGAGTTCCAACGTTGGCAACTCAAGTGACATGGGCAAGACTGCCTCTCTTCCGTAGACAAGCCTAAATGGAGAATTACCTGTGGATCTTTTGGGAGTTATCCTATCAGCCCATAAGGCTGATTTCAGTTTGGTATGCCAAGCCTTCTGATTCTCATCAAGAGTCCTCCTAATGATCCTCAGCAAGTTTTTGTTTGTAGACTCGGCCTGGCCATTACCTTGAGGGTAATAGTTTGATGAAGTGCTCAGGTAGATCCCGTTCTTGACGGCCCACTCAGTAACTTTAGATCCAATGAATGCCAATGCATTATCAGAGACTATTGTAGCAGGCACACCAAATCTGGTAGTTATCCCCTCGTAAAAGTCCAAGATGCTAGACTCATTCGCCTCTTTGAGTGCTACTGCTTCTGTCCATCTGGTGAAGTAGTCTGTGGCTGTCAAAATCCATTTGTGCCCTTGGCTCGAATTGGGATTGATGATTCCAATGAAGTCCAAACCCCATTGCATGAATGGCTGGTCAATTGAGATTGGATGTAATGGGAGGGCTGCAAGTCTCTCTTTTCCTGTGAAGAATGCACAATTCTTACATTTCTTGATCCATGCATAGCAATCACTAAAGATTTTAGGCCAATAATAACCAGCCTTCATGATTTTTAGTGTCACTCTTGGTGCAAAATGGCCACCAGTTTGGTCCATCATATTGAAACTCCTTTAATACCCTTTGAATCTGACCTGTGTTAATGCATCTCAGCAGCACTCCATTGACGTCCTTTTTGAACAAAACTCCATCAATGATGGTATATGGAATAGCCTGCAACCTGAAGTGTCTTCTTCTTGCTTTGCTCATTTCTAGAGGGCACATGCCCGTCTGTAGGAAATGTATCATATTCTGAGTCCAACAGGGAGTGGACACATCATCATTTTCCTATTTTTGATCATCTTGTAATAGCAGGACAGCGTCTTCTTTATCTTCTGGGTTGTTTAGTTGTTTGGAAGCAAGCTGCTCACACAAACCCTTGCCTCTTACCAGCTTGGTGATCTTGATCTCAATGTCATACTCCATGACACGGGTGATCCATCCTGCCCTTTTCTCATTCAAATCCTTGTTGAGGAGGAAGTCCTTAACCCCAGCATGTGAGACCAGCAACTGGACCTTGTTGTTTGAGATTAAATGCTTGAACTTCTTCAAGCTCCTGACTACTGCAAGCACATGTTTTTCAATAAAAGAGTACCTCAATTCACAGTCATTTAGGCTTTGGCTAAAGAAGGCAATTGGCTGTTCATCATTATCTTTATTCTGTTGCACCAAAATGGCAGAAATAGTGTCATCACCCCCAAATGCATAGAGGATGAAATCCTTGGAAAAGTCCGGGTTGATGAGAGTGGGTGCCTGGGAGATGGCTTCTTTGATTGCTTCAAAACTCTCCTTGCCTTCTGCCGTCCATTTGAAAGCCATGTTTTTTCTTAACATTTTGGTGATGGGCTTGACAAAGGCTGCAAAATTTGGGACAAACCTCCGAACAAAGTTTATCCTTCCCAGGAAACTTTGAAGATCCTTTTTGTGACTTGGCAGTGGCAGAGCTCTTATGGCTTCAACCCTTTCTGGATCAATTGCTAATCCTTCCTTGGAGACAATATGGCCAAGAAGTTTCCCTTCATGTGCAAGAAAGATGCACTTCTTAGGATTTAAAGACACTCCAAACTTTCTACACCTCTGAAACACTTGCCTGAGGTGAAAGAGATGGTCTGCAGCATTCTTTGAGAAGACAGTAATATCATCTAAGTATATCAGTACTATCTTGTTGATCAAGCCTTTGAATGCCATATCCATAGCTCGCTGGAATGTTGCTCCGGCGTTCGCCAGTCCAAATGGCATCTTCTTGTAGGCATATGTGCCCCATTTGGTTGTGAAGGCTGTCTTGAACTGGTCTTCCTCCTTTACCATAATTTGATTGAAGCCTGAGTATCCATCAAGCAGCGAAAACCTTTCTGACCCAGCTACAACCTGCAATATTTGCTCCATGGAGGGGAGTGGATAATGGTCCTTGAGAGAGGCTCTATTCAAATCTCTGAAGTCAACACATAGCCTGATCTCTCCACTTTTCTTTCTGACTGGAACTAAGTTGGCAACCCAACTAGAATGTTTGATTGGGAATATAATTCTTGACTCAATCAGCTTGTCCAATTCTTTCCTCATGAGAGGCTCCATGTGTGGATTGGTGGTCTGTTTACTTTTTGTGAGCTTAGTATTTGGATCCAACTCGATGGTATCTTTGAGCTAAGTTGGGATTGAAGCCCTTCAAGTCTTCATAGCTCTAAGCAAACACGTCAGAGAATTCTTGACAAAGCTGTATGAACTCATATCTCTCTTGCTCAGTTGTCATTTTTCCAATTTGCAATGGCTTGTTCTCTTTCACCAAGATGGATACCGAATCTTCCCTCTTGACTGAATATTTGCTTTCTCCTTTCTAAAGCGATCATTGGGGTTAAAAATGGATTCTAAGGTGACAAGTCCTTGGGCAGCTTGTCGAGTTCTCAATGTATCACACTGGTCACCATATTGTTGTTTCAACTTCTCTTGATTCTTAGCTGAGAACTCAGCTTCTTCTTGCAAGAAGTGGATGATTTGCTGGTCATTCTCAAATACTTGCCAATTGACATCGTTATCCGGCACTGAAGGCCTCACAATCACGTGGATGTTTGGCTGTACCTTGTCTTGTTGAATGTTTTCTACAATGTCAAAGGCTGCCCCTCTGCTGCAAGCTTTGTCGTGCCACTTGATTCTCTTTTCTGGGAATGGCCTTGATGCCGAAACCCTCAAAATCTTCCATGAGGTCCCACACCCTGTTCTTGTAGCATCTAAGTAGATCATTTTTGGCAGCATGCTGTCCCTTGACCTGATTTACAATCAGCTCACTGTCCCCAAACACTTGCAAGTTATTTATTTTTCTCTTTATTGCCCAATGCATCCCTTGCACCAAGGCTTCATATTCAGCAGTGTTATTGGAGCATGCAAATTGAAATCTAAAAGCTGAATAATACTTTACTCCTTGAGGTGAAATAAGCATGGCTCCACCTCCTGCGCCTTGTCTACTCCTTGATCCATCAAAAAACAGTTGCCATACCTCATTGTCATCCTTGTGGCTTGGCTTGGTGATGTTAGGAATAGGTTGACTTTCTTCGTGTATACAATAGACCCCTAGCTCAGATTCTTCTACTTCTTGATAAGGATCAAAAGCATGCACCTTATTTGCCCATTCATCAAGAGTCAAATCTGGGATACTTCCAACCTTAGTGTCGGCTTCATCAGTGCCAAGGTGATCTTCTTGATCAAATGCTGAGCAGTTGGTATTAATATGACTTGGAGTATAGGGCTCAATGTGGAAGTCTGCAATAGGTTCTGACCTAATTGTAGCTTTAGTTCCATACCTCGTTACGAGCGGCATGTGTGACCAATCAACGAACAAATATCCCCCAATCTTGGCAGTAAAATCCCTTGACAAACGAGAGGGCAAAGAGTGGTGGAAGGTCTATGGCGATATATCTTGTAAGACAACAACATTTGGACATGCATGCAAGGTAAGACTCAAATTTCTAATCACTCCAGTATTGCTTTATTGTTGTCCCATCCAGCTACACTACTCCCTTAGATGTTATTTCATATTGGAGCCCTAGCTGATCAGCTATCTGTTTAGGCATTACTGAGCTACTTGCCCCAGAGTCTACCATGCAATTATGCACTAGCTGATTTTCAATAATTAACGAAACATAGAAAGGGGGCTTGACATTCTACCTTGTTGTGTTCCATGATTTCCTTGAAGTGGGCAGCATTTGTAAGCACTTTGTCTTGCCTCGAACTGCTGATTCGAAGTTGGCGATCCCTTTCATAGCAACTTGCAGCAGATCTCTTTGGCACAGGATGGATAGGGATTCCCACATAGATATATTGACGTTTGTTTTCTTCATCGATCAATGATCTTGAATGGTGATGAAGGATCTCTCTGCTGTCCCTTGATTTGCACATTTGCTCCTTGAATATGGCAGCATGCACGGTGGCATTTGGTTTGGCCAAGGGCTGTTCTTGGCTGCCCTTGTGCATTGGCGGGTTTTGCTTGCCAATCATTTGTGGAGTGTGGAAGGTTGTGGATTCGGGTGGGGCTAACATTGTTCTTCACCCAAATTTCTCCTTTTTGACCTTGTGTTGGCAGCGACACCTTGAGAAACTGCCTGATTCATGCCACAGAAATCCTCTGCTTGCCAATTTACCAATGTGGTATCATTTGGGGCTGATTGCTGTTGGAATGTTTCTTGTTGTTGGCTGTTTTTTTGACTACTCTCACCCTCCACACCAGCATTTGTTACCATTAAAGCTTGGGTTAAAGCACCATTATAGCACATGGATTGATTATGGGGTTCATTACATGGAAAACACCAATCATACTCCTGGGCAATGTTGTTTTGTGCTGGTACTAATGCCTTAGAGGCAGATATGGCATTTGGATTATAGGGCTGGAATGGTTTATTGGCAGGAGGCCTTGTTTGATTCATATTTGTGGCTGGATTAGGTGGTCTTTGAGGCTGATATGGCTGCCTATTCGGTTGAGCTTGAGGCTGATACGAAGGTCTAAAACTTTGAGCTTCTTTGCCTCTTGAGTGTGACCAGCTCATTACCTAAATTTTGCGGTTGCTTCATGACTTCTTGAAGCTCATTTGGGGCACTTGGAGATGAAGTGGAAGCTTCATTTGAACTCGATTTGTAGGAGTGGGAGAAGGAGCTAAGACAGTGCACGACTAGTACTTGGGCTTTCTAAACTTGGATATAATGGCATTGGAGGCCTAGGAGCTAGCTTGCCGGCAGAATCGAGACAATTTTCAGCTCTAATGGCAATACTATAAGCAGCGGGGATAGTTGTGCCTCCCATGGATTGAATCAACATAGAAATATCGAATTTAAAGCTTTAAGGTAGTATAGAAAAGCACCTTTTCTTTGTTGGTCACATTCTTCTTTGGAATTCTATCCCAAGATCTTTGAAATCTGAAGTTGAAATCGATTAATTTGCTCATTGGAAGCTCTCTTGATGGTTGTCAGCTGCTCCAAAAGAGACAAGTTGTCTCCCTTCTCTCCGAATTGATTATGAAGTGCAATACACAGCTGATTCCAGTTCGTGATAGAAGCAGCTTCAAGGCTCCTAAACCATTGCAATGCTTTCCCCTTGAATGAAGACGCCAGCAATTTGACAGCTATTTGCATCTCGTTAATCTCATGGATTGCACAAATGTTAGCAATGTCCTTGACATGATCGCCAGGAGTGGTCTGATTTTCTCCAGTAAAGTATGGAATGTTCTTTAGTGCTGCTACTGGGATTGGATTTTGTGCATTGAGAGCAAGTGGGCTGCTGCCTGTGAAGTTGACATAGGGGTTCACTGGTTGCGCCATTCTGATTGGTCTTAAAACCCTTGTATCTTGAAAGAAAGGCCGCTCGGGTGGAGGAGTTGAAAGAGTTACATTTTTGGTGGAGATGGAGACCTTTGAATCCTTCTTCCTCTTTGCCTTCTTCTTGGAGATAGTTGCAGGTATTCAAACAGCACTTCCTCTTCTCCAGCTCTTGACCTTGTGATTCTTCTCATAAGCTTTTAGGCCTGACTGCTGGAACCAGTTGATTCCTCCCCTTGGAGTCGCCAGATATGCAAATAATAGCTCTTTTCAAGCAAGAAAATTGCAGCAGATGCACATCAACCTTGCTGCAATAAAAAATGAGACCTCTGGTCCCCAGGATGCCAAAACTGTTAGTGCAAAATCACAGCACCCCTGGATGTTGATCAGATTTCTAGGTTGATCATATTAATATCCAGTGTGATTGCATAACATTGAATCCTTTCTCCAAGTGTGGGACTTGAAGAGTGAGAAAGGAATCTCCAGAGAAAGGCTGGTTCCTATTCCTCTGTTCAGGTGCATACGAAATATGCAGAGGGTTTTCCTCAAAATCTAATCTAATTTGCCAAGGAGACAAGGTAAGAAGATGCATAAAATAAATCTAAGCTAATAGAGGTGATGCACCAAGGAATGAAGAACATATGCTTTGCCAAATTTAACACAGATCATGTAGATGTAACACAACATCATGCACAGATAGCAAAAATGCAATGAAAGATCAAGAATGACAGTAATAAATATGTAAGAGGGTTTAGAAGTAACCACAGACACATATATATATTGCTCAAGGATAGATTCAATACATTGCAATGGCCAAAAGGCAAAAAATGGTGTTACAGTCTATATGGGAGGTTTGAAAACTCCACAATCTTCTTATGAACAGGGGAGAGAAGGGAGGGTGCAAAGTGGAAATGTTCCTCCTTAGAAAGAAACCCCTCCTTACAATTTATAGAAAGAATGGGAGAGCAAAGAGAGAGGAATTCGAAATCGCCCCAACCACCTCTAGGTTGCATTTAATTCGTCCATCATGGCAGAAGCGACGGGTTCTGGCAAAGCGGCGGTTTGTCTAACAGAAGCGGCGGGTTGTTTGCTGCATTAAAGTGGTTGTTGAAGCATTACCTCTGCTTGTTATTTCGCGCCAGAGGCGTTTCTCAATTTTCATCCTCCAAACTGAACCAAAATGCAAGATTGACCTTGGAAACGTGTAGAGAATCTCATAAGCTTTCCGTTGATATCAAGAACGTGCAAATCCGAGCTCTGGATCGAAAGATATGTCGATCTGAAGATTTAGGGCACGGAACAGGCGAAAACGGATTTTGAAATATTTTCCCGCGCACTGCCACTTGGATGCCACGTGGCATGCTCTGATTCGCTGAATAATTCTCTCTCTTCTACTTTTCGGCGGGCTGTCTTTTGAATTTTCCTTGTGGGCCCTAGCTGGGACACGTGGCACTATCCCATTGGTTCGGATCGGTGCTCGAAAACTCGCCCATTGACTTTTTGACTTTTCTCTTGTGAGGACACGTGGCAGCTTCTGATTGGTCCTCGGCTGATTCGGCTCCTACGCGTACCTCGCCTCCATTTGTCCCAGATGTCCCATTTGATTTTGGGCCCTTTGTGCTCATTTCGGCCGGTTCGGGCAGTTCGGGCATTTTTGGCCCGCTTGTCCCACTTTGCTTCGGACTGACTTGACTCTTTTCGGCCGGTTCGGGCATTTCTGGCCCGCGCGTCCCAATTGCTTTTGGGCTCCTTGTACTGTTTTCGCGCGATCCGGCCGGTTCGGGCATTTCGCGTCCATTTGTTCCACTCGTCCCGAATGCTACCCTCTTCAGCAGTTAGCCAATTTTTCTCCTCGGCTGGATCGGCTTTTCGCGCCCGCCGCGTACTTCTGTCCCACTTGTCCCATTTGCTTTGTGGGCCGCCTGGACTCATTTCGGCCGGTTCGGGCGGTTCGCGTACCTTTGTCCCACTCGTCCCTCCTTGCTTTGTCTTTGGACCAGGACTTAGCCGATTTTCACAATTTTCTTGGCCCAAACTACTTACTTTCTGCAACCTTCTCCGCACTTTCTCAAGGCTTGCTCCTTCCTTCTTGACTGGGAGTTTAGAAAGATTCTGAAGGGACCCTAGAAAACTGATTTTGCTCTGAATCGAGTCATTTTCTTGGAATTTGGACATCTCGATGCATGTTATCAAATTTACCCAGGGGGTGAATTTTGGATAACAAAACCTTTTAACCATTGCCTCTTTGCAAGCATGTGAATCGAGATACATACTACGCCTCGGTAGTGGATAAAGAAAAAATGCTTTGAAGCTTTGACATCAAACTAATAGGACCACTGCAAGAGTAAAGACATAACTCGAAGTAGATCTTCTTTTGTCCAAATCACCCGCAAAATCGGAATCAACATAACCGCAAACCTTATCACGCTGACCATCAAAAGTGATATAGTAAGCGCTTGTGAAATATCTCGGTCTAGTACTAACCATCGCATACATCAAACTTCCTACTGCATTAGCATACGATACACGAGACATATACTCCTTTTCTTCATCATTACTAGGACACAAACCTGAAGAAAGTTTAAAATGTGAAGCTAAAGGGATATTCACTGGTTTCACTTTATCCATATCGAATCTCTGAAGTATTTTCTCCACATACTTCTCTTGTGATAACCACAGCTTGCCTTTCGTCTTGTCTCTATGTATCTCCATGCCCAAGATCTGTCTTGCTGCTCCTAGATCCTTCATATCGAATGTCCTAGCCAACTGAGCCTTTAACCTGCTGATATCAACCATGCTCTTGCTTGCAACAAGCATATCATCAACATACAATACCAATATAATGAACATGCCATTATCTAACCTTTTAAAGTAAACGCAATGATCATATTCACTCCTGGTAAAATTATGGCTCACCATGAAGGAATCAAACTTCTTGTACCATTGTCTCAAGAGGCTTCAAGCCATACAATGATTTCTTGAGTTTGCAAACAAACCTCTTGTTGTGATTTTGAACAAACCCTTCTAGTTGTTCCATGTAAATTTCCTCATCTAAATCTCCATGTAGAAATGCAGTTTTAACATCTAGCTACTCTAATTCAAGATTATGCAATGCAACTAGTGCTAACACCATACGAATAGAAACAATTTTTACAAATGGCAAAAAAATCTCATGAAAGTCAATACCTGCTTCGAGAAAACCCTTTGCGACCAGCCTTGCCTTGTACTTTGAAATAACATCATCAGCACCTTTCTTCAACTTGTATACCCACTTACAACTAACCGATTTCCTGTTCTTAGGAAGTTCCACCAGATCCCATGTTTTGTTTTTAATCAAAGCATCAATTTCCTCTTTCATGGCATGTTTCCATTTGTCACTATCTGAAACCTCTATTGCTTCTTTGTAACAACTTGGTTCTCCTTCATTAGAAATTAAAGCAACAGAAGTGAAAAAATCATCATACCTGCTTGGAACTGATCTGATCCGTGTAGACCTTCGTAGAGCTTGTTGTGGTATTTCCTCAATTTCCTGAGGTGTTTCAATCTGCTCATCCTCCTGAGTGATTTCCTCATGAATATCCTGCTCACGGACATCTTCATGATTTTCACCCGTGGATGAATGTATATCAAATTGAATTTGTTGTGACTGTGGTACATCAACCTGTTTCATAACATTCTTTCCATCCGATTTCATGAGGGAAATTTCATCAAATATAACATCTCTGTTTATGATGATCTTATGGGCAGTAGGATTCCATAATCTATACCCCTTCACACCATCACCATATCCAACAAAGACTAATTTCTGTGACTTAGGATCTAACTTGGAACGCTGACTCTTCGGAATAAGTGCATAGGCATCACAACCAAAAACTCTAAGACTAGAATAATTACATGGTTGACCTGTCCATACCTCTTGTGGAATCTTGCAGTCAATTGCTGTCGATGGTGATCGATTAACCAGGTAACAAGCTGTAAGCAAAGCTTCTCCCCACAATTCCTGCTGCAACTTTGCATTACTGAGCATGCTCCTTGCTCTCTCGAGAAGAGTCCTGTTCATGCGTTCAGCAATGTCATTCTGCTACGGAGTGTACACAGTGGTTTTATACCTGTCGATCCCTTCATTCTTACAATAATTCTCAAACTTCTTAGAAGTAAATTCCCCTCCATTATCTGTTCTAATACATTTAATGGATTTACCTGTGCTCTTTTCAACCAAAGCTCTAAATTGTTTAAAAGTGTTAAATACATCAGCTTTCCTCTTTAACAAATAGATCCAAACTTTCCTCAAGTAATCATCTATAAAACTAACAAAATATGATGATCCTCCATATGAGAGTTTCGGAGCTGGACCCCATAGGTCTGAATGAATATAGTCTAGGATACCTTTACTTGTATGTTTTCCAGGTTTAAACTTCTGTCTAGCTTGTTTCCCATAAACACAATGCTCATAGAACTTTAAATCTACAGTTTTTAAACTAGGAAGAAGTTTACGATCAGCAAGTACCTTAATTCCTTTCTCGCTTATATGACCCGATCGTTGATGCCATAAGCGAGTGGATTCACCTGCATCCTCTGATGCGACTCCTGCTTGATCAATTTCTGTCCTTCCTTCAAGTTTATACAAGTTCCCGACTCTGTTAGCTTTCATGACTATCAAGATACCTTTTGATATCTTCAAAACTCCACCTTGAACTGAACCCTTATGTCCACTAGAATCCAGAACTCCCAAAGATATCGATTATTTCTCAAGTCGGGCACATGTCTCACATCTCATGAGTGTTCTAACAATCCCATCATACATTTTAATTATGATGCTCCCTATCCCAACAGTTTTACATGTAACATCATTACCCATGTAAACTACCCCATCATCAATAGATTGATATGTAGAATACCAATTCCTATGCAGACACATGTGATGGGATGCCCTAGAATCAATTAACCAGTCATAATGGTACTGTGAGACAATAGACATAGATAATACCTCATCAACCATACTTGAGTCCTTCTCGGCTATGTTATCCTCGTTTGTAGAGTCCTCCTCCTTAGATGCCTCTTTACATTTCTAGTAATCTTTCTTGAGGTGTCCTAATTTGTTACAGAACCAACACTTCAACTTGCTCTTTTTGCCCTTCGACTTGGATCTAGCTGGGCCCTTCGAATGTTGTCCCCTCTCAGTAGTTCTGCCTCTGGCCATCATAAATTCTGTTGTTGAAGTTTCCAGAGAAGATCTCTTTCGAGTTTCCTCAGATATCATAGCTCCAACAACAACATCAAAGCTAATGACCTCTTTAGAACTAAAACTAATAGAGGTTACGAAATGATCCCAAGATTCAGGCAGAGAACTTAATAATGTTACCGTCTTATCTTCATTCGAAATTTTGTCACCCGTGCTGTCCAATTTACAAATAAGAGTATTAAAAGTATTTAAATGTTCTGAAATTGTCATACCTTCCTTCATACGCAAGGTATACAGCTGACGCTTCAGGAGGATTCTATTCGTCAAGGATTTAGTCATATACAAGCTTTCTAGTTTTGTCCAGAGTCCTGCTGTTGTTGTTTCAGACACGATGTTGAATAATACATCGTCGGCCAAACATAGGTGAATAGCACTGAGAGCACGAGTTTCCATCTCGTCCCAGTCATCATCTTCCATACTCGCGGGTTTCTTTGCCTTTCCTGCGAGCGCCTTCACAACACTCCCTGCACACACAGTATATCCCGCATCTTGACCTTCCATAACTCGAAGTTATTGCTACCGTCAAATTTCTCGATCTCGAATTTAGCACTCTGTGTCTTTGCCATCACGCTTCAACGCAGCGAATGAATTCGCCCTTCAAACTCGCCCCTCGTGGCCTCCCTCCAACCTTGCTCTGATACCACTTATTGGAAACTTATATAGCCACGAAAAGATTAAGCACAACAAAATATAAAGCGAGTAAACGAAATTAAATAGCCAAAAAAGACACAAACCATAAACACAGATTAACATCCACGAGAGCAACGGTATCGATTCTCTTATTGTTCAAATCTGGAAATTACAATCACATGACTCTTCCTCTTACAACTCTTTTTTTTTTTGTGTGTATAGCCTCAATGGGCATACATGGATTTATAGCATTCTCACAAAACTGAATTCATTAATGCGTTCCTATCCATATTCTAACTAAAGTTGTCTTGTTACAACAACAAGCTAAATAATAGGATCTTGATCCACCAGAAGAGGAATGGTTGTCATCTAATCTCAACAATTTCAATTGAATCAATGAATCAAGAATTAACATGTAGTTTTAAGAATAAACAACTTTATAAATAATCACCAAACAATATATCATTTTCATATACAAACAAAATAAGTTACAAAATAGCCTAATCATATATTCTAATTCAAATAAGGATAAACCTTAATCTTAATTGATAATGATATACAAATTCATCAAGAATAATATATTAGGCATAATCCCTTTACAAGATGTAATGGCATTCCATTCACATTTATCAAATGGTTACAATAATCCCTTTGATTTATAATAAACTTAAGATGTGATATAATCACAAGTAAAATTAAATAATCACTTTAATAATGTTGACCTTTTAAATAAACTCGTAGAAGAGATAATAGATATAGGTCAGTTCATAAGAAATGGTATGAGTCTCGTAAACTTATATTCCATGTTGTAATAATAATGAAATAACTGAATCGCTTGTGGTTAAGTTTATTTTTAATTAGTAAAATATAATTACAAACTTCCTAGTTCATACTACGATATATATCTCATGCACTTCATATTAATGATTCTTCTTAACTACATATGAACATTTATACCCACTATACCTATGTATATGACTTAATACAACTCGAGACATTTAAACAATATAATACTCATATGCTACAATTCCAACAACCACTTTACAAATGTAACTATTCATAAGTTTTCTAACTTTTCACGAACATTCATGCTTGGCATCTACAAAATCAAAAATTATGATTATACATTTTATAAGCGATAGTATGTTTGTTTTATATTTCCAAATAACCCAAGAATTGAAACAAAAACAACTTTAGAAGAAGTCAAAACAATATTTTATACCTTCCTTCTATAATCTATCATACATAATGAAAGAAACAACTTATAAATGGAATTTTCCTAACTAATCTATTTCATATTTGTTTCCTCTAATTCTATTGTTTAGGTTTATATACAATTTGTATTCCACATAAGAATTATAACAAAAATATATCAAAAAAACCATCAAGCAATTAATAATTGTTATTCTCAAGCAGGAGATCAATAAAATTAAATCAAACAATAGTGCTCAAGGAAGAGCCACAAATCTATCTCGTTCATTAGTTTATTAAATCACATAACCTAGTTTTAACAGGAGACCCAAGTAGGTATGAACAACATTTCTAATTAATATTCCAAATCCAGTAATGTCTGTAGAGGGGGAAGAATAACATTATAAATTAATAAGAAAACTATATCGTTCCTAATACCTTGTCCAGATATCATTCACGTACTAAAAAAACCAGTTCATAGACAAGTTATAACAATCATGCTCGGTAAGAGCTATAAAAATAATGATAACAAAAATCTCAAGTTGAGCTAAAATACTCTTTTAAATTTTTCTAGGTTTGATTCAAAATACATGCAAATAAAGAACTCACACAACATTCACGACCCTCAAACATTTTGAATCTTTCCTCTAAATCTTTAGTATTTCATAATAAAAAAATCCAAAATGTATTTATCTTCAAGTTCATAATGATTATCACAATCAAAACATGCTCAAAGAGAGAGAGAGAGAGAGAGAGAGAGAGAGAGAGGGAGAGAGAGAGAGAGAGAGAGAGGGAGAGAGAGAGAGAGAGAGAGTAATTAGTAACATTCATGTTCTAAACAACTTAATAACAAATGATATTAGCAAATCTCGTAATGAGCTAAAATCCCACAAATATAGTCAAGCTCAATAAGCGATGAGTAGCGAGTGGTGTTCATAAAACCAAAGGATAATTGAAATCAAACAATAATAACAACACAACTCCATAAGATCTTACAAAACTACAATTTGTGTACAAAAGAATGGCGAGCTCGATATGAGATGTAAGTGACTTTCCAACACTAAATAAACCCAAATATTCCAAATCAAACCCATATTCAATATCTTTGAAATAAAAACAAAACCCAAATTACCCAAGGTTGTATGCAGTTATTTTGTCATTCCAATCTCACATGAATACAAAAAATGTATTCTTCTATAACTTATCAAATGACCAGACATAAAAATTTGATTAGAGTTATATAATATTCTCATGCCCCTAATAAACATACACAGATTCCATTCATTTTGATATTTGAAACAAAAACCCAAAACTAATTGTATTATTTTTCCAATTTTTAATCAAATGCACAAAACGAGAACATATTTAGGAATTTCACTATAATAACAACAAGAAAGTGAGAAAGAAACCCATGGCTAATTTTTCTCAAATATTCTTTGCAACCTTTCCAAATCAAATGCTCCAAAAACACAAATGAATCCTTCCACATCATTTTAAATAAAAAATATGCGATAGTAACAGAAGGAACAACAATAAATTTACCATGCACAGTCTAAATACAAGCTCCCATAAAAATATCCATGCCCAACTCCATGCATAGCTTCCAAACAAAAAAATGAAAATACCAAAAATGTGAATGCAATGGTGGGTTTGATGCATACTTGGCTTATTTGAGAAACTAACGGTTCCCAAGGAACTTGCCAAACTTCCTTCCTAATTTAATGCTAGTGATACATCGTGGCCATCAAAAATAAAAACCATAAACCTTGCCAAATTTTATGTAGCTTAAGCCAAGCTTAAGTTTGTTTAAAAACTTAATAAATTCCATAACTTGCATAGTGGTGCCACGTACCAAAGCCAAAAACCATCATTTAAACCTTGCATGTGCTCAAATGGTCCATGACCATACTTAACCAAAGTTTAAGTTGAGTGGTCAATGACCATGTAAATCCATATTAACCAATGGTGGCCCCATAACCCAATTCAATATGCTTAATAAACTTAAGAAACAATACAAACCATTTAGTGGTTATATGAACTTTTAAAAACAAAACATAAATATTAATAAAGCTTCATAAACTTTTTTTTTTTTTTTTTTTGTGTGTGTGTGTGTGTGTAGTTAGTTAGTTAGTTAGTTGGTCATTATCAAACACATATCTCCATATTTATTAATGTTACTAATTTAATATATCAACACTAACATTTTGATATATGACAAGTCATAATGCAAATAAAATGTCAATCTAATAACTTAGGAAAGTGATAACAATCTCGCTAATTCAACATAATATTAAGTCGGGATGTTACACATTGTCACTTTACGATGATGGCCCACTCATGATTCAATTTGACTATACTCATTTCCATATGATAACCTTAAATTATTATTAGAGAAAAGAATATGAAGATTAGTTTATTAATGAATGTTATTAAATTGTTTGCATTTCAAAAGGTTGGGATTTAATCCCTATTTATATTGATTTTATCTCGTGATTGTAATCTTATTATGAATTGAGATACTTCACAACTCGGTGAAGCTAATTTCGAGCTCAAGTCTTTATCGTGAATTTTCCTTGTTAATCGAGCTCAAGTCTTTATCGTGAATTTTCCTTGTTAATCAAGCTCATTTGTGAGCCACTTTATTAACCCATCAAGTTACATTTACAACTCTAATTTACATGTTTTTTCTATTAATTCATGACAAATCAAGCTCATTGCCGAGTTGCATCAAATTCAAACTAAGCTCGAGAGATTAACCTTACTCTATTCAAACTCTCCAAGAAGTATTAACTAAGTTAAATTAGCTTGAAAAATCGAGCCATTTAAGCTCAAAGTACTTATGTGACTTTGTGAATCTATCCAAATCACCAAGCTGGGAACACCCAACTCGCGCAAATAGAAAACTGTGGTAGCTGACAATTGATTTAGCAAATGGGAAATAATATAAATAATTGAATATGTATATCCACCATAAATGTGGGAATAAAAACTTAGAAGGGGTTGTGGCCACATGGACGTCCACTGGTAGGACACGTTGTGAACCATTTTTGACCCATAGGCCACATGTCGAGCCCTGGAAAATTTTCATTAATTCTTGTCTTTTGGGTCTAAATAGTTGAGCACCAATTTGACGTGCATGTAAAGCTAAAATTGGAATTTTAAGTAAGTGAGATGGGAAAATCATGGATGCCACAAGTATAAATTTTAAGAATCCCTCCAACCATATTGATGGCAACGTGAATCAGTCGTGACTAGAATTTAGCTATGATAGAGAATGATTCTCCAAAACTAGTTGCGAACTTGTTCAATGAAGGTATATTTAGAAAATAAATAGTTGAACTATTTAGTGGAAAATAAAATAAGATAAATAGAGAGAGATGAGAGTAGAGGAAAAAGAGTAGGACATTCGGTGGTGCGGAGAGGATATATAGAGAGAATTTTCCTAAGAAATAATATGGTGAGACAAAGTGAAAAGTATGTGTTGTGGTTGTGAAATGGGACCCCGATTAGGGGATTCTTTTTTGTTGTTGTATATATATGCTTAATCATTATGATTTGTATAAGTTCAAATTGGTTAGACTAAATCGATTTGTATATATTGATGCCGGTGTTCTAAATAATGGTGAGTTCATTAGAGGCGACATTGTTTTTATGGGAAGTGGGTGGAACCCTATGCTCGAACCTAGACAAACTAGTGCAAGGCCATTTTCCCTATTCGGGCTTTCAACCAGTAAGCTAAATCTTTCAAAGACGTTCTTCAGGGGCAAGGTTTCAGAAACAAGGGTAATCCCAAGTAGACTTCTAAGCTGATGGTTTACGCTAAATCCACCTATTATGTTAGTTTTGGAGTAGAGGTGGTGAAATATAAAGCTTTTTCATGAAAAATGGATTGATTTGCAGATTCAACAATTTTTGTCTAGGTCTGCCCTCTCTTCATGATTAGATGTCAAGTCATTGGAGCCCCATCATGGAAGGTAAGCTTGATATTTATCCTACTTCATGTGGGTTTTTTCATAGTTTTTTCTGAAACTTCAAATAGGGATTTGATTTTTGGAAGAGTTTGGGATTTTCAATCCCATTTGCTACTTATGAAATCATGGTTTCCTTTGTTTAACCCGGTGTCTGATACTTTCCAAGTCAAGTTGGTTTGGATTCATCTACCTTATTTTCCCCTCCAATTTTGGATGGAGAGTTGTTTAACTTTTGTTGGTAACACATCGGAAATATTTGGATATTGATCCAAAGATTGAAGATTATGAGCACACTATGCATACCCGAATACTAGTTGATATGGATACATCTGTAGATTTTCCATCCACTATTGAACTTAAAGTTGAAGATGGAATTTGGACTTAAAATTTGGACTATGAAGGTTTTCCCTTTAGGTGTCGAATATGTTTTTCTCTTGGTCATATAGCTTCAGAATGTCATATGAAAAGAAACCAAGTTAAAACTAGAATCTCATGGTGGAATAACTCTAATCCTATCGACCTGGTTGTGAATGGCCCGTCAGATAGTGATTCAGATTTTGATAAAAAAAAATCTGAAAAGGAGGAAGGGCTTCCTCCTAGCTAGAAGGATCCATTACAACAAGATTTTTAGAGCCCTACAGATTTGATGGAATTGGAAAAGGGAACATGTTCCCTTCCCTTGATTCATCAGAGAACCAAAATTCCAAGGAGAATATTGAAGTGATGATTCCAATCCATAATAGTGAAAATGTAAATCTGAATATTGAAAAGGATTGGAAGGTTGTGAGTAGAAAAAGAAAGGGAATAAGATACCCCTTAAGATGCACTTGATATCCAATGCAAAGGGGTCTCAGAGATGAGTTCTTTGAGTGTGTATATATTTTGTTGCTAGTTTGAATGTGTTGTTGGTTTGGATGTAGTGTTGTTTTCGGTTGTTTTTCTTTGCCGCTTTAAGAGGTGCCTCATTTTTTCCTCACTGGTACATATTTTCCTCCAATATTTATATGGGGTAGGGTCCCCTTAACCCTCCTCTACCTAAAATAATAAAATGGCTAGACTAATAACATTAAATTTGAATTGGTTGGGTCTTATTCACCTCTATCTTGTTTTAAATTTGTTAAAAGGAAAAAATGTAGACTTAGTAAAATAGTGCAAACATGTATAATATTTTTCATTGTTTATCAATTTAAATGAATTGAATTTTTAGCCAAACTAATGAGCATGGATTCAAATGATTTTTAGGGTTAGTTCCACAAATCAAATCTTATCAAATTTAGTTTGAATATTATGTAGGTTATGAAAATATTTTGTCTCAAGAATAGATTTATCTAGTCCTTCATTTCTTTCATCCTATCAATCCAAATATTAATTAACATAAGAATTTGAGGTAATCATGAAAATAGTAAATTTTTGAGTGAATGTGCAAACCAATTTTGTGTCTATTATGAGGAATAAAAGCACATTGCGAAGAAAGGTTGAAATCATAAGGATGTGAAGGAATAAATCATCACATTGATTTTCATTCTTGTTTTTTAAAACATAAATGAGAAATATATTTTAGAATGTAAGAAACCAGTTGGAGAAGAATCTAAGATAGGGTATAGACAACAACTTAGGAGATAATGATAAAATAAGATAAGATTTATTTTCTTAGTACATTTCATTAAATCTCATGTAGTATATGAGACTTATAATGAATAAACCATGACGGATGTAGAACTAACTATTGGAACAAAGAATTTATTTTCCTAACAATTAGGAGGTCAATATTATTGAGAAATTAACTTTATAAAGATTAAATTTGAACCTTGAAAACATAATGGTATAAGTTATCCCGAATATTTTGGTCGCTTGTTGAAGTTTACACTAAACTAAAAGGGGTAATTTTTAATTATAATATATTACACGATGGAAAAAAAAATATTTAAGAAACCTCAAACCATTCCTAAGCTATTGGTAAACTATCATGTAATAGGTAAAAGCAAAGTCTTTTGATTAACAAGATATGAAATTATTTTTAGGATCATAAGTTATACTTCAAGTTAGAGGTATGATATCCTATCTAGGAAAAAAATTATGGTGTAGGATATTAAGGAATGATGAACACCTTCTTGTATGGATGTAAGTAACATATATTATCTTCTTAATGATTTAATACTACAATATGTAAAATTATGGATTAGGTAATAATATAATTTTTATTTTTCAATATTGAAGAGTTATGATTGTTTATTTTGATGTCACTCTTAAATATGCACAAAGTATCTTTACAACTTGAGATACACAAAACTAATATTTAATGTACAAAACTATTATGGATAAAAGTCATTTGTATGTATGACAAACCCATTTTTAGGATTCTTGCACTAATGACTTTTTGTGTTGTATGTGACACACACATGGGGTATTAATGCTTTCGGGATACTCATGGTTTGATTTTTTCTATATATGTTCTATTTTTAGTTGCCTTTTTGTTTTCTTTGGGAATAAATATGTCATAATCGCATATTGTTTATGGGAAGAGAGTAAAACTTAAGAAATGTGTACTTGAATTAGGGATTGAATTGTATAAATGGATAGGGAGCCTAATATTGTGGATCACGTATGACAAGTTCTAGGGGTATGGGTAGAATTTGGATAGAATCAAAGTCTTCCCTCATGTGGATTTGGGTAGGAATTAACATGCCATGATTCATTAGCAGATTTCAATAAGAGGTACCTTATGTTATGTTAAGTCTTTTGGCCAAAAGAATTATTTATACTTACTATTAATCTGGGAGATATTTACTCCTACCATGTTTATTTATCTACCGTTTGGTGACTCTAATTACACATTTAATTATATCTTATTGTATCAATTTATGACATCTTCCTTCTTGTGAAGGGTAGGGACACTCTCACTTCATGAGAGATGTGTGGGGAACTCTGAAAGGCTCATGGTTGGAGGAAAAGAAATCCAATGATACTCTTTCTCATGTGGTGCAAAAGTATAATTCATGATAGATCTATGAAAAACAAAAACATGGTGTCATGATCATATATGTGATGCTATATTTTTATATGTACTTCTATTGATAACAAAATGGATGTAGCTCATGTAAACTTGTAAATATTACAAATTGAATACATCAATTGTAACACATTATTGTGTAAGTTATAACTTATGTTTAAAGTGACCCAAAATAACATAAACCTTATATACTTTAATAAAAATGGATTTCTATGTAAGAATATTAAGAGGTAAATTGACATCATTGTATCACTTGATCATTAATGAGTAAATACAAATTTGTATCTTTTTTATTACTTCTCGTAAGTTAACTTAATGGATGAATTTGATGAAAACATACTTGAACTTTTATGTTTAATGTAAATAAAATATATGCACAAGTTAAACTATGATGTATAATTTTTCCCCTAAGTCATGGATGGACAATATGATGTACAATGAATACATGTATTATGAATCAACTATCACTTTTACATTCATGTGTTGTTCTTTCTTAAGGGAAGGAAGGAATGAATATTTCTTTTCACATGCTTAAATAATTAATCTAAAATGCCTTAGTTAATTAGGTGAATAATTAATATATGAAAATACATAAGTACTTTTACATGGATTTTCATAAAGTTAATTTTTCCTTTATGTTAAGAAGTAAGAATGGGAAAACAAACTAACTTAGTAACAACTCTCATTAAATCATATGTATTTATGTGGTTAGCTTAGCTTCTTGCATGTGTATGATGAATGTTATGTGTAGGACTAGAGAATTGACGAACATCAATTTATGTCCATACTTGCAAGGGTAATTGAAAATTAGGGTTACAAAAATAATTAAAATTTTGGGTATATTTTTTGGTTACCCATCAAGGGGTCGTTATACTCGTGGTCATTGTTTTTAACCCTAAAACTAGGTTTTTTGACATTTTGCAAAAGCTAGAGATTTCATTTCATAGGTTAAAATATTTTCCTAAAGAGGTAATTACATGAAAATTTTAATAAAAAGGTCGATAAGTGTTGAAATATACCTTGTCATGATAATTGAAATTAGACTATGATAGAAATAATGTTAATATCTCTATATTGTGATTGATAGGTTGTCTTAATTACCATGGCCTTGAACATAAGCACATATTCACTAGTTTACTAATTGGATACTCGTTGTGTGTAATGGAAAGTTACAAAAGCTATGGAAAGAGGTTAAAGAACCTCAAAGCTTTCCTAACTCAACCATGCACCATCATATTAGAGATAAACAAGAGAAACTAACATGAAAACATTATAACTTTGACAAAAACATCAAAAACTAACATGTATACTACTCTACTCTATGAAAGCTTAATAAAATGTGAACCTAGTTAGATTCTAAGTGATTAGTTGTTTTCTTCAATGGAGGTGGATGGATGCAAGATGGGGGAGCTCTTAACAATGGAGTATGGCCAAGATCCAAATGTTCTATAGCTTAAAGCTATCACAAATGGTTTCTAATGCCTTTCCAAAGTGTTTGAGAGTAAAGTTGTAAGTCTGAATGGGAGGGGTGACCCTTCTATTTATAGTTTTCCACTTGGGAGAGTTTAGAATTTGGGTGCATGTGGGACTAAAGCTCTTTTAGATTAGATTAGGATAAACATGCTTTAGGCTTAGTTAAGATTGGTTTAGGCTAGTTAACTAGGGTTTAGGCTAGTTAAAATTGATTAGCAAGTGATTAGAGACTCATTGAGAGTTGGGAGGGGTCTGGATAACCAATTGTGACTGATAGATAGCCTAGGAAGCCAATAGAAGTGGTCTAGAGAGAACTAGGGAGATTCTGAATGGTCGAAAGGAGGAATGTTTAGCTAATAAGAGAGATATTAACCAAATTAGATGATTTATAGGAAGAATATGACCAAGAAGGTGTCGTAAATGGGCATCCGAGAATGGAGCGAAGAATGGGGAATTAACGAAGTATCATTAATCGGTTGAATTGGATGAAATGCTAAGTGTAAGCATATTTTAGGTGTCTACATTTTCCCCTCTTTGGGGTGGCGTAAGTGACATCACTTCAAAGAAAGTAGACAAGCATAAACAAGTAGAAAATTTTGAAGGGATAGAAGAAAAATGAGTAGAATGGAGGATGCCCCTCGATTGTCGATGGGGTGATAGAAGAACTCGATTGATGATCAAAAAGATGACAGAAAGAGAACAGAAGAAAGAATAGTGTGATGAAGAAGAAAAGAAAGGGGATATAGAAGAAAAGGAGTATGAGAAAGGGGAATGAGCTAACATCCATCCAATTCCTTTTAAACAACTTTATTTTTCATCATATTGCTAGAGATCTTCATCATCAGTCCTTATTAAAAAGAATGAACAAAAGTGTAGTATGACATGAAAAGCCATATACGAACAAATGTCCATTGCTTAAAAAAACACTAACTCCATGCAACATACAAAATGCAATGCAATACGAGAAAGTAAAAGATGCCTAACTCCATGCAACATACAAAATACAATGTAATACGAGAAAGTAAACAAGCTAACCTAACAGAGAAACATAATGCAATGTTTTTGTTATCAAGCTTTAGTTCCAACCTATTCGAATTAACGACAAGGGTTAACGATGGTGCCCCAAGCAAAGATACATGTGAGGGGAATAACGGAGGACACTTCGGTCCAATGGAAAAGCAATGTGCAGTATGAAACAATAGCAAACAACTCATTGTGCCCCAGAGTATAGACAAAGTAAGCAACCTAGCTTTTCTTGATGAAGGTAGATCAAGATGATCCACAAGTCGTGCACATGAACAGGTGAGAACCAAAGAGCGACGTTTATAGGATGATTTATAATGTTTTTATGTTTCTTGAAACATATTTGAATGTTTTGATTTTTCCAACATATTTGAATGTTTTTTTATGATTTTAAAAGTTTTTTGAAACTATGTACAAGAAGACAAAGAAGCATGGATGCCCCTAGCGATAGATGGGATGTACAAGGGTGAAAGGCCACGTGCATGCGTAAGAAGGTGAAGATGTAAAATTTCCCCAGCGATTAGGTGGGAGTATTCAAAGGAAAACTCTTCACGTGTAGAAGTGGAACCCAAGGCCATTATGGATAGGTTCAACATGATGATGAATGTAAAATAGTGAAGTGCTGGGAAGAAGCAAGGATGCCCCCAACGTAAGTTGGCCTAAAAGCACATGATAGAAAGGAAGGAGATGATTGTCTTTGTGAAAGGGGAAAAAGGTGTCCACAAACATGTCAAAAAAGGAAATCTTATACACATGGATGTTCTGAACGAAGTAGAAGAATGATGTGAATGATATGAATGTAGCTGAGAAGCCTCGTGATGAAACAAGTGATTAGCCAAAGGCACAAATCATGAGATGAGATACAGACTAGAGTAAGAGTCTGAACAAGGTCCAAAAAAAGACACTTGGTAACATACTAATCTTGCATACTCATAGAGATCCAGTGTGTGAACGTGGAATTAGATTACCTCTTGAAGGGAAGATTTAATAGATAACAAGTGAAGACACCCTAGCCAATGTGTAGGAATGATTTATTTTGAAAGGTGATTTGTGAATGGAGGGTGGAAGGATAATCATACATTGCTCCATTGCCATCCAGGCATCCATAGCCCCGATGGAGATGCATTTAATTATAATCGCAACATTGCTCTACTACCAGTCAGGTGTCCATACCATAGATAGAGTTTATTGGAAATACCCCAAGAGAGAGTTATATATCAATTTTCTTTTTCTTTTAGATTTTAGCTTTTGAATTTTGATTCTTTTGCTTTCTGAAAACTTATTTCAGATCTCTTGTTTGACAAGGGGTTAAGAACCACAAATGGCTTGATGGAAGGAGGTGGAAGTGATTGTGATGACGACATTGGCTAGTGTCAAAAATATATCCAAAAGTTCTTTGCAACAAGTTTATTAGATGTTGAATGTGATAGGATCTCCATGAGGTCAGTCATTCTTTAATTTACCAAGGTGATAAAAGACTAGGGTCAAACAGATACCATAGAGATAAATGTCATAAAATGCGTGTGAAAAGGCTAACCACAATATCACCGAAGGGATGAAAATGATAGGAAGACTTGCAGAAGAATAGAAAGAAAGGGAAGAAAGAACATCCATGTGTACGCAATACCTGATTGCAATGTTTGATCTTTGTACCTTTGATTTTTCTTTGAAATGTTTTCTCATGTTTTTGTATTTTTGAATTGTTTGATTTTTAGATTTTTGATAGTTTTTGGAAAGGTGGGACCAAATAAGTCACTCTGCGTGGTAAGATCCAACAACGATGTTTGTGAGTTCCTTAATAAGGGAGACTAAGTGTGATTGTTTATCAAGAGTCATGTTATCTCCGATGTCGATGATTGTGGTGAGCTCATACTCAACAAAAGACTGCGATTTATCCTAAAACATGGATTTCGTATGTGGGAGTTGGAGTTCCCTATCCAGAGGTTTATGCACTTTGCGCCATACTTGATGGTTACGTTGATGTGCATTCTTGAATCGCGTTTGATTTTTAACCTTAAGATCATTTACTTTGTTGGGAGCTTTGGAGCTCTTGGAAGTTTTGACCTGAGCTTGATAATGAACCTGTTTGGGTTTTTTATAAGTTGACGCATGACTTGTCTGATCCGAGAAGGAGAAGAAAGTGAACGTTTATGATTGATGAAAGGAATGATAGAAATGGTAGTGGGCTTGCCACAAACATTGATAGAAGAAAGATGTGATAGATGAAAAGGATACGGTCCAAGAATTGAAGAGGATGGGCTACTAGGAGGTGAGCCACCAATAGAAGATGATGAAGGGCTGCTAGGATATGGCCCTAAGATGGAAGAAGTTGGGCTACGAGGACATGGTCCAAGAATAGAAGATGAGGGTGAGGGACTACTAGGGTGTGGCCCAAGTATCGATGAGTAGGGGCTACTCGGAGGTGTCCCATAGATAGAATAGGATGAATGGCTACTAGGACGTGGCCCAAGAATAGAAGGTAATGGGCTACCAGGAGGTGACCCACAAGTAGAAAATGGAGGGCTACTAGGACGTGGCCCCAAGATAGAAGAAGATGATGGGCTACCAGGAGGTGAGCCAAGGCAAGATTTTGATTGAGGAATGATGATAGATAAGGAATGATTGGGAAATGAGAAGATAGGCCATGGATCAATGCTAGACTCCAACATCTCATCATGTTCAGAGGAAGGTGAAGATGGAATAACAGAAGAAGAATCAAGTTCCATGACCTTAGGCTCTTCCTCTATGTTATGATAAAAGGAATCAAACTCTTCCTCCCCATACACGAGCATATCGAGTTCAAGAAAGAAACCTTGTTTGCAATCCTCTAAAGGGATATCTTCGTGTAGTCTGATTGGTCCTTTATCCTGAGATAAATCAATTAGTAGAGGTTGTTGTTCTTGACCATGGGGGGTTGACTAGAAGAAATGGATCCACTAAGCGGGGAAGATTGATTGACAGAAGAAGATGACTCAAGAGAGGAAGTAGGCTTGGAGACAGGTGTTTCATGAATGGATGATTTGGATTTGGACCTAGGTCATTTTTCTAGAAGACGACGTAATGTAGGTTGGAAAGTAGGATCACATAGCCATCCATTAAGTTGCGATGTAGGAGTCGAATTGGATGAGTGACTAGAGGTAACCCGAGTCATGGAACTCTTCGACGGAGGAAGAGGTCATTGAGACGACTGATGAAGGAGGCCCTGTGAAGAAAGGGAGGACCGTGACTCAAGAACCGAATTAGATGTTCGATCGATGGAACTTGGAGTCACACGAGTCTTCAAAGGAGGAAGACATCGTTGAGGTGAGTTGGAATAAAGGTCCTGTGAAGGAAGGGAGGACCGTGATTCAAGATTTGATCTATGGGTATCCGAACAATAGTTGGGATCTAAATCTTTAGAAGAAGAGTGGGAAAATAGTTTAGATCTGAATCGGAAGAAGAGTGGGAATCCGAATGGTAGTTTGGATTAGAAGCATCCAAACCATACCACCGACTATGAGCTGAAGGTGGGGAACAGGATACCTAGGTGGGAATTCTAACGCAAAGAAGCAAATGAGGCTTAGTCGTAATGGGAATATTTTGATGTGAATGCCTAAACCTAGGTTCCACATTATCGTAAGCGTGAGGAACCGCGTGATAGTCAGTCATTGTTGGTGTCGTTTAAGCACAAATGTCTAGACCTAGATAGTGTGATCAAACTTCTTCAAAGTGAAGAAGGCCCCATGCTGATTTGGGTAGCACAATGGCAGCCAACTAGACATTCAGTACGTACGGAGACGCATGTGTGATTTTCTGAAGAAGGTCTAAGGAAAATAGACATCATGATGATGCAATCTCGATGAGATCAAAAAGGATTGTCCTAGAAAATAAGTTTTCTGAATGAATAATCACAAGGAACAATCACGCAAGTGAAACAAAAATCCAATCAATAAGGAAATACTCCCTATGTAAAATGTGTGTGCAAAATGACATCCCAATGCAAATATGATCCACACCATGTCAATACTTACATCAAGTTCGAAATGAACAAGGTGTAAGTAGCAACAAGGAGAAAATTGCGACCTCACACAAGGTATACCTAGTACTAACTTGAGTGTCGATGAAAGCTAAGTGTTTTGAAAAGTGGACGTCACAACTAGACATATCGTAACAATGCTATCCAGATATCTCAACCAAGAAAGCAAGGTGTTGATATCAAGACAACATTATGGCGATATATATAACGTGGTATCAACACTCGTCAAGAGACCTAGATGACGTCTAAACTAAAATCAAGTAGAAGGTATAACAAGAAGTCTGTGATAATGCAAGTAGCGTAACCGTGCAATAGAGGGATTTATACTATGTACCCAAAGAATGGGAGACGCAATGTAAATACCAATATTGAATGACCAGAATGCAAGCAAAAGTTGACAAACTAGGGGAGAGACAGAATGACAAAACCGACCCGTAACAATGATGAAGATCCTGAAGTCAAGATCGTAGGACTGCCAAAGACGTGAAAACGTACCCACTCACTTTAGTCGTTTAACACCCCAACCGAAAACATGGATGGGTGTAAACGTACAAAAAGCAGCTAGCACAATCTCTGACACGACACGTAAAGTATGCCTCTGTTTGACTTCTAACGTGGAAAGTACGAATGCATGGGTGTAGATCAAGAATATGTGAAAATAGACTTAGTTTCACTTTGGGCAGAGCTTCACCTCGTTCGAAAAATGAGAAGGAAGCTAAGCTAAGTAATACGTTTGTCTAAATTCGTGATGAAAAACACTTAGATCCAACTTAGAATGGGTTCGTTACCATGTTCGACAAACAAGGTGTTGAATCCAAACAAGTTATCACTTCGTGATGGAAAACGATGTGAATGGACTAGTAAAGTTGGCCTCCAGACAAAATGGTTTCCTTAATAAGTTCTCTCAACTAGGTGTTACAAGGTTGTCTAAGAGCGAGGCGCAATTTACCCAAAAAGTCACAATGACTAGTTTGGGAGTATCTCGGCTTTGTCCCCCTTCAAGTACAGTGGGCAATGAATGCATCCATCGTGTAATTTTACTAAGGTCACGATACGGACAACTTGTAACTCTAACTCACAAGGTGTACTAGTCAAGTGGGTAAGCGAGGCACTTCCCGTTTCATCCATGAGGTTACTCAGCGGTGGACTACTTTGGGGTTCCTGGAACCACCCCCATTGTTATAGCTTAAGGCATTATGCCAAAGGGGTTATGTTCCAGTTAAGCGGAGAGGGACTTACCCTTTTCGAAACCTACAATACAATGTGTTGAATATGGTGTGTTTTTATCTTTTTTAATCTTAATGTGGTTTTAAAAGTGGCACACCATTTGGCAATATGCAAACACACATGTATTAGAAGTTTTCACGTTCTTAACACCTTTCTTTGACCAACGTTAGGTCCTGTAGACAACAAGTTGGTTAGTAGTTTTCTCGTTTGCTGATTGAGGTAAAAGAGAACTCACACTTGCTTTTGATTCCTAAGATCGCCCGAAGGTGCGAAGGAAGAGCATACACAAAGTGGAAATCCTACTAAAAGCACATAAAAATGTTACTTTATCTTTAAAAAGCAAGTGTTTTTAACATAAAAAATAGAATTTGTGCAAGTGTTTTTGATCTCCAAGATCACTTTGGAAAGCACGAGGAGAGAGCATACGCACTTTTTACAAATCCCAATTCAAGCTAAGGAATGAAAAACACTTAACTAATTTAGTCAAACAATGACCAAAATAACCCTGCAAACAAATTATTAGTGTCACAAAACCTATCAATTTGTTAGAGTGGCCAAAAAAACAAATTTTAGACTTTAAGACATGCTAGAAAATGAATATTTACCTAATAATGTAAACCATAAATTTTTTGTAAGTCCAAATCCTAATTTTATGATTTCATTATGTAGTTCTCTTCAATACCTTTCCAACGCAATGAAAACAGAGTCGTTTCAAGCTCGGGAGCAAAAGTTATGGCCTTTAAAAGATTGGTGGTGAATGCAATCTGACACAGACGCGCCCAGTATGACAAGTACGCGCTGTTTCAATGGGTACACATGCACGTAGGAATTTTTGCAACAGAAACATAGAAAAACACAGAACAATGATGGAGACATGCCTAGAATGACGGATACGTGCCTGTTTCAACGGATACGTGTGCGTGTAGGTGTTTTTACACCCAGAAACACAAAAAAACATAAAACAGTGACGCAGACGCACCCAGAACAACGGATACATGCCTGTTTCAATGGGTACACATGTGCGTAGGCATTTTTATGCCTAGAAACATAAAAAACATAGAACAGGGATGTAGACACGCCTGTAACGATGGATATGCACTGTTTTGGGTACGCACGCACGTAGGAATTTTTGCACCGAAACATAGAACACGATGCAGACGTGCCTGAATGATGAGTACATGCCTGTTTCAATTGATACGTGCCCCTTCACAATGCCTATGCGTGCCTGTGAAAAACCTACAAAAAACATGGATTTTCAAATTTTCAAGAGTGAATAGGTTAGTAGTTAGTCAAAGCTTCCTATTTCTATGTCAAACCCACAAAATATATGTAAATGAAGGTCATTTATCCAATGTTTAAAATAGAAAAGAGGAAATAACAAGTGATTTAAACTAAAAAACTTGAAAAATGACTTTGAAGAACTCAAAGGACCTCCATTAATGGAGGATGGACATAAGTGTCCCATCAGCATGCCAAATGTGTGCAATGGAAAGTTACAAAAGCTATGGAAAGAGGTTAAAGAACCTCAAAGCTTTCCTAACTCAACCATGCACCATCAGATTAGAGATAAACAAGAGAAACTAACATGAAAACATTATAACTTTGACAAAAACATCAAAAACTAACATGTATACTACTCTCTACTCTATGAAAGCTTAATAAAATGTGAACCTAGTTAGATTCTAAGCAATCAAATTATGTGATTAGTTGTTTTCTTCAATGGAGGTGGATGGATGCAAGATGGGGGAGCTCTTAACAATGGAGTATGGCCAAGATCCAAATGTTCTATAGCTTAAAGCTATCACAAATGGTTTCTAATGCCTTTCCAAAGTGTTTGAGAGTAAAGTTGTAAGTCTGAATGGGAGGGTGAATTTCTATTTATATTTTTCCACTTGGGAGAGTTTAGAATTTGGGTGCATGTGGGACTAAAGCTCTTTTAGATTATATTAGGATAAACATGCTTTAGGTTTAGTTAATATTGGTTTAGGTAGTTAACTAGGGTTTAGGCTAGTTAAAGTGATTAGAGACTCATTGAGAGTTGGGAGGGGTCTGGATAACCAATTGTGACTAATAAATATCCTAGGAAGCTAATAGAAGTGGTCTAGAGAGAACTAGGAGATTACGAATGGTCAAAAGGAGGAATGTTTAGCTAATAAGAGAGATATTAACCAAATTATATTATTTATATGAGGAATACGACCAAGAAGGTGTCGTAAATGGGCATCCGAGAATGGAGCGAAGAATGGGCAATTAACGAAGTATCGTTAATCGATTGAATTGGATGAAATGCTAAGTGTAAGCATATTTTAGGTTTCTACACTCGCCTAACTTAAGATGATCAAAAAAATGTAATCTTCAAGCAATATCGATTTGAAAATGAGAAAAGAATAAACAACTATATGTGTAAATTAATACATAGATAAGTGCATGGAAATGGGGGACAAAAAGTGGACACAAATCCTTTTTTGGACATTTTTTCCATGACGTGCTCATGTTATGGCTCGGCCACATTATAATGCAACATAGAAAATACAAGGTTGCATTATAATGCGAGCGCATTATGGATCAAGTAAATATGAGCCATAACAAGCTCATGTTATAACGCGAGCGCATTCGTGTTTGTTATGTGACATATGTGCTTATCAAAGAGATATATTTACTAAAATAAATGGTTTATGTTTTTATTTTATTAATATTTATATTTTATTATAAGAAGTTAGGGTCACTTTACACCATATGGAAATAGTCTCATAGCTCCATCTGTCATGGATTAGAAGATAGTTTTCGATTCTAATCTAGTCAAGATGTCATGGGTATTTTTTAGATTTCACCATTCATCCTTCAAGCTTTTAGGGTTTCAATTATACAATTGATATCTATTTTGTCAAATAATATAGTCTTTTTTAGGTTTTGGGGCCTTTTGGATTGGTTTTGACATTTGTAGGAGTGTTAAATGTGTCAAAATTAGAATTTACAAACCTCACAACTCCCAAAGGTAGTAACAAATGATCGAATATATGGACTCATGTAATTCCGTATAACACATAATAAATTAAAAAAACATATGTAAGTTTTTATCGATTCAAATAATCAAGGGAGCATTCATCATGATGTCTATGAAGGATCTAAAACATCATGAGGTGATGCAGAGCTCTAACACATTTGCATGAATTCATCAACTCATAATAACCAATTTCAATCATTCTCATTAGTATCTTGTTTTTAGAAGTCTTTCCAACAAGCTCTATAGGCTCAAATATGTAAAAATGGCACAATCAACCTAAAACTTACCCTTCCAACCCCCATATCCTGCTCTCACATTTTGTACACAAGCCCAATCAACTGTTAAAATGAACCCTAAACCCTAAACCCTAAGCCCTAAACTATAAACCCTTAACCTTAAACCCTAAACCCTAAACCATAATCCCTAAGCCTTACACCGAAGCCCTAAAATCTCTTAATTTTCAAGGCCTCCACAATTAACCCTAGTGACCACAAATCAAATCCATGATGCTCAAACCATTTTTTGATTATCTATCACTTACTTGAAATAGGTATTCACCATGTAGATGGAAGGATTTATCATTGAATGAGATTCTTGTCATGTGGCCACTTGTTAGAATGAAATGAGGTGGTTGTAATGTCCTTCCTCCTTTGAAGTGTGATCACACTACAAGGTTCAAATGAGTGTTTAAGAACACTACCAAGTGAGTGACAAATCAAGTGAAACTCATGATTTCTCATTCTTACATATATGGTGCTTTATATGAAGATCATCATCTTACCCCTCCGGCTCAAGAATTCTCCTCAGATGGAATCAACTTTAGGATACTCATACACCTCTTTGCTCATATGCCTCTCATGGAGATAGATGATGCCTTGATCCTTCACACATGATGGTCATGAATGCCTTAGTAGCTTGACTATCTCATCTTGGCTTGTTCCTTGAAGAGGTTTGAACATGATAGCAGAGTCAAGATATGATGATCCTCAAATTACTCTATGAGCTTCCCATTTCACCTTTGAACATGATGACACCCTTTTAACTTCATAATTCACTTCCCTAACCAAGATATCACATGAGTGGAAACATTATTTTAGTATCTAGACACATATTCACTCGATTACTCCTCATGGAAATAGGTTTCCTCCTCTATATGGAAGGATTGATCCCTGAATGAGATTTGAAGGAATATTTGAGGGTGAGATCCATAGTCTCGAACTCCAATGCATTGAATCATGGTTAAAGGCACTCTCTCATTTGAACGAACTTGTTAATGAGAGGTGGGACAAGTAACTAAATGGATATGACATCTAGCTTGTTCCTTGTAATGCATATTACAAATATCTTCCAAACTTGTTTCTCCCCACATATACTTGCGCTCTTGAATGTAAATTTCTTCACACTCTGAAATAAATTTCACATTTCTCATATTTCCATGTATGGTATTATGCAAGCCAAGATGACCCATTGGAAGCTGGAAAAAATAACCACATGCTCATATTCACATTCATGATTCACTTTGATACATATTCATATTCACAAGAAATTATTCTTCCTTGAAAGTTCCTGATTTGTCACACTAACTCGGTAAGGATTATGCATACTCCAGAAACTTCACATTTCTCATGATAGATATGGTCATTGTCACATAGATGTTCAACATTGGAGTCCAAACTATAAAAATGATCCTTGTATTTTATTGAAGAGAAAATATTCAAAGGATATCAAGAACGTTTGAGGTAATTATTTGGGATCATCGCAATTTGCCAAGGAAAGAAGCTATTTAATTAAATTTGGACATATATCAAGTTTTGAATCAGAATGTTGTTACATCTGGAGAAACCTAAGAAATCTTCTCAAATTGACAACTTAGACAAGCTTTGTTCTTTGAATGAAACCTTCGTTCCTGACAGCTTGCAACTAAAAGAATTATTCAAAAGAGCGTAAAAAATGATCAAATTTTCTTGGTATCCTAATCCATCAAACCTAGAAGTACCACTAGACTTGTTATTCTTAATTTATAAACATGTTTGGATATCCAAATATTTCACAAGCTATAGAAAAAAGGAGATAGTTGTATTGGGTAACATTTCTTTGTACCAAATTGTTCTTGGATATCTGGCATTTCCCTCCTTCAAAATATTAGTAGATGAAAGGAATCAAATTGTGATGACTCTCTTTGAATGTTCTTCCTACGAAGCAAATGAACCCTTTTAGTTGAATACTCTATGTCAATACTAATAAAAATGGGTAAGACACAGAACATTACAGTGAGTGAATGGGTAAGCCTAAACCTTGAGCCCTAAACCCCGAGCCTTAAACCCTGAGCCCTAAACCCTAACCCCTAAACCCTAAACCTTGAGCCTTAAAACCTAAACACTAAACCCTCAACCCTAAACCACGTTCCCTAAACCCTAAACCCTAGCCCTTAAACCTTAAACCCTAATCCCTAAACCCTAAAACCTAAACACTCAACCCTAAACATTAAACCCTAAACCCTAAACTCTAAGCCCTAAACCCTTAACCCTCAACCCTAAAACCTAAACCATAAACCCTAAACCTAAAGACTCTTCTCACTTTCCTTTACCAAAAATTACCTTACATTGCACAAGAGCATGGTTCACTAGTCACTTCTTGGTTTGTCTACTCTATAAACTCTTCATGCAAGATAAAAGCATCCTTAAACACCCTTCTCAATCTCAAGGAGGTATGAAAAGTTTGGTTAACATATATCCACTTGTATGAGGTTCCTTAGGAGAGGTATTCATAATTATGGGAGGCTTTAAGGAGTTACCTCCACCGTGCCACAATAATAATTTTATTCTCATGAATAAACATGGTCGTGATTTGGAAATCTCAAAAACGTACTTATCATAATAATGGAAAATAAATCCAACTAATAACAATTAATCATCAATAAGTAAATCGGTGGCAGGACAATCAATGTCTACCATGTGCCACCTCCAAATTCCAAATTTCATTTCGTTTAAATTTTCTTCAAGAAAGGTTGGGGAAATGAACTCACGTCATTTTCTTCACACTTTAGAGGTTATAATGTTAATTCACCCCAAATTTGGTGAATATGGAGAACTTGGAATTTATAAAGATAATCTGAAGATAAGTTTGAAAAGGAATGCATTTCGTAAGTAATTCCAGTCAAATTTATTTTCTTTTTTCTTTTAATAACCACTAAAACTAGCCTTGTTATTGCATCCTGATAAAAACAAGTTCCAGCCGAGGGAGATTTTAAAATTATCACACAAGCATGGGAGTTCTCTCCGATAATACCAGAAAGTCTACCTATGACACCATGATAAAAAAACAACAAGGGCACAACCCCACCTTCCACCAACTGAATTCCACAAGAAGCACTTCCCTGACATTGGCATTTCCAATAATCTAAATGGGAATAATTCTTCAAGTGTGGATTCCTTTCCTAAAACTTCCATATTCGATGACCATGACCAAAACTAGAACTGAGAAAACAAAAATAGGATCAGGAACACGACCTAGACCAAGACCTAGACTAGAAATTTGAGAGGATTTCGAGGTTCAATTTTATTTTCCAAGATGCATTACTCTAATGTTTGAGAATGTTTCTCCAGATGCAACAACATTCTAATTCAAACACTCGATGATTCCTGAATGTCCAATCCTACCACAGACCCCAAAGTAGTCCTTGATCCTTGGATATAGGGAGACACCATTACTTGGCTTCCATTTATAATGATATAGATATTTGTAAATTCATGTTATGACCTCTAAATATGTATGCATTTCAAGTTTTTGGAAATCACATCACACCCTTCACTAGGCTTTATGAATACCCCTATTTTTTAAGGTGCTTTTGAAAGAATCCATGGGTTTATCATAGAAGGAATTATCAATGAATGGAAGGTCACTAATTCGTAGGCCAGTTGACTCCCATTCAAAACTAAACAAGAAATATTTACTAGGTGATTGATAACCCTTTGTGTTCTTAGCCATTCCCTGTTGTTATGCTTATTTTGTATAAGTAAACTCAATGATGGTTCTAGGCACAAGACTAGGAAATATGGTCCTAATATGGCATGCTCTTCTAGTAGTAGTCAAAATCCATATTAGTCTTGTTAATACTTAGTACTAATTACCCATGAAATCTAATTCTCCAGATTTCATTTGCTTTTCTCATCTTCCACGTCATACTGAATAAACAATTTGATAGTGGATCTTCCCTCTTCAATGATGATACATAATATATGAATATGGACTGAGATTCGACCCTCATTAACCATAATACCAATACAAACTCCTTTGTTGGTAATGTTTCACAGTCATTGTCCTTTTTTCTTTTTTTAACATATCTCATTCAATATTTTCTATTGTAAATACATATCTTATATTTATATTAAGAGCAGTGTACATGGACATAAAGGAAGAATGTTGAATGTGATGGAGTGTAAACCCTAAACCAGAGAAAGAAAGGACCCTAAACCCTAAACCCTAAACCCTAAACAATATTCCTAAATTTCCTCCAACACTTCCAAGATTCTATTTTTCAATACTAATAAGAATGGGTAAGATAGAACATAACAGTGAGTGAAATAGTTCCCATGTGATGGGAAAATAAGATAAGTTGTAATGGGTAACATTTTTTTGTAAACGAATTTTCTTGGATATTGGCATTTCCCCTTGAAAAAAATAAAGCGGATGAAAAGCATAAAATTGCGATGAATCTCTTTGAATTTTCTTCCTACAAATTAGATGAACCTTTTTAGTTGAATACTTTCTCTATCAATACTAAAACCTAAACCTAAACCCTAAACCCTTAGCCTAAACCAACCCCAACCTTAATAAACCATACCCTAAACCTAAACCTTAAACCTTTGAGCCTCAAACCCTAAACCTAAACCATGAGCCCTAAACCCTAAACCCTAAATCCTAAACCCTAAGCCCCTAAACCCTAAACTATAATCCCTAAATCCCATAAACCTAAACCGTAAACCCTCCCTAAACCCTAAAATCCTACACCTAAATCCTCCTTAACTCTAAACCCCTAATCCCTAAACCTTAAACCCTAACCCTTAACTCTGAGCCCCACGAGGCCTTAAACCCTAAACCCTAAACCCTATTTTTATGACCCTAAACCCTAAACCATGAACCCTAAAACCTAAACCCTAAGCCCTAAATAATATTCCTAAATTACCTCCAACACTTCCAATATTCTCTGACATCACCTCCGATACTTAATATATTTCTTGAACTCTCCCAGAGGGTGTTTGATTAGCTCATAATGGCCTTTTTAGGCCTGGAGGAAGTTATCTTCCATCAAGTCACACTAAACTCATCAATCATCGTATCAATCATCCTGCACATTGAAACAAACTTGAAAAAACCTTGTTAATAATTTATTTTGATCTAAGTTGAGAGTGGTACTAAGGCAGGTTGGCTAGAGGAAGGACACCATTGACCAGGAAGTGAAATATGCACTCCCTAAGCTTGTAAAGTAGGTACTCATCCATGGTATGATTTTACCATATTCTAAGACAAAATTAGGGATTCAACTCCATGCTCATGGGAAAATTCATGAGTCCATATATTTGATCAATTTATCGCTACCTTTGAGAGTTGTGAGGTTTGTAAATTCTAATTTTGACACATTTAACACTCCTACAAATGTCAATAACCACCCCAAAACCTAAACAATGACTATATTATTTCATAAAATAGATATCGATTATATAATTTAAACCCTAAAATCCTAAAGGTTGAATGTTGAATGCTAAAATCATGAAAAATACTTATGTATTGACCATATTAGAATATGAAAAACTATCTTCTAAACCGTGATAGATGGAGCTATGAGACTAGTTCCATAAGGTGCAAAGTGACCCTAAATTCTTATATTTACTAAAATAAATTTAAAGTATAAGTTTTTCTTTTATTAATCTTTATACTTTTAATAAAGTATAAAGATTAATAAAAGAAAAACTTATACTTAAACCATTTATTTTAGTAAATATATCCCTCTGATAAGCACATATATGCCACATAGCAAATAGGAACGCAGCCTCGCATTATAACGTGAGTGCATTTCATATTTTTTGGGTTTGAAATTCCCAATCCATAGGCTTGGATTTGCCTTAGATATCCAAACCAAAGGTTTGGACTATGTAATCCGTGAATAAATCTGTGTTTGATAGAAAAACATCAAAATCTCACATGTGCACCTCGATATCTCATGCATTATAACATAATATTCAAAAATAAATTATACTACAATGTCAAGCTTGGTTTTACCTTGATGACAATATAATTCTTTCTAAAATCTGATTAGTTTAAGGCTTTCATCCATAATTTATTTTACTAGTGCCTTCTTTTCTTGCGAAAACCTATGCATACGTTTTGGTGCACAATTTATGATTTTTTCATCCAAAAAAAAAAAAAGTGGTTTTTCTAAACTCCATTCTACACATACTAAAAAAAAAAAAGACTTTTTTTCTCAAAGTTATGGGGGTGCACACACAAATATTTCATTTTTGGATATGTGCACTTTGAAAATTAATAAAAAATTATATATTCATCCAAAAATTATGAAAAATTAGTGGAACTTCATACATGTCTTAGCTAATTTTCTACCAAAGGGATTTGAAAAATAATTTATAGAACTCAAAAAATGGGTGGTCGCACACACAATAGATTCTTATCTTTTTGACACAAAAATAGACATACTTTGTGTGCACACCACATTTGACCCTCTTAATCTCAACCATTTTAAAAAAATAGTAGTTTAGAAACTAGATTTTGAGCTCTACAGTACTTTTTTTATCACTTTCTCAAATTTTGAGCATATACATGCCGAATTATTCGATGAAGTTCGGAGTTTCGCTGATTTCGGGAAAAAAATGTGTCCCTTTTTTAACCCCTTTTCGCCCCCCATTTCCATGCACATTCCCACATAGACCCACATTATAAAGTATAAAACTAATCAAGGGTATAGTTCCTTGAGATTATTATAAATATTTTGGAAAACAATCTATCATTATGATTGATGTCTAAATATGAGGCATAAATGATCTAATATGGTGATAAGGATCTCATTTTCCATTATACAACACAATTTTAGGAGAAATAAAACCAATTAGAAATGCATAAGAAAGTAGTTCATGACCCAAAGAGTTTAAAAGTATCTCATGAGAAGAAACCATATCACTAGGCTTATGGGACCCTTAAGAAAACATTTTAACTTATAACAAATTAAAAATGTACGTATTATATTAGTCATTTTAAAACTTTAAATAGGAATAAGAGGAGAACTAGTAGAGGATATTAGAATATAAGAAATCACGGAGGGATTAACAACCTCGGGAAAAAAATTGAGAAGTGATGGATTGTTGAAGTATAGGAGTTCTAGAAGAATTTTGAGATATTTAGAAAGATTGAAAATGGACTTAAACATTTTGAGGATTTAGAGGAATCAAATATTTAGGGGAAAATAAATAGAATCATCTCGAGTATTTGACAACACAACATTTTGGGAAGAAGGAATAACATGATTAGAAACATGAATAGTTTGTGTTAGCATAGTCTACGTACTTGTTTTTTTATTATTAGACTAGTTGTTCTATCTATTCCATTATTCTCTCCTTCTATTTTGTAACCTCTCCATCCATTTAGGGGAGTCTTGTTCAATCCCATACCTATAAATAATGTACATGGGTTCTTTGTTCAATAGAATAATATGAGATAATATATCTCTATTCTTTCTCCTCGTTTTTACGCCTCACGGTTTGGTATCGAGCACATATGATCTTTGACTTTGTGTGTGTTTGAAGGAGAAGATTGTTTGATCAGCATGGACATTTGAAGATTGTTGGAGATTTGTTTTGCTTTGCGTGGAAAGGACTGCTGTCTGCTTTGCATTGGAATTATTCACAATTTGAAGAGATCATTGCAAGTGGAGTTCTTTCTCTCCTACTACATGGAGTTCTTAAATTTTCGTGGGATTTCATCAAAAGATCAACATGGAAATGGTGTATTACTGCAAAGTTTTTTTAAGCTTCTCTTTGCATTATATCTCTTTCCAGCGACCTGCATGCAATTCACATGACTGCTTTTTTTTTTCACACGTGGAGGGAACACTGCATCCTGCAATTTGGCCCACGTGGAGGAAAATTCTAATCTTGCAGCGTGGAAAAGTGGTGGCGCATGGACAAAGGACGTGGTAAAATAATTCCATCTGCCTGCAAACTATTCAATATTTCACCTGCATGGAAAAGAACAGACCAAAGGCTGCATATCATTTGTTTACCTGCGTGGAAAAGGTAAAGTGCATGAAGAATTTAACTTATTCTTTACGGCTGCATAGAGGAAGCTTGAAAAGAGGATAACTTCCATCCACCACTCTATTTTTTTCTTTTTCTACCCACGTGAAAACTATAGAAGAGGGAAATCTACGTGAAGGAGCAAACAGAGTGGAGTTTGGTGTTGCGTGTTGCGTGGTGTTTAGTGTTTAGCACACACTTTGCCTTCTTAGTTAGAAGCTCTTGCTGAGTGAAAGAATTGTAGAGGAGTGGCCTGCATGTAATTGCATGAAGACTTGCATCTAAATAAAGTTTGGAGTGTGTCACTTGCTGCTCCGTGGAGGAACAAACCAGCTACCTGCGTGAAAAGGTAGAACAACACGAGGAGAAGAAACTTGGAGATACTTCAACACTTCACCAAATGTCGAGTGTAGACAACTCGATTGAGAGCATCAATAACACGGTCGCCACAGATAAAAGCTGGAATATCAACTCGCCAGCCAGAGAACACTATGAAGAAGCTCCTGAGAGCTCGGGTTCTACTTTGCTTTGCTGAACGAGCTTCGGAATACGGCAATCTAGCATTCGACAAGCTAGTTCGAGAAGGACTTCTTGAATACTTTCTTTTCGACGTCAGCTGCAAGCAAAGTGAGTACGGGAAGAATTAGAAGCTAGGTACGATGTCGACTGTGACCAAAGAAGAATGCCCTACAAAGCGTCGCCATCTCACAGCACGTGAATATCGCGAGCATCTACGAGCCAGTAATTCTCATCAGTGAGTGAAAGTTGTAATAACTCTTCAAATAAATAAATAATTTTATTATTATTATTACGATGTCTACTTCAAAGTTACTTCTTTCCGATGCTCAGTTGCTCAAAGGGTCCAATTTTGTGGCTTGGAAGAAAAAATGAAGACAATCCTTCAGTTTAAAGGATTTTGGGAATTGTCACAGGTGGAGTGTGTCCGCTCCCATGACCCCGATGAATTAATAAAAAATATGAAATGGCTAGTGCTAAAGCCTTGATGCGATAATGCTCGATGAGTATCGGTGATGATGTGCAACCGCATGTTAGGAATGCGAGAGAAACCCAAGGAGGCCTGGGACAAGTTGGCAACCATTTATGAAGCCAAAAATCAGACGAAGATACTTCATCTTCAGTCAAAGTTGCACACCCTCTCTATGGGGTCAAACGAGAAAGTGGAGGAATTCTTACGTCACGTGGCTGAGTTGAGATCGGAGTTATTAGTGCTTGGTGAAACGGTGGATGAAAAAATGTTCGTTGCAATCACCTTGAGAGAACTCCCTTCTCAATTTTGAGTGTTCGTTATGACACTGAATGTGTCTAAACAAATAGTGACATTCGAAGAGCTTGTGAATTTGTTGCAGCAGGAAGAGGCCATCACTTCATCCCATGAGGAGTCTCAGGATAAATCCTTGTTCTCAAAGCCTTACCATGGCAGAAGAATCGGAAGGGTCCCCAGAGAAGCCAAATCCAGTGTAACCCAAACAACAGCAGAAAGATCAAAAGTCAAAGAGATGGTGTCACATTTGCAGAACCAATACTCACGACACTGATCACTGCTGGCATAATAGCTTGAAACAGGGGTCTTCAAGCCATACAAGCACATCCGAGTGCAAGGATTTTCAAAATTCCAAACAACGTCCCATTAGAGAAAGCACAAGGGACATCTTGCAACCCAACAAGAAGATGATGAATCTGATGAGGATACATCAGAAGGAGCCCATTGTAGTAAGAATATTGTACTTGTCTCTCAAACTTCTCAACCCATGAAGAAATTTTGGTTGATAGACTCTAGTGCAAGCAAGCATATGTCAGGTGACAAGAAGCTGTTTGATTCACTACACGAAGAACCAACTGGAGATCGAGTTCGGATAGCGGATGACAAAGAGTACATTACAAAAGGAATAGGGAATGTCACCATTCCTTTGGGACCACGAAAATGTACACTTACAAAGGTACTATATGTTCCTAGCTTGACTAGTAACCTCTTGTCAGTTACTCAGCTCTTAAATCATCACCTTAAGGTAGAATTTCTTGTTCAAAATGGCATTAAATCATGCTTAATCTCTCGAAAAGGTATGGTTCTTGCTAAAGCTTTTGTAAAAGATAAGTTATTTGCTTTGAATCTTGTTTCATCTTCTGCGGTAGCTTTATACTCGCTTCAACAATAGAATCAAGCGCCCTATGGCATTTTAGATATGGACACTTGTCAGTTAGTTCATTGCACCAGATGAGTTCAAAAGAAATGGTTTGTGGACTACCCAAATTGTCTAGTTCCTTGCGGGTCAAAGCACTGATGTTGTGTCCCACTTCATGTCCCCAGCGAGTAAGAAGTTGGGCGGGATCGGAAATCGAGGGTGTTCGCGTGAACATCCCTTTCGCGTGAACCCCCTTCGCCTAAACTGCCACGTAGGACGAAGAAACTAGTTCGCGTGAATGGGGGTTCGCGCGAACACCCCTTCACGCGAACCCTTCGAATTCAAATAATTTTGGCGGCAAAGAGTTATATATAGATATTTATATAGTTTTGGGCGGCGGATTTAAGGTTTAGGGGGGTTCGGGCGAAGGGGGGTTCACGCGAACCCCCTTCACGTGAACCCCCTTTGCGCGAACCCCCCTATGTGGCACCTATGTGGCACATTTTGGCGCCAAATCCATTTGGAGGATAATTTTATGCCAAAATGTGCCACTTAGGTGCCACGTAATTAGGGTTAACGAATGAATAAAATTACAAAATTTTAACACAAAATACAGAATTTTATTAGCTTTCTAAAAATATAATTTTTATTTTTAAAAATATGTTTTACTATTTATTTTTTATATTTTTCTAACATATGGTATTTTAGGACAATTGATCGTACACAATCAACCCAATTTGAAAAATAGCAAAAAATATCAATTTTTTTGAAAAAATTAAAATTATTATTTATTGAAGTCTTCTTCTTACCTGTGAAAAAAAAATTCATTTTTGATATAAATCTTAAAATTTATTGGCATAAACATTTGTACGCCATTTATTTGAAAATATTTTTACAAAATAATTAATTAAAAAAAAATATAAGTCCAAAAAATATGAAAATTTGACAGCACTTCAAAATTCAAATCTTGAACACATATCTAAAATTTCATGGTGAAAAAATAAATTTTCATTCAAAAGAACCACCCGGGGACAGTCATTCCTCTTTTATAACATAAGAAACAACGTATGAGTAAAATTAAGAAAAAGACCGTTTTTTTGTAATTTTTTTAAAAAAATTTACATGTATTCTACACTCTAAATACAACATTTCGTTAGTTTGTGGAATTTCATGAAAGAAAATATATGAGAGTCGGGACGTGGTTTGTGACGAGTCATCCTTTGACTCAATAATATCAACGAGAAGATCCACTTCCAACCACATCTCATCAATTAGTCTCGAATCGGATGATGAGCCGAAGAGACTACTCGAGAGAAAAGAAATGATGCCAGAGAACTATTTGTTGACCTTGGAGAACTGGAGAATGTGACTCCACATCAATCCACACGGTAATGACATAGTTCTTCACAAAAGCAGCCAAGTTCTCGTCCGAAGTGGGTACAAAGCACTATCAAGGACTCACATTTACAACAACTCCCAGATACATCATCGAAGTCAAAACAAGGAGTCAAACAAGAAATGAGGTAAAATTTACACTCATGAGTTCACTGATGAATAGCTCGAGCTAGATAATGTTCATGAAGCACTCAGTCAACCTCAGTGGAAGGAAGCCATGGATACAGAATATGACTCACTCATGAAAAATCAGACATGGGAACTTGTTGATCTGCCTACAGGAAAGAAACCCATAGGCTACAAATGGGTTTTCAAGACAAAATATAAGGCAGATGGATCCATCAACAAACATAAAGCATGACTTGTAGCAAAAGGATATGCTTAGAAAGAGGGCATCGACTATGAAGAAACCTTTTCACCCACTGCGAAGATGAAGACCATCAGAGTAGTTTGTGCACTTGCAGCATAGAAAGGATGGAGACTTCAGCAGATGGACGTCAAGAGTGCTTTCCTAAATGGTGATCTGAAAGAAGAAGTATACATGACCCAACCTAAAGGATTTGTTGATGAAGAACATCCTAAGAAGGTATGTCGTCTCATCAAATCACTTTATGGACTGAAACAAGCTCCCAGGGCATGGTATATCAAGATCAACGATCACCTTTTGTAGCATGGGTTCACTCATAGCCCCTCATATTCAAATTTGTATATAAAGAAGGTAGGCAAAGAAATTGTCATTCTGGTTGTATATGTAGATGATCTTGTGATCATTGGCAATTCAGAAGATCAAGTTGATATTGTAAAGAATGATCTCAAAAGAACCTTCGACATGACAGATTTGGGGCTACTACATTACTGTCTTGGCTTAGAAATATGGCAAAAGGAGCATCACATTTTTGTCTCCCAGACAAAGTACGCCAAGAAACTCCTAGAAAAGTATAGAATGTCTGACTATAAACCTATATCCACTCCCATGGAAAAAGGCTTGCAACTTTCAAGATTCTAGGACTCACCTCAAGTAGATGCTACTCTCTACAGGAAATTTGTTGGAGGGCTCATCTATTTGACATATACCAGACCAGATCTCTGCTATGTTGTTAGCTATCTTTCCAGGTTCATGCAGGAGCCAAAGAAATGTCACTGGAATGCAACAAAGCATGTTTTGAGATATGTCCAGGAACAACTAATTATGGTCTGGAATATAAGAAGAATGATCAATTCTTCTTATAGGGATACGTCAACTCGGACCACGCCGAATCTGTTGATGACAGGAAGTCAACTACATGATACATATTTCATCTTGGATCTAGACCTATCTCGTGGATAAGCAAGAAGCAGAATGTTGTTTCTATCTCATCCACAGAGGCTAGAATATCACGTCGCACGAGGAGATGTGTGCGAAGTGATATGGATACATCACATTTTGGATGACCTGGGAATTCCTGAAAAATAATCACCTATTCTCTATTGTGACAATCAGAGTGTGTTGAAGCTCGTGCAGAATCCACTCTTTCATGAACGAATAAAGCATATTGAAATTGACTACCATTTCATTTGAGAGCACGTCTTGAACCATCAAATTCAGCTCCAATAATCTCCTTGAAGCACAAGTTGCCGACATTCTCACTAAATCTCTTGGCAAAGTGAAGTTTGAACTTTTCAGGGGTCACATTTGCAAGAATAATGTAATAAGGGGGAATGTTAGCATAGTCTACGTACTTGTTTTTATTATTATTAGACTAGTTGTTCTATCTATTCCATTATTCTCTCCTTCTATTTTGTAACCTCTCCATCCATTTAGGGGAGTCTTGTTCAATCCGTACCTATAAATAATGTACGTGGGTTCTTTGTTCAATAGAATAATATGAGATAATATATCTCTATTCTTTCTCCTCTTTTACGCCTCACGGTTTGAGGAACTTCCAAAGTGACCACATGAGAAGGGATATTTTGACAAGAAAATGATTACAATGTATTCATAATTCTATATATCTCAAGTAGGGATTCCTAAGGAAGTTTTTTTAATTTAATTTTATTCTTCTAGTTCAACATCATAATCAAAATATTTTTTATTTTCATATCCATTTGAAAAATCATCTTAAGAGGCTTTAGAATTATCATCATTAATTCTCATAGACCCACGTTATTCCCACATTATTCTCTATAGTTTGTGTTTTGTTTTTCTCATGTTATACAAAGGACTCAACAAGTTATTGTTTACATCTAATTCCAAATCCATATTTCTATAACTTTCTATATGTGAGGATAACACTTTTTCCCTTACTAGTTAATTTTCTCATTAAAATTTGTATTCCATATTCATGAGGCTTATAAAAAGGGAACTAACATCACCAAAACAATTCATATCATATGATATATTAATTTTTTCATATTATGCAAAAAAAAAAAAAAATCCTATTCTTTCATCAATGTTATCCTTACAATCATAATCATCATTATCACTATCTTCTACATTGTTACGAAAATACATGGAATTCCTAGAATTCTTTAAAAAGTATATAAAGGGTGTCATTATAAGCACATTAGGGTTTTGATTGTAAGGCACGAGATATGGGGCTAATAAATTTAAACAAATAAAATGGAATACACCCTTGAAAAAAGAAAGATATAACATTATAATGATACAAAACATACAAGACAACGTGGCTCCTTTGAAATAAGTTATGAGAGAAAGGGTTACATTAAAATAAATGCATTCATCCATAATTTTTTAAAATTAAATACAATCAAACCTACAACAATACGGTTATATTTAATATCATTAATTAATTCATATGTAAAATGGAAAAGAAGGGTTTTAAGAAGAATAATTTATTTTTCTCGAAATTGGAAATGTTGTTAGCAAAAGACAATAGTAATAGTATTTTATGGCCGAGATAGAGAGGACAAAAATATTATAATAAATGGAGGATCTTAATAGAACCATCAAAATACTCTTTTTCACACAGTTAGTACAATTATTTGAGACATTAATATACAATTCTTAAAATTATTGCACAAAAAACATCATATTTGATGGCATTGTTTGTCAATTCCAGGAATATGAAAATCAAACATATCTAAAATTCCTCGCAGATATTTGGAAAACTAATCTCCTGCATCTAAAACGTAATAGGATTGTACAACATACATGAAAATTAGTTTTTTATGGATCTTGATATTAAAATCCCCATAAAGCTTGTGAAGAATGGAGGACATTAGCTTCACCAAAAACAATAATGGGAAAGTGGCTTACATCATAGTGCAATACATCTACCAATAAACACTATAATTAATCAAATAAGACCTAAAAAAATATGATTAGATTAGATTACGAAATTATGTCCGATGTAAGAATAAATAAGAGGGGGTTTAAGAAGAATATCTCATTTTACACAAAGTAGGCTCAACAACCATCAATAATACACATCACAATAAATTTTTATAGCTAGACATAAAGAACCCATAAATGTTTTGGGTGAAACTATGTAGAGTTGCGAAACCCTTTTCTTAAATGTGTTTGTGAAACTATGTAAGGATTTCATAGATTTAGTGGCAATTTTGGAATCCTTTTGATTATTTTTAGAGCTCAAGAATCCTTGCTACCAAATTTTAGCATGGTGAAATTCTAGATCATGCATTGAGTTTTCTATTAGGATATTAGACTCTACTTTGAGAGAAAAACCAAAAATATATTACCTACTTCAAGTTGGCTAGCACCACCATCCGAATGGCTCACCCCCATATTAGCAACATCATAATGAGATTTTCCCATTCAATTATTCACTCTATTAGCACACCCAAAAGTAGTGCATGACACCAAAGACTTGGAAACAAGTTGATGTTACCTATCTCCATGACATCACTCTAGCATATTGGCACTTCTAGGCATCACACAACTTGATTGGATCAGCTTGTGTTGAGGTAGACCACTAGAACACAATGCACTTTCTACACAATGTTCGAGATGCTCATGTACTTCTTCACATCTTGTGTATTGCTAAAGATTCACTTGTTATACATGACATCTCACCATTTCATACATAGACTTACGTGACAACCTTATACACATCAAAGTGCATTACGGTTTGCACCTCACTCTAGGTCTTTGTATGATGATCAATACGTTACAACATTTGTAAAGGTCCTATGCAACTTTGTGCCATTTGGTAATGCTAATATGTATCATGTATTTTCACATTATCGTAGTACTACACAACATCAATGGATCCTTGTATAACTCATAACTTTTGTAATGCACACACTTTCTTCACAATATTTGTAGCTTCTACAATCCCACACTAGCATACCACAACACTCGTAGTTTATGCGGATTGTAGAAACTCACCTCACAACATTTGTAGCTTCTATAATGTTGCACACTACCAAGTAGTGTTCGTAGCATTCAAAGCACATCACAACCTCAACATTCTTGTATGCTTGCATCTTTCTTTGTAACATAGCGCATGTATTAATAGGTTTGTGTAGAGCCTTTTTTATTCACATCCACTTGTTAGCGTTTTGTTATCATGTAAAAATCTAGGAGGATATCTCCACACATGCACCACGTTAACGCACTTATTAGTGTAATGCATACATGAATTTCAATTGTGACACCTATAGGAAGTCCAAACATTGCTCGAGAAGAAGATGAATTACTTTTGTAACCATCGTCTTCTATAATAGTTATATGTGGTAGCTTATTTCTTGGAATGACATATATATTGTAAGGAATCCAATATCAAATACCTATCGGTGTGATATTAACAATGATATACAATCATGCTTCATGTATCCTATATCGGAGTTGGTCATCTTTCTCACAAGTTAGAATGCCCTAAGTATTTAACATTTGAGTGGTCATCTCCTAGACCAAAAAAGTAGTTGGGATGCATTGCCTCTTTCTTGATCACAATAGGTTCCTCTCCTTTTCTTCCCACACACTTGTAGTCTAGGAAATCAACAAGGACTCATTTCCTTTCTAGTCATAGGATCTTTCTTTCCTATCCTTAATGTGTAGAGTACAATGTATGTATTTTATATGTGAATAAAAGCAACACTATTTTACCAATCTTGTGCATTTGAACGTGTAATGGTCAATTTTGTATATTGTATTATGATTTATTTTATGTTCTATAATCTACAACTACGATTAATTGTAACATTATCCTCCACACATCCTCTTGGGATCGGTGTGGAAAAGAAAAATAGCATTGAATGGAGAACCGACTAGAACCATTAAGATATTCTTTTGAATGCATTAGTATACTCAAGTACGAGACCACTAAGAGTGGCCAAGATACAATTTGGAAATGTTTGTGAAATTAAAATCTAATTTCATAAATCTATTCATTATATCTAGGGATCCAAAACACTTGCATGCAAATTTGTTTAATTCATAGTAGATCAGTAAGGAAACTAATCTCCTTCCTACAAACCTCAATACGTAAACTATGTCTACATAATGACTATGAAATAAATGTTTTGAGGCATGTGCTAAGCAAAAGAAGAGAAAAAGTTCCTTTGATATTTATCAAGGCCCTCAACAATGTACAATTTTGAAAGCATCACACCAAGAATAAATGGAATGCATTAGCTAGACAATGCATTATAATGTAGTGTCTATTCTATATGACTTTTTGTGTTAGAATGATTGTTTGACAATTAAATTCAAATGTTTGAGATGTCTTTTTCTCTAAATGTTTTGCAATTTGCAATGACAATCCATATTACTTTCGTTTTGATGTCAAGAATGTACATTGGTGCACTTATGTATCTATAGACTTCTTGAATTTAAATTAAGACCCTATAGGCATACAAGTCAACACAAAAATGGGTGGAAAAAATGACAAAAGAGGGTGGAAATTTTTAAGGACTCAAGGAGGGATGAAAAGGGCCAACTTAACAACCTACAAAAGTGTACTATTACTCAAAACCCTAAATGTACGATTATGTGAAAACCAAATCGATAATTATATATTTTTGTGAAACATAGAACACAAGGGAAACAATGGAAGAGAGAGAGAGAGAGAGAGAAAGTGTGAACAATGAAACACAATAAGAAATAACTAAAAATAAGAAACATTTTATTAAAAATCAATAATAAACAAACACACAAATATCTTAAAATAATAAAAATTTACTACTAATAAATAGTCACAAATTAAAATTAAGTGTCTAAAATAAAAAAACTCTAAATTAAAGGATTTTACACTTAAGAAGGGACCTACATGGAAATTTTGATTTTCTTTTAAAAAAGTTAAAATAAAACTATATATACATATACATATAGAGAGCATCGAGCAAAGCAAATAAATAAATAAAAGTGTGATCCCGTTGCTTAGTATTTTTTGACCGAATACAGCTTTAAAGAAAGCAGGCAGTGTAGAAGAGAAGGGGTAAAACTATGTTAACTTGGGAATCCAGGCATATAGTGAAGTCAAAGCGCGGCTGGATACGATCTTTGAGAAGAAGAGTTGGAGAAAGAACGATTCAATCTTAGGCTTCCTACCCTTTGCAGGATGTTTGGTTCTCTGCATTCACATTTACATAAACATAAACACAGTATTATTTGATGAAAGATAGTAGCTCGTGTTCATGTCAATAAAAAAAGCAGAAAAGGAAGAAGAAAAAACTGACTTGATGGCATTAGCAAGCCAATCCAGGCCATCTCGGAGACCCTCTCCTGTCTTGCCACTGCATTTCTGGATGTGCCATTTTCTTTGCTTGAGATCATTGAGACCCACCATGTGTGTGGCCTCAGTTACAGGAATTGCAGAGGAGAGGTCATGTTTGTTGGCCAACACCAACACCTTCACATTTGCCAACTCTGGATCACTCATCAGTTTATCCAGCTCCTGTTTTGCCGCCTTTAATCTCTCCTTGTCACAGCTATCGACAACAAAGATAAGCCCCTGCAACAACCATCACTATAAGTAGTAAGTAGCAGTGCAGTGATTTTGATGGCATTTAACAAGACTACAAGTACCTGTGCATTGAGCATGTACTGTCTCCAAAGATGGCGGATTTTATCTTGGCCACCCACATCCCACACAGTGAAGCTCAGATTCTTGAACCTCACAGTCTCTATATTAAACCCAATGGTTGGAACAGTTCTCACGTACTCCCCAAGTTTGAATTTGTACAGAATTGTAGTCTTTCCTGCTTAGGAGGTAAACAACAATTTATTTATAAGCGAATACAACATTTTGCAGTTAGAAAGAGCAAAGAGCATTAGAAAGCAGACCTGCCCCATCCAAGCCGAGCATGAGAATCCTGACTTCCTTCGGCCCACAAGAGAAAACATGCTCAAACAATCTCGCCATGGCGTTGCCCATTGCTGTCTGTGCCAACACAAGATTTGGGGTTCCAACTGTTCAACAATTGGAAAGTATTTAATGTATATTTTGACCTGCCACTCCCCCAAAGTCTTATCAGCAGGGGGGTACAACTACAATTTCATGAATGGTGGCAGACAATATTATTCACAGCTGTCGCAATGATTTTGTTTTATCTTTGCAAGGACAAATACTTTTTCCCATTCTACAGTCTAAAGTGGTTCTCCTTTCCCTTTCTCGCTTTCTCGAGTCAAGTTTTTAGGTAATTCCTTGAGAAAAAGACAAGCTCCACGAATAATCAATCGCACCGGGTCCCACCACCACTCCCACTCCCACGCCTTCTCGAACCTCTTTCCTTTTGCGAACAAACCATTTCTTTTTTCCCTCCAAAATACAGCGTGGTCCCATGTTGGTGGTTATTGTTCACGTTTAGCTGGAAAATGTAATTTAATACTTCTTACAAGTTATGTTTACGGAAGAGTTAAAAAATTGTTTCTCTTCTAAATTTTCCTTCCAATAATATGCTTGAGATTTATGGACCCATACTTTTACTCTAAAATATTCAGTTTTATATGTACAACCAAAAATAAGAATTCATAAAATATTTATTAGTATTAAAATATACCATTTTTTCTCTCTCCGCACTCGTCCACATATTTTAAATTTCCACTTACATAAAACCAGAATTTAAATACAGTTGATGGTGAAAATGATGTAATTGAAGTGGGCGAGTAAGGTAGGTGCAATATGCATCCTTACTCTAAGCTAAGTTTAACAAAATGAGGGGTGTTTGAAGTCGTATTTAACGTAGGTATATGAGGAGGGAGTGTGGACTACAACCTTTCCTTTATATTCCTTCTCCTCTTTAATCATTTTCATTTATAAACTAACAATTGCACCATAAGTGTGCAATGGAAATGCCCATAGGCGGGCATGATGAGGGATGTGTATTCAATAAATGAGTGTGGTTACAATCATCAATACAATTAGAAGCAATTATGCAAGTAATGATATACCAAGTGTTATTCCTCTAACAATAAGCCATGTATATCAAATTTTATTCCTTCAGTAGCAACTAGCAAAGTAACATTAGTGTGCATTGTTTACATTTTTGTACACATTGTGTTGATATTGTCTTATTATAATGTGTATATCAAAGATTTTATCCACGATAATGACTTTATCTTGCTATAATTGGTGTGTATATTCCTTGCAAAATGTCATTGAATATTGTGTTGCAACATCAAATATGGAAAATATATGATTGAAAAATCCTTTGAATATTTGGACAATAAGTTTGTGAATATCACATATTTTAATGATGATTTCTTATATCTAGATTCTTATTTAATTAACACCCAATGGCCTTCTTGGAGCTATTTATTCAAAGAAAAATAATACATGATTGCTCATACACCTCAGAAATCAATATTAATTCAATTGAAGAGAATTATATGCAATTTATAGATGTTTAGCATAGTTTTCATGTGGGTTAGGAAGTGGCAAACTATAATTCCTATTTAGGATGCAACAATTGGATTCCTTCCACCTAGTACTAATTTACCTGAATGCAAGGAACATGCCTTGTACATCTTCTAGCTGTGTGTGTTGAGGCAATTGTAGATGGTGCCCACGATCTCGTTGACATTATTTTTGCAAGCTAAAAGATTTGGCTTCTCCAACAAGTTCAACCATGGATGGGGACGACTTACTATCTCTCTCAATACCTACACCATTGTCATCGCTATTATGGTCATATGTATAGAACCTACAAAAGTACTAATATTTCAATTATTTGGCAGCTTTTAATTTACTAAATTGAGTTTACCATTCATCTATTCATCTAGAAACTCACATTCATACTTGATAGGAAAGTTGTGCACAACTACGCTCACGATTCATCTAGAAACTCAATTATCATTTATTGAGGTGAAAGGCCATGGAACATTAGGAATCAGGACTAATACTCTCTTGATTCTTTACACAATTGAGTGCTAGCATAAACAAGGTTTTCAAACTCAATGAAATGATCCCCACTTTATTATTTTATCCATAATGAAATGGTGCTCTTTCAAGCAAGGATAGCTTATTGGGGTTACTAATGAGGATTCCAACATGAATGAGCTCAAAGACAAAAAAATCGATGTGAGAATCTTCAACGTTCATCCCTAGGTGGGAAGAAAGAAAATTTTAATAAATAAACGGGATAGGAGTATATTATTCTAGATAAAATGTCATTTTCATTTACGTTTAGATTAAACATATTATAACTTTGATTCATTAAATAAAGCACACTTGAACAATTAATAATTTTCAAAGTGGATTTCATGAAGAATAAACTAAATGTGTCGGCCCTTGCTACATGGGTTTGAACTTCTTACTTTACTTGGTCTTTCTCTCTCTACATGTGAATATTCTCTTCATCTACATCATTTTCATATGAGTCCCTCCTTGTGAGTAATTCAGATGAGTTGTTTTCATTATTTGAGACCAATCTATGGAATTCATTCAACCCATCTCTTCCTTCAGAGATGTTATAATTTATTGTGGTCTATGATTAGACATCAAGGGCATGTCATAAGGTTACACATTTTTTAATACCATTGATGTGGTTATAGCCTCTTCATTGGCTCTGACCAAGAAAGTTTCAGGAATCATCTTAATTTCATTATTAGCATTCTGAATTCTTTTTCTTTAGAATTATCTCAAGGATTGTTTTTATATTTTTGACTAAAGATCGAGTTTCCTCCATTCTTCTTCATAACATTTCAACCTTTATAGAAGTAATTTTTCCATCCTTAAGTTCTCAAGATTTGTAAAGACATTTTCATATGCGGGACCATACTCTTCACATTTTCATTCCAATTTCATTTGTATTATTTGCATTTCTTACTCTTTCAACTTATTCTCTGCTTTACAATATACTCATCCATGGCCAAGAGTCGAATACTGAGTATTACAGATTCCAATCTCATTGACTTGGTTTTAATTTATGTCATGGAAAGAAGAGGAAATGAGTACTATTACAATGCAATTTGTCTTGCCCCATATCCAAGTATCCCAACGGTCTTGTGTATGTCTTGACAATCTGGACTTGCACAGAGCACCATCAAAATTTTGGCGCCATCATCCTCAAAGGGATGAGGTGTTTGAAGTCATGTTTAACATAGGCATATGAGGAGGGAGTGTAACTACAACCTTTCCTTTATATTCCTTATCCCCTTGATCATTTTCATTTATGAATAACTTGTGGATATATAGTAGACACCTAACAAAGCGATCAACGTGAAAAGTGGTTTTGCCAAATCATGTGTTTTAATTACTATATATTGGATTCAAATGTAAAAATCACTAATATATGACTTAAAACAAAAACTAAAATAACAAAACTACTAAAAGTGAATTATGATTTTACAATGATACCACGATTGTTAGTTGCAAATATTCAATTCTTCCATTGTCGTAGTCATTGTTAGGAAACTACGGACTTGCGGTAATGAATATGCAGAAAGTTGAATAATAAAATAACAGTTTACAGAGATAGAGATAAAATAAATATATAAAATACCAAACATGTAAGAGACGAACACCATATTTACGTGGTAAAACCCCAACTGAGTGCTTAGGGAAACATCCACGATGCAAGATATCAAGCTTTTATTAACTCAAGATGAACAGATTACATGCAAACTTGTTATGAGATACTTTGGATCTCCACAAAAATAAATACACCTAATTGGAAAAGTATAGTTAGGATTCCTCCTAAAAATAGAGTGGAAAAACACCATTAAGATTTTCCTTCCTAAAAATAGAATTCAGTTGAATTCATCTTTCTAGAAACAAGGGATTAACTCCTTAATTTTTTGCTTGAGGGCTCTGCCCCCAAACCCCCACTAAGGGGGCTCCATAACATGTCACTACCCCCCTTATACTCCCATGCGACATTAATGGGGGACAAGACCCCCACATCCCTCTTCTAGAATTGAGCTACAAATCGTGTTGCAAAGGGATCCAAAATTTAACTTTGTCGTCACATATCTAAAAGTAGTTCAATAGATTTTCCTCATGATAAAAACTAATTAAAAGGAGTTTCCTAAAAGCATTTTAAAACATAGAAAAAAATATCTGGTCCATCAAATATTGCCAAAAAATAATGCAAATGATACTTGTGATAATTGTTATTTGTATTTTGCGGGTAATAAAATAACTCAAGTGTTACTCACTACGGATCATTTGTGGATTTTAAAATAATAGAATATCTAGTTCTCAATATCTTGATTTGTCCACCTTCTTAATTAACTACAAAATAATACATATAGTCTTTCAAACGAGATTGATTTGAGAGAAGCAACACTTTGGATTTCTAAAAAGTTGTTAAGTAATTTGGGAAGAGAGGTAATGTGTGTGTACATTGGGTATTAGCTACCAAGAATGGATCATGTTAGATCAACCATTAATTGTTATATTCATGTAGGGGATGGACACTCTCTATACTCTATATGCTGTCGGCGCCCTCTATACTCTATAGGGTCTATGGGGTGGGGGCCCTATCTCTCTATGGGGGCATGCCCTGATGTCGCCTATCGATTGGGTGCCGACTAGAGATAGTCCCCCTCGACTGTATAGATAGATGGCCCCATCCCCATCTATCTATAGAGATCTGGGCGCCATATATAGATATGAAGGGACCCTCAAATCAATTGAGTGAAGGCCCTCTCCCCCTCCCCGATCTGGGGACCCCTACCCCTACCCCTATATTAGAATAGAATAGAATGGAATCCGATCGGCGCGCGCTCATCTATACAATATAATATCATAATGACCTATAACGGGAATATCATAGTGAATTGTTATACTTTAGAAACCTTCGTACTCACTTTATTTTAAGTAGTTATCTGTTAGCGCATTAGTTGATAAATTAATACATTGTTAGTTGTTAGTTGTGAACAATTATTTAAGCTGCATTCTGTTCCTCTCTTCTTCGCGGCCTATATATGGCTTGCATGTTTTTTTACAAATGCATTGAATGAATATTCTGTCTCCATCCATCATTGGTATCGAGCAACATGAAGACGGGAGCGTGGGAGTGAGAGTTGGAAAGAAAGGCTGCGGTGACCATCTTGTGGAGTGTTGGTGAGCCGTGAGGAAGTGCCGCCATTCTCCTGAGTTGGAACGACTGTTTCCCTTCTTGCGTGAGAGCCCGCATGGAGATCCAAACTACCTGTTTTCTTTCCTTTCTGAGCCATCATCCTGTGCTATCATGTGTTGTGCATTTGGAAGGAAGCCACCAAGGAGGAGCCATGAGCAAGGAGGAGCCGTGAGCAAGGATTTCTGAACAACCTATTTAGGAAGAGTTCTGCAAAGTTTTCGATTTTGCATGACGAGACTAAAGCATCTGTGCGTTGGAATTCTCGAGACTTGCTTTAACAGGTAGAAACCCCCTCAGATCCTTGAAGTTGGTATGTAATCTAGAGGAATACTAGAGCTGTATTCTGACATTGGCATGTGCATAAGAAATATATGCTAAATCAAGTGACCTGCATGGAGGCGTGTGGTGAAATTGTTTGAATTTTTGCTTTTTCTAAAAGTTCAGCCTTGCCTTTGCATTTGAAATAGTGGTATAGACCTGTTGTTGTTGGCAAGGAGAAGCGGACAACATTGAAATTGCATCGACCAACCTTTCATTGGAGCCGCATTATTTTTTTATCTAGACATGGCCATTATTCAAGCCAAAACTAGCAAAGCCTGTAAATTGCAAAACCGTATGCGTGTGTATGTCAAAATTTTGGATGCAGAAAGCACCGTGAGCAATGCACCAAATGTTTGGGCATTGAGCGACAACGAAGACACCGTTGGAATATTCTTTGCCTTGGTCAACGAGCTCCGCAATCTGGGAATATTCTCTTTGATGAGATTGTGTGCGGGGACTATTGGAGTATTTTTGGTTCGACGTTCCATGTCAAGCACAACAGATTCATGTAGAAATTGAACGTGGTTATGATGTAGATGATGAACGTGAAGTAGAATGCCCACAGGAGCGTCTGCGTCTCACTGCATGAGCCTATAGAGCCCATCTTTGGGATAGGTTCCTTCAGTAAGCATTGTAGCCATTTTTGAAAAATAAATAAATAAAATACAATTTTGAGTTTTTGAAAATGTCTGCACCTTGCATTGTTTTCGGATGCCTAGTTGCTCAAAGGGCCAAATTTCACCGCATGGAAAACCAAGATGTGGATGATTCTTTAGTTTGAAGATCTTTGGGGGATCGTTTCTGGCAAAGACGCCCCTCCCATAGACGTTGATCTGTTGGCTAAGTATGAAAAGGCCGATGCAAAAGCACTAATGCTTATCACCCTGAGCCTTTCTAATGAGGTTCAACCTTACATTCGGGAAGCAACCACTTCCTCTCAAGCATGGACGCGTTGTGTACCATCTATGAAGCCAAGAATCTGATGACGAAGTTACATCTTCAGACTAAGCTTCACATGATGAGTATGCATGATGGCGAATCAAGTAGAAGCCTTCTTGTAGCGTGTGGCCGAGTTACGTGTAGAACTCTCTGCTCTCGGTGAACCGGTGGATGACAAGTTGCTAGTCCCGCTCACCTTACGAGCTCTTCCTTCCCGATTTTAGACACTGATCACCACGTTGACCATCACTCAATAGGAGGTGAGTTTTTCCACACTGGTGAATTATCTCCAATAGGAAGAAGCCATTCAGAATGTTCAAGAAGCCTTCGAAGATAAGGCTCTCATCACGAGGCAAAAGCATAAGCCTCGAGAAAAGGCAGTCAGCCCCCCAGAATCAGAAGCAACATCCACAGCAGCAACCTTCTCAGTGGCCACCCCAGAAGCATCGAACAACAAGGCGGATCGATGGTGCCACATTTGCTCCACGGATACACACACAACTACGGAACTGTTATTACAACGGTCGCAAGTATGGAAACTCTGGTGAAGAGAGCAGCTTCTGGCCAAGGATATTCCAAGAAATCTTGATGGTGTGCTCGTAATCAGAGGTAGAAGGGTCATATTACTACTCAACAGGATGCCACCTCTGATGAAGAGGTTCAGACACAACTCATCCAGACATTGTCCTAGTCTCATGAATTCGCAGCCGTCAGAAAGTGTCTGGTTGATTGATTCGGGTGCCAGCAAACACATGAATGGCAATAAGAAGTTGTTCCATACCCTAAGTGACCGGCCCACTGGAGATCAGATCACCATCACAGATAATCAGGAGTATATTGCAGCGGGGATTGGTGATGTCATCATTCCTCTTGGGACACGAAGATGTACACTCACGAAGGTGCTATATGTTCTAGGTTTGACCTCAAATCTCTTGTTTGTGAGTCAACTTCTTAATCATCGAATGTAGGTTGAATTCTTTGTTGAAAAAGGGGTCAAGTCTGCATCATTTCCCAGGAGACTCAGTCATTGCTCGAGAATTTATGAAGGGCCATCTATTTTCACTGGATGCGGTCACTTCATCTAACATTTCTCTCTTTGCTTCAACCACGGAGTCCACTGCACTATGGAACTTTCGATATGGTCATCTTTTTGCCGGGGCTCTGCATAAGCTCAGTGCTAAGGAAATGGTAAGAGGGCTTCCTCCACTCTTCCATTCCTTACATGTTTGCTCGGGATGTCTTGCGGACAAACAACACTGAGGTTCATTCAAACAGAGCTCTTATCATTCTACGGAGCATCTTCAGGTTATACACACCGATCTGTGCGGACCCCTGCCAACTAGCTTCCAAGGTTTTGAGTACTTCCAGCTCATCATTGATGATTATTCATGGAAAATGTGGGTATATTTTCTCCGGAAGAAGAGTGAGGCATTTGCCAATTTCTAAACCTTTTACCAACAAGCCACCAAGTAGTCTGGGAAGCCTCTTCTTCTCTTTTACTCGAGATCGAGGGGGAATTTCTATCAAAGAAGTTCTTAGCATACAGAGCGTAAAGCATGACATTGAAACATCGATTGCACCCTACACTCCCACCAAAGAATGGGATTTACGAGCAACACAACAGATTTGTCATGGAGATGGTTCGTTTTATGCTCTCTACCGCCAATTTAGAGGATCAGTTTTGGGCAGAAGCAGTCCAGACAACAGTGTATCTACTCAACCAGGCACCCACAAAGATCTTGCAGAACAGGACACCGGAAGAGGTATGGACTAGTCGTAAACCTTCTATTCATCATTTGAGAGTTTTTGGTTGTACTGCATATATGCATGTTCCAGATGAGAAAAGGAAGAAGATCAATCCAAAGACACTACCATGTCTTTTCTTGGGGTATAGTACTACCTCAAAGGCATATCATCTCATGGATCCTAAGACGAATAAGATCTATGAGAGTCAAGATGTGGTGTGTGATGAGTCATCCTTTGACTCCCTACCACACAATGGAGATCCAATACCAACCTCGTCACATAGATTGCTCACACATCCAGATGATGGGAAAGATGATTCTTCTTAGAGAGAAGAAGAGATGAGTGGAGACTTGTTCATTGATCTAGGCACACTAGACAACACATCTTCACATCAGCAGCAACAACACCAACATCCGAAATGGGTCCAGAATACTATTGGGGATGCACACCTGAACTCACTTCCAGATACTTCTATGGGAGTCAGAACATGAAGTCAAGCCAGACATGAGGTAAATTTTACACTCATGAGTTCAGTTGTTGATAGCACCGAACCTGACATTGTTCGTGAGGCATTAGACCAACCACAGTGGAAACATGCTATGGATGCTGAATATGATTCCCTAATTCAGAATTGGACATGGGAACTTGTCGATCTACCTCCATGTAAGAAATCCATTGGCTGCAAATGGATTTTCAAAACAAAATATAAGGCAGATGGTTCAATCGACAAACACAAAGCATGACTTGTTGCAAAGGGTTATGCTCAGTAAGAAGGAATTGACTATGACGATACCTTTGCACCCATTGTGAAGATCAAAACCATCAGAGTTGTTTGTGCACTAGCAGCACAAAATGGATGGAAACTTCAGCAGATGGATGTCAAGAGTGCTTTTATGAATGATGATCTAAAAGAAGAAGTATACATGGCCCAACTTGAAGGGTTTGTAGATGAGCATCAACCACATAAGGTATGTCGTCTGATAAAGTCACTTTATGGACTCAAACAAGCACCTAGGGCATGGTATATAAAAATTGATGATCACCTATTGCAGCATGGATTCACTTATTGCCCCTCAGATACAAATTTTTATATCAAGAAGGTAGGAACAAAGATTGTTATTCTGGTTTTGTATGTAGATGATCTTGTGATCACAAGAATTTCTGACAATCTTGTGGATGATGTAAAGAATGATCTGAAGAAATCCTTCTACATGACTGATTTGGGGCTACTTCACTATTGACTTGGCTTAGAGATATGGTAGAAGAATAATCATATCTTCATCTCCCAGATGCCAAGACACTCCTAGAAAAGTATGGAATGTCATATTGTAAACTAATGTCCACACCTATGGAAAAAGGTTTGCAATTATCTAGATTCCAGGATTCACCACAAGTAGATGGCACTCACTATAGGAAGCTTGTGGGGAGTCTCATTTGCTTGACTTATACTAGGCCAGATCTTTTCTTTGCAGTGAGCTATCTTGTCGATTTATGCAGGAGCCGAAGAAATGTCATTAGATAGCAGCAAAGCATGTGTTGAGATATGTCTGAGGTTTGACTTTGGTATGGAGTATCAGAAGAACACTCAGTTCTTCTTATAGAGATATATAGACTCGGACTATGCAGGATCCATTGATGACAGGAAATCCACTTCAGGGTATGTTTTTTAGCTCGGATGTGGGCCTATCTTGTGGATTAGCAAGAAGCAAACTGTTGTTGCTCTCTCATCCACTGAGGCTGAATATTGTGCCGCATGAGGAGCTGTGTGTGAAGTGATTTGGTTACATCGCATTCTTATAGATATAGGGATTCCTGAAGAGAAATCTCCAATCATTCACTGTGAAAATCAAGGTGTGTTAAAGCTTGTGAAGAATCCTATTTTTCATGAACGTACAAAGTATATTGAGGTCGAATGTCACTACATTCGTGAACAAGTCTTGAACCACCAAATTCAGCTCTAATACTGCCCTACTGATTTTTAGGTTGCAGATATTCTCACCAAGCCTCTCGGCAAGGTGAAGTTTGATTTGTTTAGGGGGTACATATGTAGGAAAAATGTATTAAGGGGGGGAATGTTAGCGAATTAGTTGATAAATTAATACATTGTTTTTTTATTATTGTTAAATAGTTTTTTGAAAGGGACTATACCCTTGTACAAAAAGACTCAAAAGCCAGATATAACTATATCAACAGAACCAAAGGGATCAAAATCCAGATGTTATCAAAAAGCCCAACGGCAGTAAAAAAACTGCCATGAATAAGGCCAACAACCAACAAACCAACAGCTGAAAAACAACAACTTAACAACTACTGTTTTCAATTTGAACATTTTTCTTCTTGTTACGTACTGTAATCCATTCATCCATAGATTTCTATAAAGGAACTTCAAAATCCTTAATTGGCTGATAAGAATTGTTTGAGCAAGGAAATCGAGGAATATTCTCCTTATCCGCTACAGACTTTTTTGTTTCAGTGTTTCCGATCCACTGAGTCTCATCCCCAGCTGAATATTTATTTGCATGGTTTGTAAGCTCATTCAAAGGGGTTTCTGGGACCATTTCCAGCAAGTCTTCCTTCCCAGCATCAGAAGTAGGGATATTCTGAGGTTCGAATCTCAGATGTTCCGGAGGGCATTTTTCCACCAGTTAGCGTTCTCCTTTTTACGTTTTATCATCTCACAATTAACAGCAGAATGTCCCAAAGAGAAACATTTCCTGCATCTAAAAGGTAGACCCTCATAGTCTAGAGGTTGAGTCCAAGTTTGATTTTGCACCTTTAGCTCAATATGAGCTGGAAGATCCTTGGAGGTATCAACCTCAACAAGAATTCTGGCATAAGTTGTATGTGTGAATTCAGAGGTTTGGGAGTCAATGTTAATGATGTTTCCCAATGTATTACCTATGGCTGTCAGACATTTTTGATCCCAAAATTGTAGAGGTAGGTGGGGTAACCTGATCCAGATCGGTTTACGGGAGAAGGATTCAGTGAGAGGGTTGAATGCTGGGAACCAAGGTTTTAACATAAGGTATTTTTTCTGGCAGATCCAAAGCGATTAGCAATGATATCCTTATCAACGATGGATTCAAAAGAAACAATGAAGATTCCTTTAGCACATGGGTAGAGATCTAACCTTCCTTTTAGAAGTGGGATCCATTGAGTGGAGATCCATTCGTGTAGGACAGGTAAACTAGGCCAAAGACCAGTGAATCTGTAAATTAAGGCATGGTCTTGATAGAAAGACTCTGTTTCGAGAACTTCATCTCCAAAGGATACGCATGGGTTTTTCTCAGCAGGCTTCATAGTAGTATTTGCACTAGTCTTTGACTGTTTAGACACTATATCTGCGAAGGAGAGGCCATTGGATCTCTCGATCACTGTATCACTTCCACCGCCCTGGGTAAGTAGTTCTGGAAAGAGTGCAGGTATCTCAGATCCGCTGCACATCCAACTCACATTTTCTCCATTGAGGGGTGCATTCCCCTGCCGTGAGCTAGGTCGAAAACTAGTTTTCCATATACTCGGGCCTGTGAGATCATGGCATGAGAGGAAGGGGCTCTGGTTTCAATGTTTCCATTCGGCTTGGTGTTTCCAGAAGCCTCTGGTCTATCGTCATTTTTCACAGAAAAGACTGCGCCACCTTCCAGTGGATGTTCGTTTACTCCTCCAGGTACGCAGCTGTCTTCTCCAAATGTAAAGTTGTCTTCTCCAAACGTAAGATTTATCTAGGAAAGGGTTTGGCTCTCTGCGTGGTCATTTTTTCCTCCATTTCCGCTTCCCGTATTAGGGTTTTCGGTAGAGACGTGCAGAGGGTTACGTTTTAGGGTTTTCTTTACCATGTTGCAGATGACAGAGAGCAGCGGGTCAGACAACAAAGAGCCAATATATCTCTTTTTAAATTTGTAGATGACATATGGCGAGAGAGAGCGGCGGGGTCAGCGGGTCATTTGTTAATACATTGTTAGTTGTTAGTTGTGAACAATTATTTAACTATTCGCGTTCCTCTCTTCTCTGCTGACCTATATATGGCTTGCATGTTTTATTTTACAAACACATTGAATAAATATTTTGTCTCCATCCATTATTATCTCTGAGTTTAATTAGCTAAAGTGGTTAAATTATTGTCAATCATATCAAGTATTTTATTTTTAGCATCTATAATTTTAATTGGTAAAACAATTCACGGAATTCTTAGTCAAAATATTTCCGTAATTCAATGAGAAAAGGATGAGGAATTTGAGATTTTGTGGTGGATATTGCATCGAGGTAAGAGTCGTGGTTCTATAGTTGTTATCTACCATATCGAGAGCCTAGGACTTGAACCAAGATTTCTTGACAAATCTCATGGAAACCATGCTCTATAGACACCCTAAAAATACATACATATTTCTATCTTGCTTCTATCCAATTAGAATTAATTATATCTTACCGCAACTTACCCCTTTGGAATTAATTAAATTAATTTCATCAATTAAATACCCCCTTCTAGAATTAATTAAATTAATTCTATTTCCTAAGTCATATTCCTACCCTTTAGAATTAATTAATTTAATTCTACCATGCCTTTGGAATTAATTAAATTAAATTCCTAACACCTTCTAGCTAATATAATTAAATAAATGGTTAATTATTTCCTCACAATTAAATACTAATTAAATTAGTTATTTAATTAATTACTTTATTCACTTCACTCCACTTCCAGAAGCCTACAATGGTGGGGGCAGCAATAATGTCCGTGCAACCACTTCTCGGATGAATTCAAAGATAATGATTACCCATGCAAAACCATGTTGCACATACCAAATCATCTTACTATTTCATGTAATTATAATTATTACCTTGGATTCAATTGAGACAAAGATCCACTTTTCATGGCCTTACCCTCACTTTAAGAGGAAGTTATTTTCCTTTGCAAACTCATCCCTAGAGCTTTGAGCAAATTACATCCAACTTCTGCCAATTTGACATCCACATCCTTGTGAAATCTGCTAATAGAATTTGCAAATGCCTTTAGAGATTGAATTAAGCACACCCAAAAATTGAAATCTACAAGATCAAACAAGTCTAAGAACTTCCACAATCTTACTTGAGGTTTGTAAGAGATTACGAGAGAAGGTATAGCTTTTTGTATTTCTTTATCTTATGTCGTCTATCAATTTTCTTTGTTTACATTTTGGCATGCACAGTGGGACACCCACATTTCATTTATCATTTTTAGTTTACCATTTTTAATATAACTTTTTGTGTGTGTTCTTTGTATTATTCTAGCCTTGTTGTAAAACTTTTAGGTCTTGATTGAAGTATAGAAGCCCAAAAACTAAAAAAACCATCTTGAGGGCCATTTTTCTCATGTTTAAACATTTCCAGAAGTGTATGCTTATGCGTCGGTGTTCCCAATCTCTATGCTAGTGTACATGTGTGTGTGTGTGTGTGTGTGTGTGTGTGTGTGTGTTAGCGTTCATTTACACACATTTCCTTCATTGTATACACGTTACCGTTTTCTAAAAACACCTTTTTACACTAGTGCACACACTAGAATGCTAGCACACCTAATTGAATGCTAATGCATTCAATAAACACCATTTGTTATACTAGTGTGTTCAATTGCACGCATTAGCATATCACTGAGAGCACTAGCGTAACCCATCTTTTGGAAGCCATAAATTTTTCTACCAAACTAAAAATGACTCCATTTTTTTACGGAAAGGTCTCGAGACGATCTATGTAATGGACAAATATTTTTTGATTTAAACATATAGAAAAATTATGGTTTCATATCTCCCAACACTTGTTTTTTTGCATGTTAGATTTATCTTTTTCTCTAAACTACTAAATCTTGTGTGTAGGTTTTCATATTTTCTTTCCAAAGTTTTTTTTTCTATAAACAGAACAATCATGTGTATGCTCTTTCCTCACACTTCATAAGTGATCTTGGAAATCATAAACGTGATCCTTCTTAGGTGTTAGTTGGGAATTAACCTTTTCTTTTCTTAATCAAAGTTAGTTCATGTCTATGCTCTTTCCTCGCACTTTATAAGTGACCTTGGAAATCAAAAACGTGAGCTTGCTTCTATCATCTTGTCCTCTGCCTACCTCAGTAAAAAATTATAATCCTTGTTTGCAGGACCAACTTTAAAGGAGGCTATAAAACATTCAAACTACTAACTGCAAGTTGCCTTGAATGAAGTTTAAAACAATTTACTAATTGTGCGTTGCCTTGGTCAAAGAACGGTGGTTAAGACAATCTCATTTTTAATCAAGATAAAATGAAAAATTCACACTATATTTATAGGTGTGGTTGATAGTGTTATTACCCAATTGCTATAATTGTGGGAAGTGCCTAGCTTAATCTGTAAAAATCATTTGAGGTGCACCATAGGAACCCCAAAGTAGTTGGCACATTGAGGGAACTGGATGACGAAACAGGTACCTTTTATCCCAACCAACTAATACGCCTTATGACATTAGAGTTACGAGATATCCAAAGAGTAGTTGTGACCCTAATGCGATTCATTGTGAGCAAGATATTTCCTCATTGTTTTAAATGGGATAAAGTAAAGTGACAACTAGTAATAACACCATGGTTGCTTGGATATACTACGACACCTAGTTGAGAGAACCACCTAGGAAGCCACACCTTGACCAAGCCAATTTAAGGTAGAGGCCAACTTTCACAAACATCATTTTTATTTTTCTTAAATGTTACATACTTGTGTTTCACTCTTTTCATTCAATTTTTTTCTCTCTCATCCACCTTGTCACTTTGTAAACAAGTCTAAGTCTTGGGTTGCGGACATCCATATCCGAACTTGAGCACTTTCATCCTTATTCATCTAAGTCTTGGCATTGTGATACTCACCTTATCACAGTCAAGCACCTTTTTGATCACCTTGATCCCTCATTTTCATAAGTCTTAAATTTTGATACTTACCTCTTGTTGAAATTTAAGCATTCCATACTCTTACGTCATCATACTTCACATTCACTTTGTTGCATTCTCGACATTTTCACTTTCCTTCATTCCTCTCTTTTAAAGCATTCACTTTTCTCTAACTTGAGGACCTTCATCAATCACATTCCCTTTGTCTCTTATCTCCACTTTTGTGAGATTTGTACCTTCTCATCATCATTTCTTCACTTCTTGTTTCGACATTCACTTTTTGTTCTTTAAGTGCTCCCATTTATTTTTATCTCCTCTTTTAACATACTTTTGTTAAGAGTTGACATCCTTCATCATTAAGTATCTTCCCTCTTAACAAACATTTGGTTAAGAATAGATCATTTTCATCACATTTCCTAAGTCTCTTCCCTTAACACTCCTTTTGTTAAGCATTGAGCATCTTTCATCATGTATCTAAGTCTCCTCTTGTAGCCTTCATTTTGTTGCAAGTTGAGAAAACTAACCTTCTTTCACCTCTTCCCTCTTTACATTCACTTTTTAAAGGGCAAAGTATTTCAAATCTCTTCATCTTTCTTAGCACTCATTTTGCTAAAAGTCCTCTAAACTAATATTTCAACCCCTTTCCTACCTTAACACTATTCATTTTGTAAAATGTTGAGAATGCACCCCTTTTTGTTTCTCTTAAAACTCATCTTGTTAAGAGTTAACCTTTTTGCATCTTTTCATCACTCTTATCACTCATTTTGTTAAGAGTTGATCGTGTTCACCTTGTTAAGTTTCTTCTCCCTTAACATATATTTTTGTTAAATCGTAGAGCACATCTAGCCCCTTTTAGTCCCATTTCTGTTAACACTCATTTTGTTAAGATTTGGGAAATCCACTAGTTCTTTTGCCTCCTCCCTCTTAGCACTCAATTTTCTAGGGTCAATCTTTCTAATATTTTCCACTCTTCTATCTTAGCATTCACTTTACTAAGGGTTGATTTTCTATCACACCTTTCCTCGCTCTCCCCCATTTTTCATTACAACAGTGGATTCCCGCAAGACATCAAAGGATGACTTACTCAAAAAACTTTTTATGATGACCACAGAAATTTCTCATGGGGCTTCCCAACTTAGTGAATAGTCAACCAAAAATCCATTCATACAATCTAGCAAAGAAACCTCTCCATGCAAATTCAAATGTCAATTTACACCCCTAAGAGAAAGTCTCTCTAGTGTATTTCATCAATTAGTGGAGGCTAAACTGATAAGATATCAAATTATAAAACCATTTGCTGAAGGGAAACCTAATCCACATTGGTACAAACCAAATAACTACTATGAATTTCATCACATTGATGTCCATTATACAGAAAGACGCGCATGATTTAAGAATTACGTTCAAGACTTACTTGGCGGCAAGCGTTATTTTTAGAGAATGATAATGATGCTATCAAAATCGAAGACACGTCAACTTACAAAAATACTAATGAAGATTTTAACGTTGTGCTGACCTCCACGTATATACTAACACTCAACGAGATCGTGAAAAAAATTCAATTCTCTCTCAATAAAAAACAATCTATCTCTTCTACAAATTTTCTTTCATTAATCCAAATAGAAATTGAACCTATTTGAGACGACAACCTTATACCATCAAACAATATCTTGAACATACTTTAAGACTCCCTTTCAACCCTTGATATAAATGTAGAAACTATTTAAGAGGTTCCATCATCAAGCACCATTGATATTTCTTCTATTCTTTCACTTCCGGATCCTATGCCTAACATCTCTAGTATTGTTGTAGAAACACAACCATAACAAGTTTAGAAACTTACGACAACGCATCCTTCCATGTACAAAAACTCTCAAATGATCAATCTTATAGGAATCTCATCAACGATGACCCTTACGTATCAAGACATCTACATGTGTACACTCTACGAGGTACATATACCCAGGAATATCCTTATACAACCATTTTAAGCTCTAATCACAAATCTTTCATCAAATCAACTAATCCACATCCTCGGTAGATAAATATTGAATATAATCCTCTCTATGGCCTATAAGGAGCCTCAAGTGTACATCTAGGGATCAATCCTTCTTTCCTCATCTCCTTTCACTCACAGATGAATATGAATCTCAACATATTCCCTGCATCAAAAATCCTCCTCTAATATCACATAGGTCTTTTGATCCCATCAAAGACTTATCTAATCCTACCTCCTTTGACTTAGACCTTGTCTTCCCAAGTATCATATCTCAGGACTCATTGAATCTTAAAATTCCCTCCTTTGACTTGGACCTTGTCCTCCCAAGTCTCATATCTTAAGACTCATCAAATTGTTTGATTCCCTCCTTTGACTTGGACCTCTTCCACCCAAGTTTGTAAATCGGGACTACTTGATAAATTATTCATTGAAGATATTTCAATCCCCTCATTTGACTTGGACCTTGTTCACCCAAGTATCATAAATCGACATTCATTGAATCTTAAGATTCCATCATTTGGAATTGGAACTCATCCTCCCAAGTCTTGTAAATAAGGACTACTTCAATCATGGATACATTGAAAATCCTTCTAGCTACTTCATTGAATTGAACCTTGTCCACTCAAGTCTTGTATCTCATGAATCATCATATAGTTTGATTCACCTATTTGACTTGGATCTTGTCTTCCGAGTCTCGTAACTCAAGACTCCTTAATATTTTGATTCACTCGTTGACTTGGATCTCATCTTCCCAAGTCTCGTAAATTAGGACCATTCAATTTTCATAAAAATGGACCTCTCCCGATGAGTCATTGCTGCAAACCTTCATCCTCAAAATTTCATAAAAATTAAAAGCATAAAAAGAGAATAAAACTTTAAAAACCTAGAAGTAGAAACATATTCTTCCATTGGTTTTCGCCGCACTAAGGAAGGCTGGTTGCATGGTTAACTCATTTAATAAAAATTTTAATTGTTTCATCCATTGGCATATATCTTAATCATAACATTATCATATCTTTGCATTATTCACTTATCACAACACATGTTAACCTTGTTCCTATTGGGAATTGTGTGTCTCATCCATGTTATGGTCTCTACCATTTCAGATATTTTTACCTACGTTTTGTAACGAAGTGTTGATGAAAAATACTCCTTTCAAATAAGCTCTCTCTTTAAAAAAATCTCAAACTTCTTTACCCAGTCGTTTTGACCACCCATTTCAATCTATGGTGTTGAACCCTTGCGTCTTACTAGTCACATGCAAATTTGAGACTTCGGGGCCAAATGTTCCTTCCCAACAAGCAAAATGTTAATAAACAAGGAAAAATCAATCATAAAATACAAAAATATAAATCAATAATTACACCTTTCATCCTTCACAATCTTCGGTGATAAATCCACACTTCTTACTAGTAGTATGAGACTAGGAATGGGGGAATGTGTCCTTACTCGAGTAACCACCTCATGGTCACCACATCTTATGCTCTCGTAGCCATGTTTTTGGCTGTCTCTCCTCCCTCCCTTTGGTGTTAGGACCATTTGTGCCTATATATCCCACATCTAGGTCAAGGCCAGCAACTCCTCCATCGGGTCCCTCATCGAAATATCAGCTACAATGATGTACGGTGGGTCTGAGATGTTCCACCTCATCGTATTTTCCTCCAACCATATCTACATGTGATCCATAATCTTTGGGGCCATTACATTGGTACTCTATTCACTTTACTTATAGCCTCCCTCACATGTCATCATCGGTGAAATTTGGTAGTGGTGGTACCACGATAGGCTCTAGATGCCCAAGTTGTCTAGGTACCTGTCCATCAAATGGGTCTTACATAATGTAGGTAATGTCTCGTAACATCATAAAAGGTATCTAAGTCCTTTACCTTGGGCCAACTTGGCCACTGATCAACATTCCCTATGTAAGGCTCCCATATGACATCATCTGGATACGCGTGTTGTAGCAGTCGATATATCAGAATTTCTCTCACTGTCGGCCCATGTGCCCACTGAAGTACTCTTGGGGCATCATCGGTGTTATGGCCAATGGAATCCTTTTGTTCATATACATCAGAAATATCTCATAGATCCATGTCATCAACAATATAATGGGACCCACAATCCTCTGTGCTCTCCATTGGACCCTGTATAAGTCATGCACTAGTTGCACCCATATAGTAATCCCCCAACTAAATAATGTACCCTTCTCAACCACATCCCTATAAGAAGCCACAGATATAACAAGATGGTCGGTATGCCTTGTGACACAATATGTGTGCCACGGTAATGACCATAAATACTTTCCAAATAACCGAAATCTCCGTTGTAAATATTTTGTTGCGTCGAATACTAAATGTCCCCTCATCATATGTCTTGTTATCTGTAGCCCATATGACCAAGGCCCTCCTCTCTACAATTTTGGGGTAATATCGTAATACATGCAAGCCCCTCTAATCTAAAAGCCTAATATCTCGTGCACATCCTAAAGTGTCACGATCATCTCAACTATCTCTCTTTCGCACCATCAAAAGGTGTTGACCCAAGGCTCCCATGCGGTCAAGAAAATATGTAGTAAATCTAAGCTCAATGGTATCCTAGTAATTTGCATGATGCCCCCAAAGCACCATCCATGTAGCTACACCACCTCAACCTTTTTCAATCCAGAAATCAATCCATTAATCCATGTCACATCAACCACCCATAATAGACGGATCCTCCGATCTCCCTACATTCACAAATCAATAAAATTCAGGCATTAGATTCCTCAAAAATCAATTTAATATCTAAAATTCTAATAAATCACATGTTTTTCTAAATATTCTTTACGCCCATGGCCCTGTCAAAGTTTTGAACATCACGACATCATCGACCATTTTCTTTTAGGGGGTTATGGATTCCTATTCCGTATGACCACAAATTTTTAAAAATTTAAAGAAAAAATCCACTAAATGAAAAAAGTAAAATAAATTCCTCCCAAACCCACTTGCATTTTATCCTACGCTCTTTAATGATGCAAGTTAGATTAAAAATGACACTCTAATATCTTCGTAATCCTGAAAAGACCAAATTTCCCATAATCTACCTAGCAAAATTAAATGCAATGACTTACTCATGGTTGTGCTTTGCCGCATGCACCTCCTCACCAGCCCCTTATTCTACCTCATAATTGTGCCATATTATTGCACTAATCTCAAAATTAGAATTCCAGAGCTCATTTCTCTTAATTATGCGCTTAGCAATACCCAAATAAAAATAAAAAATCATATATAAGCATAATATTTCTACTCAAACTCGGTCTCGATGACCCTTAATCTTAAAATAACTATCATTTTAGTTCCCAACTTCCGAAAAAATGCCAATTATTGCGTTGGGATAGTGATCTTCTCCCATTCCTTTTGACATATTATATGCCTTGTTCCACTCTTTGGCCAAAAATCACATTTTTCAACCCAATATTTCCAATTTTGAACCTCTGACATCCATCTCATGGGCCCCTAAGTAAGTGATTTATTTCTTATTTTTCGATGGCCCTCTAGTGTTTCATTTCAGTTTTTCTTTTCTAGGGTTCTAATAGCTTGGATTGTGCCCATACATAGCAGGAGAACCAACACTATAAGGTACACATTGGTGGGTATATTTCATTATAGCTAGCCCTTTATTTACTTTCAACGTCTAATTTCAACTTCGGTGTTATGTATCATTCTTTCCAATGACTACCCCATGTTTTTCTACTATGACATACGGTAATCAACGGTTAGGGCATATATATACACCTAATTTTTCACACTTTATATTTTCATACATGTTACTAATAATTTCTCTTCCAGGTTAGAGGTCGCTAATGCATCTATTTCTAGGAATGGGTGCCTTAAGGGGCTCGTTCCAGGATAGGGGTATGATTATTCACGTAACCATTGGGTTATAGATGATACATGAAGAGAGAGTGGCTTTTGGTCCTATTTATGTAATTCTTTTACTTTTATATTCTTACCCTTTTGACACCTTACTTGCTCATGCCTATATTATTTTTGCATTGTTTCTCTTTTATTCTTCACGACACATTGCATGCACCACTTGTCATTTCCCATCCCTAGCCAATGCCATCACCCACAGGTGATTGTGTTATCACATTTTAAAATTCTTGGCCGAATCCTGTACCCATGGAATATGGCGTCGGTATAAATACTAAAAATATCATTTCACACACACAACACATATCACATAGATATACATAAACTTTCCATTTTCTCTGCTATTTTTGTAAACTTGCATCTACTCACTCAACTCTTGGATTTCTTGCACCTTGACTCTTGGATTGGATCTTCTTCTTGTTGGATTGGTTTTCTTGCACTCTTGGGTCACCTATAGTGAGTTATGATAGGTTTGCACCCAAAAGATATTCTCTCCAAGTGTATTAAAACACAATTCTTTTCCGAACTTACCCTATTAAAATCAACTTTAAGAAATGCAAGAATTAAAACACACTTGCACACATGTTAATAACAATGTTTGGCAGAATGCCTTCATGGTACAATGCCTTATGGCTCCTTGATCGGTCTTCTAGACACTATTATGATGCCCTATGGCTCCCTTGGCTAGTCTTCCATACATTATGTACTTTAAATTTGTGGCTCAATAATCTGAAGAACAAGAACCTTCTCCATGAACATCGAGTGACAACATCCTAGATTATGTAGTAGATTTGATCTTCTTTTGTAGAATACCCTATAACTCCAAGTCCAAGCTTCGTAATATCTCCGGTGAGTTGATACGACTCCCATAATAATGAATACCTCAATGCCTCCATTACACGGTGTTAAGTATTCTTCAAGAAACATCCACTCTCCCGTTGTGCGTTGCTAAGTCTCCAGATGTCAAAATACTACAATCATTGCTAACGAGATCAATAGTGAATAACGACCCTCCTCCAAAGCCAATGGTCTGATGATTCGTCCAACGTATTGAGGTCTTGAGCTCTACCAATTCTTTGTGCTTCTTCATGAGTCTCGAGATCCACGACATCTACGGGTTCCAACTTGATAATTCTCTCGGTGAGTTAAAAATAATAACTCCCAAACCATTATGAAGATGCCTATATTAGTATGATATAGGTCTTATACCTCCCTTATGCCTATATTAGTACGATATAGGTCTTAGTCATGCCCATATTATTACGATATAGGTCACCATCACCTTCGTGCCCATGCTATTACGATATAGGCCATCATGCTTATGTTAATACAATATAAGAATTTTTATCTCTCCAAAATGCCTATAATAAAATAGGACATACATCTCCATAACGCCGCCACAATCACGCCTTCAAACTTCACCAATCATCCTCTTGACTCGGCTTGGAGCATTTCTTCGTTGGAGAGAACTCGAGATCTTAACAATAATGCCTTTATTGCCTATAAAAAGGCCTCCATTATTTCTCCAAGATATGCCTATAAAATAAAGAGCTTAAATTTTCCTCCTCCATATTATTCTAACTCCTCGAGCTTGCCTTCAAAGCTCAATGCATTTCCTCGGCCTTTACATTTTCTCCTTTTGGCTTTCTCGAAGCTTGAGTGAGGAGCTTGTAGAAAGCTCTAATGAGCTTGTGTGTCAAAATAAGCTTGACCAATGAGCTTGTGTAAAACTCATGACTTGACCTTGAGGAATTAAGCTCCCAATGAGCTTATCTTATGCCTTCGAAGGAAGGTTGTGTGTCAACATTTCCTATAAATATAAGACTTCTCCATAATGCACCCTCAAACTTCTTATAAGCCTTCTTCAATAGCTCACCAATCTATTCCAACCAAGTCACCCGGTGTGAAGTATAACTCAAGGCATAACTTGCCATATAGCCCACCGAGTTGAATCGGAAGAGGTGGTGGCAAGCCACGTGGTGGCTTGAGGACCCACCACATGAAAATTATTTTTACGATCATTGACAAAGAATCATGTTTGAAGAGCTGGAGGTATGATACTTTGACCCATACTTATCACCTTTACCCAATTTACATCTTGCCACATTTTCATGACTCCCTAGTTGACCCGGTCCTGCCCTAGGGTTGACTTAACTTTGACTAGCCACCATTTACATGTATGGGCTATGTTTTTCATGTTCGAGATAGTTTTCGGAAAGCTCACGAAGTTTTCTTACCTTTGTGATGATCCTAGGGGATATATGGACTTCCTATCCTCATAATTTTATTTGGATCACACCTCCCCAATGGGAAAGGATTTTTGTCCCAAAAATCTTGTGAACTCAAATCACATTGTTGAGAAGAGATCTACGTAATATACTGCCAACTCCACAATCAAACAACTGATGGCTCGATCTCTAGGACCTATGGCACTTGGGCTCACTACCTCTTGCTGCACCACTTTGACATCTTCAAAAACCTCCATGCCTTTATTATACGAGTGCTAAGTCTCCTTCGAGAAACCTTAACACTCCCGTTGCGCGGTGTTAAGTCTTCAGTGTCTTTAGATAATGATGATTTTTTTTCACTATACAACACATCTCCTGGCCCCGAGTTGATTCCATAGAATCCGAACTGGTCCAAAGGAAACTACATGCTACACAAATCTATGAGTAATCCAATGTCTATTTTTTATGATGACATGTTAGGTACCATCATGCTACACATCCATAAGAGCCTCTACACATTATGAAGATGTGTCTCGATGTCATGTCCATGATGATCATCTACCATTCTGCTGCACGGTCACAATGCCTCTACATAGAACGATGATTTGAGTTGACACTAGTGAGCTCAATTATATGCAAAACAACTGACAACTCTCTAAGCTTATATATATGAGTATCTAACTATAACAGACACTCAAAATATGATTAGGAGATATAATGGAGTAATCCAAATATAAATGTAAGAAAAATAATAAGTATGTTAAACACATTCGTCATGCTATCCCACCAATTTGGACTCCAAAAGCAAAAGTTAATGCCATCCTTTGTCAACTTAGCCTACATTGATCAACACTGCTCGAGAGAATAACGGGCTCACCGGAAATAACAACTAGCTCTAATACAAACTTGAGTTAAAAATTGACCGAAATTTTTTCTCGACCACGGACCCCTATAGGCTTTAAATTATTTTCCGAACTTACCCCATTAAAATCAACTTTAAGCAATGTAAGAATTAAAACACATTGCACACAGGTTGATAACAACGTTTGGAAGAATGTCTTCATGGTACAAATCCCTATAGTTCCCCAAATCGGTCTTCTAAACGCTATTATGACGCCCTATGGCTCCCTTGGTCGATTTTCCAGACATTACGTACTCTTAAGTTGTGGCTCAATAAGCCTGAAGAACAAGAACCTTCTCCATGAACAACGAGTGACAACATCCTAGCTTATGCAATAGATCGATATTATTTTGTAGAATACCCTATGGCTTCAAGTAAAGGCTCTGCAATATCTTTGGTGCATTGATACGACTCTCGTAATAATGAATACCTCAACACCTCCATTGCATGGTGCTAAGTATTCTTCTAAAAACCTCCACACTCTTCTTTGTAAAGTGCTAAGTCTATAGATGTCAATGGACTAAAATCGTCACCAATGAGCTCAATGTTGAATAACAACCCTCCTCCAAAGCCAACGAACCGAGGATTGGTCCAACGTCGAGGTTACGAGCTTTATCACTTCTCTGTGCTTCTTCATGACCCTCGGCTCCACGATGTCTCCGGGCTCCAGCTTGAGAAGTCTCTCGGTGAGTTAAAAATAATAACTCCCAAACCATTATGAAGATGCCTATATTAGTACAATATAGGTCTTAGTCATGCCCATATTATTATGATATAGGTCACCATCACCATCGTGCCCATATTATTACGATATAGGCCATCATGCTTATATTAATACGATATAAGCATTTTTATCTCTCCATAATGCCTATAATAAAATAGGACTTACATCTCCATAACGCCGCCACAATCACGCCTTTGAACTTCACCAGTCATCCTCCTTGGCTCGGGCTTGGAGCATTTCTTCATTGGAGAGAACCCAAAGCTTAACAATAATGCCTTTATTTCCTATAAAAATGCCTCCATTATTGCTCCAAAATATGCCTATATAAATATAGGGGTTAAATTTGTCTCCTCCATATTATTCTAATTCCTCGGGCTTGCCTTCAAAGCTAATTCCATTTCCTCAACCTTTACATTTTATCCTTTTGGATTCCTCAAAGCTCGAGTGAGGAGCTTGTAGAAAGATCGAATGAGATTGTGTGTCAAAAGAAGCTCAAACAATGACCTTGTGTAAATTTCACAACTTGACCTTGAGGAATTAAGCTCTAATGAGCTTATGTTATTCCTTTGAAGGAAGGTTGTGTGTCAAAATTTCCTATAAATATAGAACTTCTCCATAATGCACCTCGATCTTCTTATAAGCCTCTTTCGATATCTCACTTTCGAGCTATTCCAACCAACTCCCCGGTTTGAAATATAAATCAAGGCATAACTCGCCATATATCCCACCAAATTGACTTGGGAAGAGGTGGTGGTAAGCCGTGTGGTGGCTTGAGGACCCACCATATGGCAATTCTTTTTTCCATCGTTGACAAAGCATCGCGTGTTAAAGACAAGATGTATGATACTTCGACCCATACTTATAGCCTTTGTCTGATTTACATCTTGCCACATTGTCGTGACTCACTAGTTGACCCATTCTTGCCCTAGGGTTGACTTCAAATTTAACTAGCCACCATTTTCACGTATGGGCTCCATTTTTGGGTTCATATAGTCACTCAAAAGCTCGCGGAGTTGGCTTTCACACTTTTGTGATGATCTTTGGGGATTTAGGGACTTCATTTCCTTGTAATGTCCTCCGAATCACACCTCCCAATGGGAAAATACTTTTTCCCAAAAATCTTGTGAACTCCAAATCATGTTGCTGAGAAGAGATCTACGCAGTATACTACCAACTCCACAATAAAACAACTAATGGCTTGATCTCTGGGACCTATGGCACTTGGGCTCACTACCTCCTGTTGCACCACTTTGACATCTTCATAATACCTCCACGCCTCCATCAGACGAGTGCTAAATCTCCTTCGAGAAACCTCAACACTCCCACTATGTGGTGATAATTCTTTGGATGTTTTCAGACAACAATGATTCTCTTTTCATTTTATAACACAATTCCTGGCCCTGATTTGATTAGTAAAATCCAAATTGATTTGAAGGAAACTAAATTCTAAACAGATCTATTACTAATATGATGTCTATTGTTGATGATGACTTGTCAGGTACCATCCTGCTACATGACCATAAGAGTCTTTACAAAAATGAAGATGTGACCCAATGTCACGTCCATGATGATTAACTACCATTTTTTGCACGGTCACAATGCCTCTACATAGAACGATGATCCGAGATGACACCGGTGAACTTATCTCTATGCACAAACAAATGAAAATCTCAAGCTTATAGATATGAGTATCCAACTATAACAGACACTCAAAATATGATCAGGAGATATAATGCAGCAATCCAAATATAAATGAAAGAAAAAAATCAGTATTGTAAACCTTTCCCTTAGCCTATCCCACCAATCGAACTCTAAAAGCACAAGCCGACATCATCTTTGTCAACTCATCTGCACTGATCAACCTGCTCGGAGAATAGCAAGTTCACCGGCAAGAACAACTAGCTCTGATACTAACTTGATCCGAAAATTGACCAATTTTTTTTTCTCAACCATGGACCCCTATAGGCTTTAAATTATTTTCCAAACTTACCCCATTAAAATCAATTTTAAGAAATGCAATAATTAAAACACACTACACATAGGTTGATATGATTTCGGAAGAATACCTTTATGGTAAAATGCCCTATGGCTCCTAATCGAGTCTTTAAAACACTATTACGATACCCTATGGATCACCAATCGGTCTTACAGATGCAATTACGGTGCCCTATGGCTCCCCTGGTCGGTCTTCTAGACATTACATACTTTGAATTTGTGGCTCTATAATCCTGAATAACAAGAACCTTCTCCACGAACACCGAGTGACAACATCCCAACTTATGTAATAGATCTGATCTTCTTATGCAAAATACTCTATGGCTCCAAGTCCATGCTCCATAATATCTCTGGTGATTTGATACGACTCTCATAATAATGAATACCTCAACGCCTTTGTTGCACAATGCTAAGTATTCTTCTGAAACCTCCACACTCCCATTGTGCGGTGCTAAGTCTCCAGATGTCAGCAGACTACAATCGTTTCCAATGAGCTCAATATTGAATAACGAGCCTTCTCACGAAGACAACGGATCGAGGAATTATCCAACATCGAGGTCTGAGCTCTACCACTTATTTTTACTTCTTCATGACCCTTGGTTCCACGACATATCGGGGCTCCAACCTGAGAAGTTTCTTGGTGAGTTAAAAATAATAAATCTTGAACCATTATGAAGATGCCTATATTAGTACGATATATGTCTTATATGTCTCTTATGCCCATATTAGTACAATATAGGTCTTATTCATTCCCATATTATTACGATATAGGTCACCATCACCTTCGTACCCATACTATTACGATATAGGCCATCATGCTTATATTAATACAATATAAGCATTTTTATCTCTTCATAATGCCTATAATAAAATAAGACTTACATCTCCATAACGATGCCACAATCACACCTTCAAACTTCACCAGTCATCCTCCTTGGCTCAGGCTTGGAGAATTTCTTCATTGGAGAGAACTCGGAGCTTAACAATAATGCCTTTATTTCCTATAAAAAGGCCTCCATCATTTCTCTAAAATATGCCTATATAAATATAGGGCCTAAATTTGCCTCCTCCATATTATTCTAACTCCTCGGTCTTTCCTTCAAAGCTAAATTCATTTACTCAAACTTTACATTTTCTCCTTTTGGATTCCTCAAAGCTCGAGTGAGGAGCTTGTAGAAAGCTTGAATGAGATTGTGTGTCAAAAGAAGCTCAAACAATGAGCTTGAGGAATTAAGCTTCCAATGAGCTTATGTTATGCCTTCAAAGGAAGGTTGTGTGTCAACATTTCCTATAAATATAGGACTTCTCCATAATTCACCCTCAAACTTCTTATAAGCCTCATTCGATAGCGAGTGAGCTATTCCAACCAACTCTTTGGTGTGAAGTATAATTCAAGGCATAGCTCACCATATAGGCCACCGAGTTGACTTGGGAAGAGGTGGTGGCAGGCCATGTGGTGGCCTAAGGACCCACCATGTGGAAATTCTTTTTCGCAATCATTGAAAAAGAATCGTGTGTCGAAGACCAGCGGTATGATACTTGGACCCATACTTATCGCCTTCGTCTAATTTACATCTTGCCACATTGTCGTGACTTGTTAGTTGACTTTGGTCCTTCCTAGGGTTGACTTAAACTTGACTAGCTACCATTTGCACGTCACGGGCTCTGTTTTCCGCATTCGGATAGTCACGAGAAATCTCACAAAGTTGGCTTCCACACTCTGACGATCTGGAGAATTTAGGGACTTCTGTCCTCGTAATTTCCTCTAGCTAAATTATCCTTTGGGAAATAGATGCATCAACGACTGCCCCCCAACAGATAAGTGATCTAACTCGACTTGTCATTTTTCATAGATTAGTCTCCTATCTCTTTTCTTATGTATATCTTAGGCTAGTATTTTATGCACATGTTAGGTTAACATAGTATTATTCGATCTTTATTTTATGTTGCATGCTTTACTTTGGTTAGCATATATCTTACATGTTTATTTTGTTCTTAATCACCCCCATAGTGTCGATACCCCAATAGGGTTCCTTCCTCTTTTTCAACCTTGGGCCTTGGAAACCATAGGTTGTCTTAGTGTTAGGGTTACTTCCCTTTGGGGATGAAATCTTAGAGGTCCTTGTACCCCCTTTGAATTCTATCGTGGTTTGCCAGGTTTTAGCGTGTCTCTTATTCGTTGCATCGATACCCTAGTTGAGCAGAGATGATGAGAGTGTGTGTTATTTAAACACATTTTTTCCTACCATACGAGGAAGATTTTGGTAATTAGTGCATCATTGGAAAAAGATTCTAAGAAAGAAACATGAAATGTGTTGAGGTTCTCTTCAAGATCACCCTTTCCATTATAAATACGAAGCTTAGAGAAAAACAAAACGGTTGGAAAGGGTAAGATTCCACTTCAATTATAAGTGGGTTATGAATCGAGTTGGGTATAATTTATAGTGTCGAAGAAGAAAATGTGCCTTGTTATAATTACAAAATTTGAGCTTGTAAAGTATGAACAAGGGATTCAAGGCTTCTCATGTGTTTGAAGAAGAAACATGTGAAGAACCGAGTATAAAGAGGATATGTAGGAATAGTAGTCATAACCTTACTACAAAATGGAGGATAAGATTCCCTCAATTAAATAGGCATTTTTGATGTAGGTCTTTGTTCATGTGGGTATGTTATATAATGAGATAGAATTGGATCCAAAAAGGGATCACTCATTAGATTCTTAGTCACAAGAAATTTTAGCATATAGGAGAATGCAATGAGAGTCTCAATATCTTTGAGTATTTTCATGAATATAAGCACGAAAAGGAGATATCTAAATTTTCTTCTTCATTAAGATCATCATAAAAAAAAATTACCCGGTGAGCTCATGCTCATTTAGAGGTTCTTCATGTGTAGTATGATCCGAGAAAAAGGAATGCTACAAATAAGGGGTTTATAAGAGGCCATGAGGGTACACCACTTATGGGTAGGGGAAGCTCAAGTATGTTCAATAGGTTGTTGATTAAGCCGATTTCTACACCAAAAGGGCCTAGAGAGAAATCATGGGAAAATGAAACTAATGAAACCCTAAAGCTACCATGTCTTGAACAATATATTTGATCCAAGATTTGGGTTCACAAAATATTTACACCCTAATTATTTCAAATTTAAAAAAAACGGAATATTCATGAATTAATGAATATTCGCCACTAAATTTTTCCTTTGTTGTTCTGGAAATGCATAAAAAATAATAAGGATGTAAGGATTTATAACATGTAGACTATTATGTTCTAATTAACTTCAATATTAATCATTGTTAATCATAATAATGAATTAATACATGTAACAATTGATAAACAATAAGTAAATATCTAGATGTGTAAGATAGTGGAACGGGTTGATCATAGATTGTAAATGCTTTGATGAAAGTTTTGGAGCTAAAAACTCAACATGGGGGGAATGTACAACTATTGTGTATTCTAGACCAAATCTATATGGTCATGACATGGAATTATAGGGTATTGGACCCTTTTTAATCTAGATTTGAAACTTCTTATGTCCTTCACTTGTTTAGAAATGGTCTTGGTTGTATATTTCTCTTGCTTGACTTTTGGATGACTTCTAATCACCTAAAATAAAGTGGAAACTGCAAAAATTTGTAAAACCTTCACTTGAGCATTAACAAACAAAAATGAGAAAAAAATGGTCTAACAAATAAACTAATATAAGGTATATACGACATGCCCTCATGCTCAAGCCACAATGTAGTTCTCTTGGTGCTTGTAAGTGTGAATACCTAATCAACCTAAAGGGTTCCCCATGTCTCTTGAAACCAAATATTAGGATAATTACATAGTATAGAATACCAAAAATAGTATTAATGTGATGTGTTGTGCATCAACTATTAACCCAAACTTGCTTTAAAAAATGAGAAAAAAATGTGTGGACTTGCTTGAAATCCTATTGAATTATGTAGAAATGTAGTATGGACTTAAGGATAATTTTAGACATGGCCCTCATATGGCGAATATTCCATTTTTGAAAATTTTGAAAAGGCGAATTTTTGGCGGCCGGATCAAGCCTCCTACCCCTTGAAAAATATCCCTATATAAACCTATATTATTCGCTAGGGTAGAACACTTCTACTTCACATTTTTCAACAATATGATATATCCCATATTATATCGCCTGATGCGCGCGACAAAGGAGGGTTTGCAGACAAGGGATCTGTAGATATGTCTCATAGTAGAAACCAAGATTTTATTGAGCGACATGGAGTTTTTCATAGAAGATAGAGGTTACCAAACAATAGTATTAAATGTATGTGTTGTGCATCAACTATGTGACTAACCCTTTTTGTTTGAAATGCTTGAATAATGCCTTAATGTGGAATGATCTTAGTGCTGGCTTGCTAAGATATGGATATATGAGCTATACATGCTTGAAAATGGCCTTAGTGACGGCGTCACTAGACTCTTGACGACGTCACTAAGGCCTTGACGCGCGTCACTAAGGCTATTGATAGCGGCGAGGAATGTAGATATGGACATACGGGCGCCAAAAAGTTTGATGATGTAAGTAATTTTGATTTGAGGTCGGAGAGCTGCGGGCGCGCGACGGAAGATTTCCTTTGAGTACTTTTGAAATGATATTTGCAATAGGAGCTTGTAAGAGTGATAGGTGTGTCTATAAAGTGACATTGACTTTCTTGGCGTGCGGCGGCAAAATAGCGACACCTTCATTTTGATAAGGTGAAATTTTTCATATAACCCCCAAAAATTGGCCAACCATGAAAGAAGGGGATATTCGCGGGTATTCTCCACCTCCGATTTCTAGGAGGTCTCTTAAAATGAATCCCAAAATGATGTGTAAGTAATTTGAGTAGAATTATGAATCCTTTGAGTGCTTTTGGAATGATATTTGCAATAGGAGCTTGTAAGAGTGATAGGTGTGTTATAAAGTGACATTGACTTTCTTGTATAGCCTTTTGTAGGTGAAATATTATAGTATGGCCAACCATAAGAAGATGAAACAACCCAAAGAATATGTTGAAATTAAAATCGAGTCAATGAATGTGAATGGATAAGACCGTACTGGGTTGGCCATGACCAAACCTCACATCCATCGACCCTTCCCTACATTTTTGATTCGAGAGAGATGAAAATTTAAATAGAAAATTATGTTTTGAAGAACAATGGGTTTATACTTCTTTTATTGGATAATATTCTCATAATTGATAACAAAATAGAGTTGGTACATGCATGAATATGGGATACAAATAGGGGGTCTTAAGTGGACATATTTTCTTAAATATTGATAAACTTGTACTTTTGTTGATTATTTGAGATACTTAAACTTAAAATTTAAACAAGGTATAAATCATGTATTGTTGCATTTTAGTCTTTTATTTAAATCACTAATTTTTTTACAAAGGTGAAGTATAGTTGGTATAAATTGTTAAAATTCAAAGAAGTGCTCATGTTTTTAGATAAAACATAGTTGATAGTTGACTATTCGGCCCTCACTTTTCTAGCATAATTTAGAATTTTTTTGAATACTTTTGTGGAAAATTAGATAAGGTTATTTAGTATGTTACGGGCATTTTTAAAAAAATTATCATAAATATTTTTTAATGAATTTTACAAGTAAATAGGTCCCAAATTTGATTAAAATATATATAGTTGAGCATTTGCCCCACATAATTATCTCAAAACTAATTAAAATTGTGAATTTTTTTAATGTGCATAGAATGAAATCTAATATGTGACACTGTGTGTGTGCGCGCATACATCAAAATTTACAACATAAAGTTAGACACGTATATAATGGTATTACAAATATGGTTAATTTTAAGACCCCCCTCCAAAAAATCATTACTGCGAATCTTAATAATCTACTTTCGAAATAATGTCAAATATCTAAAAATACATTTCGCATGGAAAGGCAATTCGATATTGTGAAAATTACGGGGATTTCACAAAATTCGATGGGTGTAAGACGGATGTCTATATAGTATTAGACCAGGGTTAGGTTGGATGTCAATGTACAGGGTTGGAATGGCAATGTGCCGTCTCTTGTTTAGATGGACGTCCAACAGTCGTAGTGAGGTCATATGGGAAAGAGTGGACGACATGAAACTTATCTTGTTTGAACTAACATAGAATTCAAAGATATACGAGCTCAAAACCCATGGTCTCTGGCAGTCGTTTAAATTCATTGAAATCTGCCCTCAGCTCTTGCAAATCGCTGGAATTTACAGATGAATCAATCAATTATTCCCATTTTCGACCCTAAAATCAAATCCTCGATTGTATTGTTGCTGGAGACGTTGAGGTGTTTAAGCTTGGTAAGATTTCCAATGGAATGAGGCAACGATGTAAAACGGTTTGAATGTACGCCAAACGGTTCGAATGTGAACTACCAGATTCGCCAGATTTGATAGCTCTTTCGTTACTAACTGCAAGAAAAACCATTTTTAGAAAACAGTCAAATCGAAAATAAAAAGAGTACTTTTGTAAACAAATATTTAAACATTACCAGGAGATTATTGTTAGAGAGGTCGATGTTAACGATGGAATTGAGCGTAAAAATGGATGGTGGAACATATTGCGGCATAAAGTTGCTCAAATCAAGCCTCGTAGTCATGCCATTTTTATCAGTGGTAGTAAATGTCCGCGAGTGTTGAGCCACAGCCGATGCAATTATTTTCTCTCCCGCATTGTAAGTATATATCGTGACGACCATCTAAGAGGTTAGACGGTACTGCATAAGACAACCGTCTAAGAGGTTAGACGACACTGCATAAGACAGCCATCTAACAGGTTAGACGGCGCTGCATTAGATGATCGTCTATGTACACGTCTACAACCGTGACCGTCTCTTCGATAGTGGATGATCGTTTATCGTGCTTAGACGACAATGGGTTGTGCTTAGACGACAATGGGTTGGATGATTGCCTTCTACATCCATCTCTTTCATGGGCGATGTTGTAGGTGTAGACGTCAGGGTTGGACGGTCATCTATGTATTATACCTCGGTGAATGTGAGCGTAGTTTGATTCGAAACGTTGGCGAAATACATGCATAAGTTCATTTTTAAGTGTAAATAGTAGGTAAATTGACCATAAAAGCGATCTATCGACTAAAATTTTTGGTGAACTCGGCTCCAATTTCCAAAATTCCTAATATTTGTGAGTTTACGAAAATTTGACTTTAAAATTTTCCTGTTTACACATTTTTAACATTAATATCCTTATAGTTATCAACAAATAAAAAAACTAGTATCATCGAGAAAGAGGACAATTTTCTCTTCCTCATATTCATGATTGATGAAATTTATATATGAAATACATATCATATTCCATTCTCAAAGATGAAATTTGATATGTAAATCTTTTCAAACTAGAAAATGATAGGTTTAATCCTTTGGCTTGGAAATCCAAGGCATTTCCAAGCCTAGAGGGATGCTTTAGGGAAAGTGAATAAAACAATGTGTACACATGGTATAGTGTATACACATTATGTATTGCATCGACCACAACCCTTATGGAATAGGAAAATGTACACACTATAACACATATGCACTATCATTGTTTAGTGTTTCTAAGAGGTTTTAGATGATGTACATCATGCTAGGGGAGCATTTTACTAAAATAATTATTAAGTATACTTTATATTTATTTTAGTAAATATAGGAAATTAGGGTCACTCGTACTTGATAGAATTGGTCTCGTAGCTCTAAAAGTTACAATGTAGAAGACAGTTTTTCAAAATCCAATCTAGTCGGTACTTAGTTATGTTTTAGGATTTTAGCATTGAACATAAAGATTTCAAGATGAAAAAATTACAATTGGTGTATGTTTTGGGAAAACATATATACTGTTTTGTAGGTTTTGGAGTCTTGCAAATTGATTCTTAACATTTGTAGGAGTTTTAGATGTGCCGAAAACCTCGCATGACTCTAAAAGATAATGAAAATTACTCAAAAATATTGACTCATGAATTTCCTTATAATACACATTAGATCAACACACACAAATAGGTTTCTATTAATTTTAACATCCTTAATGACATCTACAAATACTACTCCCACTATCGGGACTCTTACAAATAAAATGAGCTAAAATCCTAGAGCTATTACAATGGTGTTTCTCAAGGCCCTTCACAAGATTCACTTGTTCATCTTAGCTTGGCTCTCTTCTCTACTTTTCACCACTCTACCACTTCAAATGTGTATGTATGTATGCATGTATGTGTATGTGTGTGTGTTTTCGAGAGAATGGATGAATGTCGTTGGTGGATAGTTATATAAATATAATATATATTTACACATAATTATATAATATTTATTTATAAAAAAATTACATATTTTATTTACGTCCAGTTTGTGACAAATTTTCTTTCAAACTTCTATTATTTAAGACACATACAACACAAATCTAATGCAATGTCTATACAAAAGTGACACAAGTTAAAGTGCTTAGACTTTAGTAGTGTCGATTTTGTACCGCCAATATCAATATAAGTTTTTGGGATTTTTTTAAAAACACTTGGAAATGTTGATTTTGGCACACAATCAATGAAAAATCGGTGCAAATTGTGGTAAGCGTATAGTAATGTTTATTATGATGCTAGTGTGTTTGTTGATTATTGGTCTAAATTAGACTCTTTTTGTACATTTTCCTTGTATCTATTTTACTTTTGACATGTTTTGTTGTTTAAATTTCAACACATCTCTTCATTCTTCTTTTGGCATTTTTATATTCATTTATTTTTTATTCACTATTCTTGTATGTTTGTACGTGTTTCATGTCTATTCCACCTTTTTCTCTCTCCTCTAGTGTCATTTGATTGTTATGGGATTTTTGTACAACCATAGCAGCATAAGTCTTGTATCCCATAATTCTATACCAATAATTTTTGGCTTCCTTTTTAAGGTCCTTTGAAGTTTGTTTTGAGTCCCCCAATGTTTTTGGTCCACCTTTGTCAACTTTCCTTGTTTTATGTATCGACGTGTGTGCTCATATGTTGAAGACCATGGACATAAGTGCATTGGTGCATTTAGGACAATCATTCAAATAAAATCAAGCCATGTAATCATGAATATCCTTTGAAGTTGTAAAAGAAAGGAATGTATTTATGTGAACATCCTCATGCCAAAAATATAATTCAAGCATTTATCATTTACTTGTTACATAGATTCTAGATCATTAAAAATATAAGCATCGAGACACTTGCATTATATTAGACTACTTGTTGAACTACAATATAGTTCATGTGTTATTTGCCAATTTGTAAACATCTCAAGGCCTTATTAATAATGGATAGATAATGTTCACCCCTATTAAATCCTTGCATTTTTGACAATTTGGCAAGGTGTGGCGGGTGCATTATGATTTCAAAGAAGGAGAGAAGCTTCCCAATAACTTGCAATGAATTTTGATAAAGTGAGTGAGGTTTTCGGATCCTAGAAGTACATGAACATGCTTATGAACTCGGTTTCACATTTTTGGTATTTGCTCATCCATATAAACATAGTTGTCAATATGCCATTTAAGAAACCATACTTTTCTTGTTGAGGTTCTCCGTTTTGATTTATTTTTCTAAATTTGCTTTGTCTCACAACCTAACCTTGTGTGTTGAGAAATATCTCTCAAATTATATCAAAATATACATAATTCGAAAATCATATTTCTTGCTAATATTTTAGCTATTCCTATTTTATTATGCTATGAAATAATCCAAATACATTAATCCTTCCAATTATATTTGATTTAGATTAAACCAAAAGTAAATGTATTATTAAGATAAAACTACATTCCACATGTAAGACATGGATTCAATAGTTTCAAATACACTTATTTGGGAAAACTTTGTTCTTCACTTTGTAAAAGGGATGCAAATAATTAAAAGAATATAATAAAATTTAATCCGAGTGTAAAAGGTGCAAATCTCATTAGAATTGCAATTATTTCAATCATCTTATGTACCTAGGTAATTTGTCGTACCAAACATAAAATAAATCTCACCGGAAGTGCAATTACGGTCTCTTTATGCACCGTCATGTTTTTGGATTAAGTATTCACGTGTTTTTGTAGGTAGGTAGGTAACACGGGTATGTGTGGCTATTTCTTTTATCTGTTTTTAGTGATGTTGCGTCAACACGTAGTTATCCTAGTCTACCCCATAAGACACAAGAGAAGAAGACGCCTTTTTATGCGGGAAATCCAACCACAAATATATACACCTAAAATTGGCAATTACAAGGAACTTGTACACACCCAAAACTGGAATGGCCATGGCCATCTATTTAGTGGTATTTTCTTTTATGTATTAAAACTTACACTAAAAGAAGGTACAATATTATGTTGATAGTAAATTCTCAAGGGTTCTAGAGGAGTTGATGCATTGAAAAGGTATGTATGATTTGGGTAGTAAGGCAAATACGATATGTATACTCATCAAAATAATTCTAAGATGCATTGAAGAGCTATATCCGACCTCAGAAGAAAGGCATCCAACATATGTATCATGTAACCAACCGACCATTATGTTAGTGAGAGGGCGACCTCCAGTTTGTCTTCACCCCTATTAGCATAAGGATCAAAATATATTACAATGAACTAGGCCAACCAACCAAGGTGGGATTGATGTTTCGATGAAATGTGGAGTTTTAGAATTGTTAGAAGCAATTCCAAGGTGCACCGAGCCCCTTGATACCAAGCATGTCCATCACCACCACCTTCAACAACATTAATGATCTCTTGAGATGAAGATTAAGGAGTGGGGCTGGATTTGATCCAGCTCTTGTTTGTATGTGCCAATTCTATGTCTACAGGGAACATGAATTAATTATAATATTTTGCGGAGTAATTTCATGGGAAATTCGTAAGATAAATTATTTTGACTATTGTATTTGGGGATTATTGTTTTGTTAGTTATTGTGTATTGTTTTTATTATTTAAATTTTCCTTATTAGCTTACGAAAAAATGAATTTGTTAGAAAGAAAAAAATAACCTTTCTTTGTGACCAGTAGTTTTTTCCCATGTAATATAGCCTATTGGTTCAACATGTTCAAAATTTTAAACAAGACACATGCCAAGGTCCTAGTATGGAAAAATCATCATCACCTACGAGTTATGTTGAAAGCACTTTGCAAGTTGGTACCAATAATGTAAATTCAATAGCACAACGTGTGGCATATCATTCTCAAATGCCTTTGCAACAAAGCAACGACCTAGGTCGAATCTCCTCAATGGATGTCATTGTAAGCGCCTAACTCCCATGTAACCATGTCTTATTTATGTAAGAATGAAATCTAATCAGATATATACATAAACCAACTTTGCTCATTTAAGTACTTTGACTACATTTATAATGTGCAAGCCCATTATTACTACTCAAGTAACATCAATGCATGTCAACATCTTTACTTCCGCATTCATGACCCCTTATTTATTGCCAAATTAGAATGTTGAGGTGGCTTATTAATTGTGTATGATGAGAAGATGTGACGATGTGAATGCCCCCAAAAATTGGATGTCTCTCCAACGAATGATTGATTTTCAATTCTTTATTTCTTTTTCACTCTTGTTGTTTGTTACATTCATCCTTCACCTTTGTCATTCGGTCACCGATCATTTCTCATATGGGCATGTGATTATATTCATTCATTACTTTTGCTTCGTTAATCTCGTTGATCCTTTCTCTTACCAACATGTGGTAAACAAAAAAGTGAAAATCAAATCTCTACTTGTTTCTTATTTGAATCATGTGTCTTTCTTACATCTCGTCCTTGTGGTGGGCATGAGACGATGTTTTTTTCCATACATTTTTGTATGGCACGAGGCCTATTTCCATGCATTTTTTGAGAGACCTCTTTCCCATGTAATATAGCGTATCAACTAATTATAATTTTGCACCTTGATTATTATCTTCTTATATGTTTTCCTCTATTCTTTCATCCCCTATTTTTATGGTTTTTGTTTTTATCTACTAAAACCATGTTATGGTTTTTCCTTTCTTTTGGTGGGCCCATTAATCCTTCTTTTGGTTTCTTTTAAGATTTTTTTTTTTTTTTTGTTTTCTTTTCTCCTCTTTGTGAGTTAACATGTATATTAATAGAGTCTTGTTTTGAAATCAATAAATATGTAAATATAAGAGTGTATTAGTACATTTAAAAGAAGTAAATAAGGCATATATTATTGATTTCAATGATAAAGAAACATCCTCATACTAAAATTAGTTACAAGCATTTGGAGAAGAACATCTAACAAATTTACTTCTTGTCACATTGATTAGGTCATTGAAAGTAATAAGGATTGGACACTTACATTACACTAAACTACTTATTGAGCTACATTATACTTGGTGTTTTATCTTCAAAGAACTATTACATAAATGACCTTGATAATACATGCCCTCAAAACATCCTTATTTTTTATAATTAAATTGTAGGGTATTGCTCCTACATTATAGTTTCAAGGAAGGAAATCATTTTTAGACATCCTCATGAAATTTGGGAAAAGTGACCAACATTCTTCAAGCTCAAGAGTAGGTGAAGCAGTTATTCAAGTTATATTATTTTTTTTTTTCCACAACTTCCATAAACATGCTACAATTATAGAAAGTAGTATGGTTCTATCCATGTTACTCTATTCATGATGATTTTATTGGGTCTTCTTTTACTCATTATCAAAACATGTGCTACGATGTTCTCCTTTAATGACTTATTCCAAAATTTCAACAAACCAAATACCATTAGATATAACACACACTTGTTAATTATTTACATTTTAGATTATTCCACCATACAATTAGATATGAACTTATTTAAATTATACATGTTTAGATATAAATTTCAATGTATTTGATGTGATATTTGAATCATGAAGATCATCCAATTCAATAGGTAAGAAAATCATCTATTTAATACGGTTCATGGCATGCAAAAGTTATGAGAAAAATGGATAGATTCTAAGGCAAATAATTTTAAATAATATGGACATCATCAAAAGCATGTTTTTATTACATGTTTGGGTTCCTCTTAAAAAAATACACACATTCAAAAATGGAACATAATTATGTGTTCATATGCAAAATTTATGGCCTTGATAGGAGAGAAATTTTTAAGGTTACAAAACTACCAACAAAGATAAAAGGTGAATTTGTGATGCATTCATGGTTAGGGTTCACAATGAATGGATTTCATACACCACACAACCCTTCTAAAATTTAGACCTCATTGAAGCAAGGTATCAAGAACATCTTAGCAAGAAACAAGAAAAACATATTTTATTAATGATGAACATTATTACGAATTTGATGTCACAAAGGAACGGCACTCAATTGACTATCTCATTATAAGACTCTACTATAATTCATCCAAGAACTGTAATCCTAAACCTATCCTAAGCTTGAATACTCTACAAGTATCTACATATTCCATGAGTTTCTATAGATGCAAATTCGTCTCAACCTATAAATGGATGGATGCTCAATTCCTCAACTTTGACATCAATGCTTACAAGCTTATAACTCATTTTTACTTACAAAATTTGTATAAGTTTAGGCAGGAGAACATAGATGCATTTTATTAAATATAAGATGCATAATATTCCTCAAATTTCCTCAAATCATCATTAATCTTCTATGGAAGTTCAACTCCATTGGATCGAGCTCAATTGGATAATTTGGTTGGTCATGGCCAATAAGGATGGCTCATGAACCACACATTCCTTCCTTTAACTATATTAATGTTGACATGAGACATGTCAGACACATGTTTAATTATTGGAGTAGATGGGAGTGGTCCCACAAAGTATAAATGATGCATAGCTTTAGTAGCATATGGTGGTATTCCAAGTTTTGGAGGAATTGGATAAGCATCAATGGTCTACATAAGGCATGTAAAACTATTGGTGAAGCATTAGTGGTATGTGAAAGGCCTACATGGGTTCATTGCTCAATGAAAGTGTTATGTGAGGAGGATTGATACATAATATCTTTGTGTAACTTGGTAGGTGTGCATAACATAAAGAAGTATATGCGAGATAATCATAAAACTTTATGGATAAGGTTAATTTTATATGCCATAGTAAAGATTAACCTTATTTGCCAAGCATTATTTCCAAATACCACGTATTATGCCTCAAACCACACACACACACACACACACACACACACACACACACACACACACACACACACACACACACACACACACACACACATGTGATATGTGTGTGTGTGTGTGTGTGTGTGTGTGTGTGTGTGTGTGTGTGTGTGTGTTCAAACATTAATGTAGCCAAATGCCACACATTAATGTTCAAACATTAGTATAACCACCTTACCCACATAATCTTCCAAACCCCCATATCTATTTGCCAAGTCCACGTGGTGGAAGGAGATGAAGCGGTGGTAGGGGGCATGCAAATGCTATGCGTGGAGATCCACATGAGAAGGAAGGGGGTGGTTAGCTCAAGTGGTCCTTTGACCACTTTAAAACATGCGTGGAAAAGGCTTAATAAAGCCTAAAACAATATCCTCTCCCCAAAATTTGGGATTAAAACCATACAAAGCACCTCATATGGGAGGATTCGAACCCAACACCTCTACCAAAAAGATAAGCGGCCTTACCAACCCGCCACCCTCTTGTAAGTGGTATAAATTAAGCTCACTTGTATTTGTAAAGACAAGTGTCAAGTCTGTGTCAAGGGAATAAGGAGGTAGTTTTGGAAAAGTACAATTTTGGGGCACTTCTGCTCACTTCCAGATCTCGAGTTATATATGAAAGTTACTCAAAATTTCAATACGATTGCAATGGCATGATAACTTATCTGATTTGGAGATTTTGTGATAGAGTTATTTTGTTAAATTCACACAAAGGCATAGAACCAAAGGGAGACACTATTGCAAGTGGATCAGGAAGGTGAAGGACATAGGCTGAGCTCCATTAACATCCTTCGAAGGTTTGAAACATAGTTTTGTAGGTTTTTGATTCATTATTGGTTAATGTAAAGGTTATTATATTTACAGTTTTTAACATTATTAATGGATCGGTTCACCACGAACCCGGGGACGTAGGAATTTTGAACCCCGTAAACAATCTGGTGTTGTGTTCTATTTTTGATTTTTAGTTTTCGATAATTGTAAGTAATTTAAATTCCAAAAATGAATGTGGATGCAACTATAATCAGAATTGATAAAATTGGAAAAATCAATTAAATTTGAAACAATGATTTTTGGGGCTTCGAATGAACAGTGAAATTTTGAGTAAATTGCAAACTTAATTTCAGTTTCAATTCAGTCCTAAATCAGATTCTAATTAATTTTTGGAATTCTAAAATCATTTTAAGTTAATTAAAATTGAAGATCCTTTGAAACAATTAAAAGTGTTAATTTCAAGCACCCGTTTTTGGATCAAGTTTTGGTATCAGAGCAGTTATATTGCTAGATTAGCTTCTAATTGTGTTTGAAAATTTGATTTCGGTTTCGAGTGTGTAGACATTTTGGGGCTTGTTAATATTCTTTTGCGGTGTGCGATTTTGGAAGTACGAGGTTGTGTTTGTAGGAATAGGGAATCATGGCCAAGTCATCGAAACAAGAGCAGCTGGATGAGCTCGAAGCCATTAACCGCCAACTCCAGGAAGAAAAATCTTTCCTAAGAGATAAATTCTATTCCTTAGAAGAGAAAATAGTGCGGTTAAAATATGATCCTCAATCCTCTATAACCAAGAAAGAGGAATATGTCAACGAGATGCTTGCACAGAGCAAGAAGTTGATGGGCTTTGTTAAAGAGTTGCATGAAGAAATACGTACCAAGGATTCCCTCTTGGAAAGGATGCAACAAGGTGAACACAAGAAGGAAATGCCTTCCAAATCAGATGTAGGTACTATGATAGAATGCACTGTAAGTTGTTCACATGAAAATACTTCCTCTAATTTAGTTTCAGATATTCATCTGGGTCAGTTTGAAAAAAATGCTAAGGGAATTGGGTCTAAACTAATGGTTAAGACGGGTTTTAATGGAAAGGGCCTTGGTAGAAATGGACAAGGTGATGTTAATCCAATATAGGTAGAGGATCAACCTCAATTTGTAGGTTTGGGTTATTCTAGTGGGCGAATGGAAATTGGAGAAAGTTCCAAAGTAGCTGAAGGAAGACAAGCTTCCAACAACCAAGGATCTACACCTCTAGAAATGTAGGATTCCGCCATCAAGAGGAACAATGAAAGGTGTAAGAAAATAGGTAAACGAGGTAATGAAATTCCACCTCCTCCCACTTACACTAAAAATAACACTAAGGGGAAATTAAATCCTAATACTTCTAAAACACTCTTTTAATTTGAACAATATAGCTTTGGTAGATAAAAGTATGGTTTTCCTTGCATGTTTTGTGAAGGTTCTAATCATTCTGCAACATATTATTAGAAGAGGAAAATAATGGTTAAGAAGTTAATGCCTTTTGTGAATGATAAGGTAGGTGATAAAGACCAATCTCTCCTGGTAAGGCGAGAAATGGCAAAAAGGTTACCTCTCCTAAACAGAGGAATCATTCTCCTAGACAGAGTTTAAGGAATAACAAAATGGGTAAGACTCCTAAAAATAGGGAAGTTAAATTTTGTTCCCATTGTAAAAGGAATGGTCATGATGTTAAGATGTGTTGGTATGTTCCTTCAGTGCAACATTGGAAAGTTGTTAAAAAGGAAAATAATGTCAAACCAAAATTTGTTGATCTAACTCATGTAAATGCTCATTCTAGTATTGGGGAAGTAAAACCACCTAAACGGAGAAATACAAGTAATTGGATGGGTAAAACATTCATCAACTTTATGTTTGCATTGCAGTAACTGGTGATAGTATGCAAACATTTTCAAAGCTATATTTTAGGGATTTTATCCTATGTTTATATTCAACTTTGAAATAATTTGGAAGTAGTCAGAGAAGATTTGAGTGATAGGTTCATCATACTCATATTCATCTTCTCACATTTTGTTTGTTTATTCCATTTCTGACAACAATATGCATGGATATGGGCATCATTAGAATGTCAATTTTGAAACTTGTAGTTTTATAGTGTTGTCACTTGTGTGAATTTATGGATGCTTATAAGACCCATTGGCACCTATTTGATATTGTAATAAATAGAAAAACTTGTTGTATCCACATGTGTTATTTGCACTAATTTATAAGGCCCTCATTTTGGGGAAATTTGATTTTTGTAACTATCAGATGTGGTTGCAATTAGGGTGTAAATTTATTACACTAACAAATTGGTTAACAAAGGTACTAGGTGATCATTTTGCAGAGACTATGGCAGTTCACCAATTTGGGTAAGCATACAGTTTATGATCTATCCCTTTACAGTTCAGTGTATGGATAGAATATTTGCATATTCATGTTGATTCAGATTTTGACTATAGCCATTTTGGGTGTTGATGGTTTAATTATTTTGGATAGTGAATATTTGCAGTTGTAATCAACATAATCACAAAGTGTCAGTTGAACACTAGCTTCCATTATAGATGGGTGTTATTATCTGACTTATTATTTGTGATGGTGATACAATGTTTTTGGAAGATTCACGTGGATTCAGTTGTTGACTATAGATATTTTTGGGCATTGATAGTCTATTTATTCTAGATAGTGAATACTTGCAGTTGTTACAGTTTCATATGGATAGTGGGCACTAGCCTAATTGTGGGCAATTTAGATGTTTGGTATATTGATCTGTGTTTATGAAATTGTAATTTAAGTAATCGGCCATATCACAAAGTGACAGTTGAACACTAGCTTTCCATAATAGAATGGGTGTTATTATCTAGTCAATTATTTGTGATGGCATTACTAGTGGGGTATGACAGTTCACATTTGTGTGCACAGCTGATGTGGTCAGGGTTAGAGTGTTTGAGTTGAACACTAGCTTAATTGGGTGTTATTTTTTGATCGGTTAGTATAATCCACCTTACCCATATATATGTTCAAACATTAGTATAACCACCTTACCCACATAATCTTCCAAACCCCCATATCTATTTGCCAAGTCCGCGTGGTGAAAGGAGATGAAGTGGTGGTAGGGGAATGAAAATTCTATGTGTGGAGATCCACGTGAGAAGGAAGGGGGTGATTAGCTAAAGTGGTCCTTTGACCACTCTAAAACATCTTGGGAAAAGGCTTAATAAATCCTAAAACAATATCCTCTCCCCAAAATTTGGGATTAAAACCATACAAAGCACCTCATATGGGGGGATTTTAACCCATCACCTCTGCAAAAAAGATAAGTGGCCTTACCAACCCACCACCCTCTTTTAAGTGGTATAAATTAAGCTCACTTGTATTTGTAAAGACAAGTGCCAAGTCTGTGTCAAGGGAATAAGGAGGCAATTTTGGAAAAGTGCAATTTTGGGGCACTTCTGCTCACTTCCAGATCTCGAGTTATATATGAAAGTTTCTCATAATTTTGAGACAATCGCAATGGTGTGATCATTTATCGATTTGGAGATTTTGTGATAGAGTTATTTTCTATTAAATTCACATGAAGGCATAGAACCAAAGGGAGACACTGCTGCAAGTGGATCAGGAAGGTGAAGGACATAGGCTGAGCTCCATTAACATCCTTCGAAGGTCTAAAACATAGTTTTACAGGTTTTTAATTCATTATTGGTTAATGTAAAGGTTATTGTATTTAAATTTTTAACATTATTAATGGATCGGTTCACCATGAACCCGGGGATGTAGGAATTCTGAACCCCGTAAACAATCTGGTGTTGTGTTCTATTTTTGATTTTCAGTTTTTTGATAATTGCAAGTAATTTAAATTCCAAAAATGAATGTGGATGTAACTATAATCAGAATTGATAAAATTGGAAAAATCAATTAAATCTGAAACAATGATTTTTGGGGCTTCGAATGAACAGTGAAATTTTGAGTAAATTGCAAACTTAATTTCAGTTTCAATTCAGTCCTAAATCAGATTCTAATCAATTTTTGGAAGTCTAAAATCCTTTTAAGTTGATTAAAATTGAAGATCCTTTGAAATGATTAAAAGTGTTAATTTCAAGCACTGTTTTGAGATCAAATGGTGTACTGAAAATCCATGCAATCTTACAACTTTCTTGAAAAATAAGTTAGCAATATGTGTAACATCATTGGTTTTCTAATAAGTAGTAAAATGATCCATGTTTGAGAATCTATCCACAAATAAAAATATAGAATCAAGAACCTTCTTCATTTTAGGAAGTCCTTAAAAAAATCCATACTCAAATGTTCCCAAAATTTCTCTAGTACTTGAAATTGTTGATATAACGTAGTGTTTTGACTCTTCCCCATAGCCAACTAACATACTCTACATTTTTCCACATATTTTCACATGTGTACCAATCATTAGCCTCAAATATATTCATCCAAAATTTTCCAAGGTATTATCTATCCCAAATAGACACGACATTCATTTATAATGTATCTCCTTGATGAAGCTATCTCTAATTGAATATTGTGGCACACATAGCTATGCACATTTAAATAAAAACCCTTCCTATAATAAATAGTTCAACCAAGGTGTTCAATCATTTCTGATTGGTTATACACACACTCTCCATGCTCCCCTAAAATATTCAAAACTTTTTGTAGAGCTCCTTCATCATTTGATCCCTACTACACCTACTTGCATCTTAATAATTAAGAAGCATTGTCTACTCTACACATTTTTAATTTTATTGGGTATCCCACTTATTTTCTTCAATAGAAATGAGTGATTATGTAGGAATTCAACCCATTTCATGATTATTTTACTCAACTTCCCTTGGATATTGATGAATTATAGATTTTTTGGTTCATATACAACACTAACTCTTTGGGCAACAAATAACGCCTCCGCCTCTTTTGATATTGCACAAGGACATAAATGTCTTGATAATAAATTGAATATATTATTTTTATATCATTCAATTTATCATTAAAATATGTGACGGGTCTCCTCTCCCAAATCATCATTTATCTAATTGTTATTCCGGTTGCATCACAATCAACCTAAAATGCCTTATTGAAATCACACAAGGCCAATATATATTTTGTGACCTTCCTTTTCAAATTTTAGAACACATACTCTATATCCACTATCCACAAAAATCCTTTTGATCATTTTGCACCACATTTTTATCAATGTGAAAATATAACTAAAACATCTCTTGTTTCTCATGTAGAATCTTGCAAGCCCATGTCAAGCTTTAAGATGTTGTGAATTTTTACGTGACTACTAATCTACTATCTCTTGCACCTTCTCGGGATCCATTTTTACCCTTCTTGAGATATTAAAAATCCTAGGTAGACTAAATAATTTAGCATAAAACTATATTTATTTTGATTTATCAAAAATATTTCCTCCCATAAGTTATCGAACACATTTGGAAGTGGAAAAAGTGATCTTCTCACATCTTGTTGAATATTTTGATATCATCTAAAAAATAAAAATAAAAAATTACCTAGAAATATATTCAACATTTCATTCATCAATCACATTAAGATGCTTGGTGTGTTGGTTAACCAAAATGGCATGATCAACCACTCATATAATCCATCCTATGTATTGAAAGAATTCCTCTACTCATCCCCTTCCTTGATTGTAATTTGGTGATACCAACTTTTTAAAGAAATATTTGTGAAGTGCTTCACTCAGTCATACATTCCATCAAATAATCCATTCATGGTAATGGCAATCTATACTTGATGGTAATATTATTTGTGGCTATGAAATCGGTGCACATTCTCTAATATCATCTTTTCTTCGATGCTAATATTATATGTATTGTAAAAAACTTGATTATGGATTAAATGATCTTATCTTTTGGTTGGATCTTCTTTGTTTTCATGGATTTGAATTCCTTTTATTTCTACATAGACCTTGGTATGAATACAAAATAAAGGTATCCCCTTTCGCAATTCTCAAGAAATCCTTTTCTAAAATCAATAATGTCTGTGAACTACTTTCCACCTCTACACTTAATTCCTTCAAAATATTTATAGTTTGATTTCATCTGTTCATTACCAAGGTGTAAGTATTGTATGGCTATCATGAACCTATTAATTTTCATACTACCACTATCTCCCTAAAAACATATGGGATGTATCCATTTGTATTACGTTAAAAATATTTTATCTTCATATGAATCAATCTTGATATGCATTATGAATTTATCATTTACAAGAAATGGATATCCCAATAACCACAATACCTTATATGGGTTTTTGTGTGAAATTTTATTCAAACCAAGATTTTCAAACATCTCATTAGAAACAATATTATTAGTTATACCACTATCAATGATACATTTAGAACACTTAGATTTCATATATGAATAGATTATATCTTTGCATGGGTATATTCTCTTCATCATGAGAGATTATCCATGTTATAGTTTTTTTTTCTATTTTTATACAATTTTTTCGCATCCATATACGGAGAATCACGATTTCTATCACCATTTCTTATTTGGTCACTATTATGTGTATCTTGTGGAAATTCAAATGTGTGATAACCAATCATACATGATAGATATATGTTTTTCCAAATTGTCTACAACTTCTTCATCCTCTTCCTTTGAAATAAGATCCACCTCTACCTCTTTATGCATGAATTTTCTCATGGAATATTATTTTATCTCCCTCATGCACATGATTATGTGCATCACTATATAAAATTTCACCTCTTCTTAGGAAATTTTCCTCTTCCTTTACCACATACCCACATGCTTCTTGTAAAGATATTAACCTAACTATACTAAGTTCATGTTGAATGGAAATGTCAGCTCATTAATATACCTTGAGATAATTTTTTCATCATCTTCCATATGTATAAATATAATGTTTATACAATAGAATTCCTTAGTGTTATTATTTACACTTAGTTCCTTATGATGTATAATTTGTAACTACTTAAAAATAGGACTATTAATCCACATGCATAAAATTGGCCATAAAATTTATCACCATTTGATCACATGGATTGATCTTATAGTTTCCTCTTTGAAATCTCACAGTCTTGACATGATCCCACAATAAGGATGCATTTCCCTTTAACTTACTACTATCTTCTACATTCTCATGGTTGAAGTATTTATCCATGCTTGAGATACAATCAATAATATAGTTCAGATCTAGCTTCCCTAGATAACATGATACTCATGTTCTTAGCTTGCTTCTAATCCTTGTGATTGCGTGTAAGAGTCATTCCTCTTTATCATATATTTTTCTACTTCATCTTCATTATCTCTTGGTATTCTCCCTTCATGCTCAACATCACTTTCATGTTCATAAGTTAACATAATTTCCATCTACTTATAATATTACATATTTTCTAGCACCTCCAAATAAATTTTCACTCCTCTAATCAAATCATCCAATTCCAAAATCCTTGGTGCTCTTTTTTCTCCAATAAAAAAATCCACTGTGTATCATCTCTTTTTCCTCAAAATATGTAAAAAATAAGATTATGTGATCTAAAAATTATACCCAACAACCCAAATGATGGAATATGTGTGCAACTACTTTCTACCCATAACCTAGAATGGAAAGAAATAATTCTATAGGTTACATGCATAATAAATTTATATCTATACTAATATATGAAACAACACTTAAAAATGCTTTCTTTGATAGAAAAATGAGAAAGTTGCAATTAGGGTTACCAATGAAGGTATGCCTTACACATCGCTTCCTTTATATGAGTAAGGCCTCACTCACACAAGGTATTAATAAAATATTAATAATAAATAATAAATAATAAAATATTCTTCTATTAATCTCCTAGGCCTCTTGTTAGTTTTTCTATTTCACATAATTCTTCTAGTGAATCTTTACGTCTTAGGCTTCTTATTAGGTGTACTATTTCATATATTTTTTATAGTGCATATTTATCTCCTAGGAATCATGATAGGTTTTCTACGTCACATACTTCTACTAGTGATATTTATCTCCTTAGCTTCTTTCTAGGCCTTCTAGTGAACATTCTTATCTTTGTATTTTTTTCCATCCTAAGTCTCCTATGAATCATATAATAGATTCTACACAAGTGATACATGATCATCCTTATTCTAATATGACATATTTGAGGCTTGACCATCCTTCAATTTATGGGTATTCCCCTCCTCCTAATTAGGACATCATCAAGTATATCTTGTGCTACCCCTTCCCTATACATAACTAATACCAAATACATAAAAATTCAAATAATCGTATAGTACAAATACATTAAAATATTTGTAAAAATACAAAATTAAGACCTACACATGATTATATCTGCCAAATATTTATTTTACATAGTTGTTTTTCATATGAATTTAATAGATGACATATGTTTTTGTATAATCTTTCCGTACATGCTTTCACAAGGTATGTTGATCTTGATGTGGGAAAAATAATAATTGATAGTTGATTATAGCTATAAGCCTAGTCCATTCTCAATGAAACTAATCATTTGGGGCATCTCATACACTATCAAGTGCTTTTTTGTATTACAGTTTCTTTACACATAATCTATAATCTCAATTACATATATTGTGTATTTGTTATCTTTTGGACTAGCCGTAGACACTTAAATTTGGTAATTTGTAGTTTGGAAAGCCTTGTTTTGACTATGCACTCTTGCTATGATAAATGATACTTATCCATTCCCGACTAGAATTTTTGAGGCTCATTGTTTATATTTTTATCCTTGTACTCGACATGTCAAGACATCCTAAGAATTCAATGCATAAAATCTACTGAGAGAGACATCCTTTTACTAGGCTGAACTTCATTTAGCACATTCCCTACAACTAGATATGTCTCGTATAGTTTGGTCGGGGCCATACCATACGGTCTTGAACTCTTTGTATGGTATTGGAATGCCATATCTTCTAACTACACTTTCAAATTAAAATCTTTCACTTGGTCTTATATTGCCTTTGGGTTGGAACTTCTTAGGAAAATCATATACAAAACCCTATATATCTAAGTAAACATTTTTTCATTTACTAACCTAGAAATCATGAGAAAATTCACTAGAGCACTCACTTCATTCAATTTCAAAAGGAATCCAAAACTCTGAATCTAAAAATTGCACATCTACATTCATTAGGGAAATACCCACATCAAGTATGAACCTATAAAATAGGTCAAAAAATCCATATCTCTCATCTACAAGCATCCAAACATCCTCTTTCCAAGTTTTTAAAGAAAGAGCCAAGTCAAATAAATCATGGTCAAAGAAAGTGCCAAATATAATTTATCTATCTAGATATCACATGCTAGGTGGAGAATGACGTGTGTGGTTTGAGGCATCTTCGAGTAATGCCAATTTCGTGGTACATAGGGGTGCCACAACCCTTATAATGTTTATTTTGTAGGAATTTTAATCTATGACTAGGTTTTGAGGTGATGTTTAGTACATTTAGAGAGCCTTTTTTCATGTACAACACCTAGGGTTTAACAACAATAAATAAATATAGGAAGGAAAATAACTCATAAAGTTAAAAACTAACTCGTAACAGGCCTAAGATCGTGTAAAATGGGATTTATTGTGTGTTATGGTCTTGACTAAGTTGTATGGTCCTAAACCAGGAAGATTCATAGTTCCTTATTTAGTTACAAAGGTTATCCAGGTTTAAATCTCCTTATTTATCTATTGCACAGTCCCAAATCTCTCTAGAAATCACGAAATGAGCTAAGCGCTTCTATACTTTTGTTTCATGTGTTCAAATTCCATATTAGTTTGATTTGGCATATGTTAATTATTTCAATATGATATGAGTTGTAAATATGAATTAATACTTATATTGTATCATCTTTTTTAGATTTGTAAATTAACTCTAATCTATTCTACACCTAATTAAATTGACCTAAAATTTAATTAAGGGTTAAAATTTTTGGTGAACCTGATTTTTTGATCAAACCCTTCACCTAATCTAGGATATTATTAGTTCCTTGTGTATTAGGCCTATTGATCTCTAAACCCTAGTTGACTTAGGGTTTCTATTTGGGTACATGTTTATTTTTCTAGGCTTGTGCTTCCTTTTGTTTATCATCATTCATATTTTTTTAAGTCAGTCTTCACTTGTCTTTTCCTTAGCTCAAAAATATTTCATTGAGTTCGACACATTTGTTGGAACCCACACCGATTTCGTGATATATTCCACCAAATTAAATTTGGTACCAACCTTCTCAAATCAATAGATGTAAATGATCTAGTAATTGCACCTACTCCTATCCATACACTTGTTACTTCATATTGTTCCATCATTCATAACAAAGGTCATGAGAATTCACCCCTTCCTGCTGACCCTCCACTAGTCACCATTGATTATACTCCTATAAATTTCACCACTCAATATGTTTTACTTCCTCCTCATTATGTTAATTCAACGCATTATCTATTCGTTAATGCCTCCTTTGCTATCATTGTTGATCACGGTGAATCCCAAGCATATAATTCTCAAATTACCAACATGATCAAGTTATCTTTAATGAGGATAACCAATAATTTGATTAATTATTGAAAGATAACCCCTCTAATATTGGTCTCCTACTCTATGTTGCATGAGATCAACTTAAGAATGTTTTTTATCACACACTCGACATATGTTATTCCCATATCTATGTTGCTTAACCCTTTGGGTACACCTCCTATATTAATGCCATATGCTTCTATGCATATTATTTCCACTACAATTATCACCACACATACCATATCTACTCCTCATGATTCACATGTATCTTCTTTTAGAACACAAACTCTTGAATCCCTTGTTTATACTTTACAAGCACAAATATTATAATTACAACAAACGTGCATATGCTTCTTCTAGAACTATGGATTTTACATAATTACTTCATAGTCCCCTTACATATGAAGTGTCTTCTTATCCATTACATATTGGGTTTTATGATCCTAAATTTACCATATTTGATAGAAAAGGGGATCCTGCCTAGCATATTAACTCATTTCGTGTTGCTTTCTTCAATCATGTTTTTGATGAAATTTTTCGTACCAAGATTTTTCCCTTAATTCTTAAGGAATTTTTACTATAGTGGTATTACTCTATTCCCACTCATCCTTTTCACGAATTTACTACTTTAGAAAATCTATTTTGGCACAATTCTCTATCAATATTGAGGATAAAATTTCTTGTGCACAATTCGATAAAATACAACAAGGGTCTACTGAACCTCTTAATGCTTGTGTTGCATTATAAGACGTTGATCATCAAGATGAACTATCTCTTAGATGATGATGAATTGCAAGACCTATTCACTCAAATATTATTAGCCCCTTTGTAAGATTCAATCATGTTTGATAAGTTTCGATCTTCCGACCATCTATCGCATACCTTGAAAGAGTATGAAGCTAGGTTGTTTCTTATGAAGAAAATCAAGTATGCTACCATCTCTCTTACTTCATCAATTGCTAAGTTTTCAAGAAAATCCACATTAAAAAATAATCCCAATGAGGTTAAAAATACTTCTAAAGATACCATTAATGTTATCTTACTGACCTTTTAAGATATAACCCCAACCCGTGTATCATTAATTTACTCACTTCCAAGTCCTCCCCACTTTGTATTGAAACAATTTCTTGAGTGCAATATCATATCTCTCCCTCCACCATTTATTGTTGATATGAAGCAATAACTTCAATGCTAATGTTCATTATGATTATCATTGATGTTTTGGGCATTCTACAAACCACATACTTAAAGCTTCACCATGTTATTCAATATCTTATAGATTCTCCAACACTTAAATGGGATGAACTCACCGAATCTTAAAAGCCAAAAATGATAATGATAAGATAAAAATATTCAATGATCCACTTCCTAAGAATGAAAATGTGAAGTCTTTTATGGATATACATAATGCATACCATGTGGTGCCTTCACCGACCTCTTATGATCCCCTCTTGGATGCAATGATTGGAACTATTAATCATACACTATATGCTACTCCAATCATCATATTTGATGACTCAGATATTGATCCTACACTTATTTCATAGACATTGTCTATTCCTATTTCTATTAAACATAAACTTGTTTAAGGCGTCTTCATCAATCCGCACAATAAATATAATGGTTTTTCTCTCATGTTGCTTCAATATTTGGGTATTTACATGTACAATATTGCACTTGATACCAATCCTTTCTACTAATGCATTACTCTTCCCATTATTTTTGTCCTCTTAATACATCGAGTTTCATTTTTGGTTACATCTACTCTCATTTACTCGGGTGCATTTCAGTTAGGTCTCCTATAGTTATGTACTATTAGGGACATTACCTTGTGCATACACCGATGTGTTAAGTTCATACACAATCAACATGTCATGACTATTAAGGTTATTCCCTTTGAGTCTCCCCATCCTAGTGTGCATACTATTCCTCCTATAGTCATTCCTCTTGTCCCCCTACAAACAAGTATTTTGTTGTGCAAAATGTCTCTAGAAATTATATATTACTCCTAGGATGTTACTCTTGAACTCTACTTTGAAATATGTATATTCTATTAGACACCTTATTGCACACACTTCCTCTCCTGGTTTTGATCTTATTAGGTCTCCTAATAGGCTATCGGTTGCACATTTTACATCCCAAGACTCTAAGCCTCCTTAGAAGATTACCATTCCATATTTTTTTCTCATCATTCTCATTCCCTAGAGTTTTACATCATTTGTATAGTGCACATACTAACCCCTAACTTATCACTATGCTTCTAGTGTCTCTAACACTCGTTCCTATAGTCCACTTTGCATCGGTATCACTTTTTACATCCTAGTGCTACATCTATTAGGACTTATTTGGAGCATGTCACTATAACAGCCCATCAATATTTTATTCCTCACTAAGGCCTAAATCTACATCTTATGTGGCATATCTTTCACCTCCTCATGAGGTTCTCATTGGTTATATATTTTACTACTTGTACCTTTTGTACATAGCTATGCATTATGATAATAAAAACATTCAAATATTTGCAAAAATACAAAATCAGGACCTATACATTTTACTTGAGTTGTTAACACTTTACATTACATGTTTTTTTTTTACTATGGTTTGATGGATAACATGATTTATCTCTTTACACATGCATTCACTTGGTATATGTTGGAGCTCAAAATTGCACCCTACCCTAGGTTACAAACAACTTTGAGATTTTGAGAAAACATGGGGGACCTGTCTCCAAGTTGTGGGACTCAAACTGAGACATACCTTCGGAGAAGGCCGACTTTCTCTACCTATTAATAATGCTAAACTAATCCTAGGAAGTGAAATGAAGCTACCCTAACACTAACCTACTGTTCTAAGTGACTAGGGAGAGAGAAAGATGCATGAAATTAAAATCCTAAACTAAAGGAGGCAATAACACCAAGAAAATGGGTGGAGATATTCCTAGTTAGTGAAAATAGAAATAAAACGAGGTAGGATAGGGAAGAAAAAAGTACCACGATCTAGAAAACATTCAAATCTCCATTTTTGTGGAGCACAAAAAATTTGAGTCCTGCAAGAAGAAAAAAGTGTGCACAAAATAAATCCAAATTCAATAGAAGGAAAGAGACACAATTTAATTTGATCTAGGGTAAGAAAAGCCAAAAAAACACATATTTATTTCTCATAAGAATGCACAATCCATTACGAATTAGACACAAGGAAATAATTCTTTATAGAATGCACAAATTCAAGGCCCGGAACTCACAAGTTATGTAATAATTTTTGAGAATTTCTTTACAATTCAGAAAATCTCACCCAAAAATGAAGGGGGTCGATTACATTATATAGAAAATTTACCTCACCTACCATGAATTGATTCCCTAACTCATAGTTGAGCTACATGAACTAAAATCATTAATGTTTGCTCACAATTGATGTTTCTCGAGTTAGGTCGATTGCATACATTTTCCTCCTGGATGGTAATATTTGTTTTCCCATGGCAGGTTGCATAAAATTCATGATATCACCGAGAGAAATTTTTTTCTCTGTTGGCGATTACATTTCTTTACCATGTTTTCTTGCGGCAGTTGCATAAAATGCAACCATTCGGTAACATGTTTCATTACTACCAAAGCATCCTACTTTATCATGACCTTAACATCTCATTTTTGCCACAGGATGGTAGCATAAAATTTGTTGTCACCAAGATAGTATTCGTACAACTTATATCAGCCCCTTGTTGTCGACTGACTGCTCCACCATTGTTTGCCTTGTGCGAACAACCAGTAGCACTAAACATGCTACCGGTTGGCAACATTTGTTTGCTACCGACGCGATTCTAACTTAATCATTGTCATTCTACCGTTGTTTTGCTACCGGCCGGTAGCTCTGAAATGTTACTAAAATCTAGTAGCATTTGTACATGCTATCGGCCGAGAGCATCAAGATGTTGTCAACAAATTTTCTCTCGCTACTTTCTCCCGTGGACCTTCACTCTTCTCGCCACCATATGGCCACTTTGTCATTGATTTCTAATGTAAAATTTGATGGCCATCGAATGTCATATGCCCATATTCCAGATTTTGAATGGGTTATCCAAATTCACTGAGAGGGTAAAAATTTGGGATAACAGTTTGGTGATCTCCAGGGGACATCTTCTGCGAGATGAAGAGACCAGTTGTATTTTAAGAATTCATTGGGCATGAAGTCTACGTATAAAAATTGAAACTGATCGACATTGAAAATCTCCCCGAATTCATCTAAAAAGCGCATAAATTGATTATTCATATCAAAAGAACCTTCCTAAAAATTGGAAAGTGCAACAACAACAAATACACAACTATGTACAAACAGATAATCATACATGTCCCAAATGGAACATACAGAGTATGCACCAATGCTTATATGAAAGAAAACCTAAAAAATTAGTGGAGCAATGTGCTATAAGCACTTGGAGGAATACAAATCTACACTAATATTTACAATGATGCATGATAATAACCTAATGATAATGCTTAAGATAGATCCCATTAACTATGATTGGTAGTGCATAACCATTAAGATCAAAAAGTTTGAAAGAATTTACTTCCTTGCAATAAGTAATGGTATATAGACCACTCCAAATTGCATCAAACTTAGACCATCACCCCGGTTTGGCTCTTTTGGAATCCCACTTCAAGACCAAATCACCAAACTTGAACCTTTGAAACATGGCCTTCTTGTCAAACCATTTTTATTAGATTTTCGATGTTTCTCTAACTTAATCATTGCATAATTCCTTAGTTCTTTAAGTTCAAGCAATTTTGTAATTTTGATTTCTCTTTGATCTATCCCTTCAAATTATAACTACTAGGCTAACTCATATGAAGGAAACTACAATGAAAAAGGAAACCTTGCTTCCTTGCCATAAACCACTTGTACGGTGAAGTACAAATTGTCTTTTTGACAATAATCCTATTAGCCTAAAGGGTATTTCTTACCTTGGTGTGCCATTGCCTTTGATTGACATCCATTGTCCTTTTCATAATCCTAATCAAGTTCTTATTAGTAGATTATTCCAAACCATTACATTGAGGTAATAATTGGAAGAAGTTTTCAAATAAACACCAAGACTAAGAGCCCAATTAGAAATTTTAGATCCTAGAAAATCCTTTGCATTATTATAAATTATGGTTTGTGGGACACCAAACCTTGTGAAAATATCCTCAAGGAAGTCAAGAATGATTGATTTAGTTACTTCCTTTAATGGTATAGCTTTGGTCCACCTAGTAAAATAATTTGTAGTTTTTAGGACCCACTTATGGCGGAGGATTGATTAAAGCGATAAAATATAGGCCCCATTGAGAAAAAGATGATCTTTTTGAATTGGATGCAATGGAAGATCTACTAACCTTGTCTTGCTGGTGAAGAAAGCATATTCCCCGCATTTTATGACCCACATATGATAATCAACAAACAATGTGGGCCATAAATAACCCATTTTTAGAATTTTTGTTGCCATGGCTTTGGCTGAAAAATGACCACCGGATAAGCCACCATGAAATTTTGTCAACACATTTTTCTGCTTGCTCTTCCTCAATGCACCTTAACAAGATTCCATCAATGTCCCTTTTGAATAAAATCCATCCACCAAAACATAGGGAATGGACTGCAACATCAGATCTCTTCTTTTTGTTTTGCTTAAACCAAGAGGGTATGTACCTGTAGATAAAAAAGTGATCATGTCACTCATCTAACTATGACTATTGGCTGCACATTCTTCATTTTTTTGAGTCCCAACATCATGTAAAGGTTGTTCATTCATGAAGTCTTTTGATCATCTTGAGCATATAAAGAAATATTCTCACAAGACCCTCTCCCTCTTACCAATTTTTTGGCCTTGATAGTCACATCATATTCCATTATATTTGTCACCCATCCAACTCTTTTCTCATTAATATATGCCCCCATAATGAAATCTCTCACACTAGAATGTGAGACCAAAACCTTGATGTGATTGGAGGATAACATGCTTTTGAATTTATTTAGATCTCTCATAATAGGAAATACATGTTTCTCAATGTGATTGTACTTCAACTCATAATATTTAAGTGTTTGGTTGAAAAAGGCCATATTTTATTCCATACCTTGATCATTTTCTTTGTGTTAAAACAACAACACCGGTATCAACTTCAAAAGCATATGAAATGAAATCCTTACCATAGTTGAGATTGACAAGTGTCGGAGCTGGGAAATCTCTTGCTTGATTTTATTAAATATTTCTTTCCCCTCAGTTGTCCATTTAAAGGCTACGTTATTATTCAACATGAGGGTGATAGGATTGACTAATCTTGCAAAAATAGGAATAAATATCCTTAAAAAATTAATATTTCCAAGAAAATATTGCAAGGATTTTTTTATGAGTGAGAGAGAGAGAGAGAGAGAGAGAGGATGGCTGAAATTTTGTTCGGTCAATAGCAATGCCATATTTTGAAATAATATGTCCCAAAATATTACCCCTAGGGACAACAAAATTACACTTTTTGGGGTTAAGAGACACCCCAAACTCTCTACATCTCTCAAATACCTTCTCCAAGTGGCTGATGTGATCCTTGCTCTGCTTTGAAAAGATAGTAATATCATCCAAGTACACAAGGATGAACTCATTGATGTAACCTTTGAAAGCAATATCCATTGCTCTTTGAAATGTGGCACCTACATTTGACAACCCAAAAGGAATATTTTGATAGGAAAATGTACCCCACTTTGTTGTAAATGTAGTTTTAAATTGATCTTCTTCCCTAACCTTAATTTGATTAAAACCGAATACCCATCCAACATGGAAAACCTTTCAGCCCCTACAACAATTTGTAAAATATGCTCCATAGAAGGTAAAGGGTAGTGGTCTTTTAGGGAAGCCTTGTTCAAATCATGGAAATCAACACAAAGTTTGATTTCCCATTTTTTTCTAAGGGACCAAATTGGCCACCCAAGTAGAGTACTTGATTGGAAAAATTATTTTGGCCTCAATGAGTTTGGATAAATCCTTCCTCATGAGGGGCTCTATTTTGGGGTTGACTGACCTTTGTTTTTCCTAACCAGTTTGACATTGGGATCTAGATCTATAGAATGTTGCATAATATCTAGATTAAATCCCTTTAGATCTTCATAATCCCAAGAAAATACATCATTGAATTTTTGACACAAAGAAATGAAAGCTTGCTTCTCATTTTCTTCACATACCTTTCCCAACAAAAGCTCTTTTCCTTGTGTAATGGTTCTTGATTGTGAAAATGTTATTTTTATCTCCTTTGAAATAATCATCTAGGCCAAAAATATGATCCAATGTGACCAGTCCCTTTGGAAACTTTTTAGACTTCAATGAATAATCTGATCATCGTAAATGCTCTCCAAATCAAATTGCATATTTGAAGAAAATTCAACCTCATTTTGGATGAACTGAATTTTTTTCATCATTGTCAAAAACTTGCCATCTAGTTTCATTGTCTAGAATGGATGGCCTAACCACCATCTTAATGTGTTGCACATTTCCCTTAATCAAATCCTCAACATGTGAGAATTGTGATCCAAGGGCTGCCATCTGATCTACCTCTTTGTTCATTTTCCTAGGCACCACCTGCAGATTAAGAGCATCAAATCTCTCCAAAAAGTCCCAAACTCTATGCTTATAAGCTTTCAACAACTTATTATTTGTGGCACATATCCCTCTCACTTGATGAATTACAAATTTGTATCTCTAAAAATCTGTAACATTTTGATCTTCTTATTTTTCAGCAATCAATAGACCATGGACTAATGCCTCATATTCTGCCACATTATTGGAACACGCAAACTTCAACCGTGAGAAAAGAAAACTTCTCATTCATTGGAGATACAAGCACAGCTCACCGCCCTAACTCCATTTCTGCTTCTTGAACCGTCAAATAACATTTTCCATAGTTGAATATTTTCTTTTTCTTCTTTGAGCATGTTAGGAAACATAGTTTTCTCTTCAAGAACATTATAAGTACCAAGATCAGTCTTAAATACTTTAAGTTCTTCAGTATAGGGATCAAATGTATCATCTCTCTCATCCCATTCATCAGCAATAGATCAGGAATAGGAGGAGTAGTGGGATGTTCTTCTGAAACTGAATCTTATTCTTGACTTTCTTAGATTAGGAGGTTTTCTGGGAGAGGGGTGGGTAATATGACTCAATATGATAGGAAAATATATGCTCAACTTATATGGTAAATCTGGTACCATACCTAGTTGTCAAAATCATATGGGTCCAATCAGACAAATAACCACCCACTTTGGTGGTAAAATCCCTTAACAAGCACATAGAAAACATAGGGGGCAAGTCAATTACTGATATATCATGGGTTATTTTTAGACTTGGGTAAGAATAAAGGGTTAATTTCAGATCTTTAATGACCCCTAAGACATTTACAATTGACCCATCAAGTTGTAAGACCCCTTTGAAACAAAACTGTATTCAAGACCCAAGATATCAAAAAATTTCTTTGGCATAATAGAGGTACTAGCCCCAGAGTCAATCATACAATTGTGAACTAAGTGTTTTCCCACAATCAATGACATATAAAAGGGTGGGGTATTGAAAATTTTACTTACTTGCTCCTCCTTTACTTGGAAAATATTAACAACAATAGGGGCTTTTTGAATGACTAGCTCAACAAGGGGAAGTTGCTTAAGGGATTCACATAAGAGGTCCCTTTGTGATAGGATAGCCAAAGCATCCCAAAATTTTACATTGACATTTATATTTTCATTTGCTCCAAAATCTTGAAAAGAAGGCATGTGTATTTTCGTAGTTTTGGTATAGGCTTCTCCTTTCTTTGTTGCTGCAATGCTAGAACATGCATTTTAGGTTATGGAGCAACCTCCTTACTAGGAGCCTCAGGTGCTCTAATTTTTCTTACTTCAACCTCCTTCTCTTTGATAAAAAAATTTCCCTTATTAGAAGAGGATGCATGTTGTGATTCCAACATTCTTTTCTTAGACTTAGTATTATTAGCAACTACCTAATTTAAGGCACATAAATCTTCAGCTCCAAAGAACATAAGATTTGTGTCTGATTGGCCTCCTGAGCGCCTTCCACATTAGGATTGGGTGCTTCCACCAATGGCTCCTATTGATTGGAGGAACTTTGAATCATGAAAGCTTGGAAATGTAATGCCCTTTCAAAATAAGCTAATTATGTGGTTGGTTGCAAGGAAAACACCACTCTATTTCCTAAATCACATTATTTTGTACCGAACTAGTACTTGACTAAAGCTAAGAAAAAGAGATGGATGAGAAGGGGTAACTGGTATAAGTGGAAGAGAGGAATTTTGGGTGCACACTGTTATTTTGATGATTCTAGCCATACCTCTAATTGGATTGGTTCCTGTATGGTTAATAACCATGATTAGAATACTACCCTAATTTGATTAAGTTACGTCAGAAGGACTGGGCTTGTTGTTTCTCAAAAGATATCACCGTATTAGAAAAATTTCTAATCAAGGTCTTCATTTCTTCATTCTCCTTTTGATGTGTAGGAGAGTAAGATGTAGAAGTGGTGGATTGGGGATTTTTCTCGGGAATAGGGGCAATGAAGGGCTTAATAGCTTGGGGTAATTTAGGGTATAGGGGCATAGGTGTCATAAGAGCCAATTTATCAGCTTGGATTAAACAATTTTATCTCTAATGGCTATAACATATGCACTAGGAAATGTTGTACCCCCCATAGACTGAATCATAACAACAATATCATAATTTAATGCTTTTAAAAAATAAATAAATGCACCTTCAACAACTGGTCTTACTAGGACTAGAATTATGTCCCAAGTCTTCTGAAATATGAAATTAAAGTCTTCCATGAGCTCATTGGGAGCCCTCTTTATAGTTGTTAGTTGTTCTAGCAAAGAGAGATTATCTACCTTCTCTCCAAATTGATTATAGAGGGTTGTGCATAGTGCATTCCAATTAGCAATTGACCCTGCCGCTAGAATCCTAAACCATTGCAAATCTCTTCCTTTGAATGAAGAAGCTAACAACCTAATAGCCACATCTTGTTTAAAGACTTGATGAGTAACATACAGACATTGATAATATCCTGGATGTGGTTAGATGGAGTAGTTTGATTTTACACAGTGAAGAAAGGGATACTCTTAAGAGAAAATTCTGAAATGTGGTTGTTTGCATTAAGAGAAAGAGGACTACCGCCATAGAAATTAACAAATCCCAAATTCCACTATGCTACCATTGTAATAGGTCCGACATTTCTAGTATCTGTAAGAAAGGCCTACCAGGAGGTGGAGTGGAAAGAGTCCTATTTGGTGGTGAAGGTGACCTTTGAATTGATCTTCCTCTTCTTCTCCTTTCCAGGTGATAATTGTAGGTACTCAAAAGCTCCTTCCTCTATTGTTCTAGACCTTGTCTAAATTCTTCTCATGAACCTTAGCACTTTGACTGCTGAAATAAGTTGATTTGAATGATGGAGTTGGTAGATGTGTAGAACAAGCCTCTAAAGGCTAGAAATTACTAAGTCACACACCAAGACTTAGCAATAATGAAGTTGTAGACCATACAAAATATGACTTCAAATGTCCCACATGATGTGTCAAAAGCTGTTGGAGCTCAAAATGGCACCCTTGCCCCAAGTTCTGAGACAACCTAGGATTTTGAGGCAACATGGGACTATCTCCAAGTTGTGGGACTCGAAATGAGATAGACCTCCAGAGAAGGCATGTTTCCTCTACCTATTCCTAATGTTAAACTACTCCTAGAAAGTGAAATACAACTACCCTAACACTAACCTACAATTCCAAGTGACCAGGGAGAGAGAAAGATGCATGAAATTAAAATCCTAAACTAAGGGAGGTGATAACACCAAGAAAAAGGGTGGAGATATTCCTAGTGAGTGAAAATAGAAAGAAAACAAGGTAGGAAAGGGAAAATAGAAGTGCCACAATCCAAACAAAATTTAAATCTCCATTTTTGTGGAGTACAACGAATTTGAGTCCTATAAGAAGAAAAGATAGTGCACAAAATACTTGCAAATGCAATAAAAGGCAAGAGACACAATTTAATTTAAGCTAGGACAAGAAAATCCACAAAACAAAAATTTATTGCTCATAAGAATGCACAATCCATTACAAAGTAGACACAAGGAAAGAATTATTTGCAGAATGCACAAATTTGAGGCATGAAACTCACAAGTTCTAGAATTTTTTGACAAAGTTCATTTAGAATACAAAAAATACCCCCACCCCCAAAATGAAGGCGGGTGATTACATTCTATAGAAAATTTACCTCACCTACCATGCATTAATTCCTTGATAGGTAGTTGAGCTACCTGAACTACCGCCATTAATGCTCTGCTCACAATTGATGTTTCTGAGTTAGATAAGAGTAAAATTTCAAAATTTTGAGTTTAAGTGTTTTTCTCTGAAGTGCCTAAGTCGTGAAATTGAAAAAATCTGTGTTTTGGGTCATTTTGTGTGATTTTCGGGCCTGTCGGAACTTTTTGTCCCAACTGTCCCAAGTACGAAAGTGCACTCTGTTCCCCGATCGGCCGAAATCCCCGAAGCTGTCCCATTTTCGGGCCCGTCGGAAAGTTTTGTCCCAAGTGTCCCAAAACTTATTGTGCGAGTTGTTCCAATTTCGGCCGAAACACCCGAACCGCGTACTACGCACTTTCATGTCTCAAATGTCCCAAAGTTAAAAAGTGCGAGCTTTCCAATTTTCGGCCGAAACTCCCGTGTCGCGTACTTCAGAGCTCCTTGTCCCAAATCGAAAAATGCAAGCTGTTTCAATTTCGCCCGAACCGGCCAAACCGCGTACTCCGGAACTTTTTGTCCCGAATGTCCCAAGTCCAAACGGGCCCACTGTTCCATTTTCGGCCGAATCACCCGAACCGCGTACTCCGCGCATTTTCGTCCCAATCGTTCCAAAAAGCATTTGTGCATCCTCTCCCTGTTTCACCCGAATCGGCCGAGCCGCGTGTTTCGCGCATTTCGCCACATGTCCAAGCGTACCAAGTGTCATTCACACTTAGTTTTTCCCGCTCACTCCGAGTATGATGCTATTCAAATTGGTGGTTGTGTATTCAATGCGCATTAAATTCATTCCTCTCTCCAAACGGCTATATAACGAGCATTTCCCCTTTGCATTTTTCGCATTGCTTCCATGCTATCTTTGCTCGAACCCTTGCAATTTGAAAACCTGCGCAAATATCCCCTCCCTTTGCAAATTCCTTCCCGAGTCTAGGTTGCAGCTCCGAGACTATCAATATGAAGATCAAGTTTCAGGGACAGGAGCAAATTTCTCCGCTTGAGTCTGCTGTTAGCAATATTGGGGACAGCGAAGCTCGTCATCTCGACTTCGGTGATTTTTGGGCAAGAATGGCAGATGCAAACCCTACACCAATAGCACAAACGATTCATGATAGCGGTTTGGCTTTTGCCGGTGGTTTCCCAATCTCAGTACAGTGTGCTGATACTGTGCTTTCATGCGGAGCTCACTTCGACCCCGCTTCGAGCGAATTGACAAATGTACATGGGGAACTCATTGCCAAGCTGGACGCTGCCGCCATTGGCGCTGCTCTGAGGATTCCGGAGTTGGACAATGCTATAGTCGTCTCCCGGGATCAAGCACAGACCCTATTCGATCAAGACAGTGACAAATATAAGGCGCGAGTGGCGAAGTCTTGGTTGAAGAACCCTAAGAAAGGTGCTTCTCGCCTAACCAAAACCCTCTTCCGAGCAGATTTCAATGAGGAATTGTCAGACTTCATAATCCTGCTGGCTCGAGTTATGGGTTTGCCCTCCACCAATGAGTTTCATTTCTCGGATGTGCCCGCCATCAAAGATGGTGTGCGAGGGAACACAAAACATCAACTGGGCAGAGATCATCAGGATGAATTTGGCGGAGCAGCTATCCAACGTTCAACAAACAAAGAAGTTCTATATGACTTCATACCTGATGTATACCCTAGCAAAGATCAAGGCAAAGGGTTTGGTTTCTCCTATATAGATGCACACAAAGATGATCCAGTTGTATGCCTATTGCCCGCAGCTCACCCCCGAGACAAAGAATCGGAATTTCGTAAGGGTCAATGATGCTTTCACCATGTACGTGGTCGATTGCTCAAGGTGATATCGCTAGAAGGTTTTAGATGAAGCCATGAACCCGATATCGCAAAGATGGAGCCTATTTCATCCAATTCAGAAATTTTCCTATATCAAAGCCATTGCTATGAAAGCACTCCTCTACGGCTTCCCATGTTCTGCAATGATAAAATGGCCTTGATAGAAATATGCAGGCAACTAGACAAGTTGCACAGAACTTGCAGAGACAAGAAGATTTCTGGCTTGCACTTTCCCATCTCTCTGGGAAACTACACATGCAAAACAACTCTGGATGCTCAGAACATAGAAAGAGCCCTCGTCCCTATCATCTTTCATTTCTTCAAGCCAAGAACCTGCTTTGACTTGAAGAAGTTTATTGAACAGAACATCAAGATAATCTACCATCATAGGGCAGATACAGAAGACTACTGGGCTGACTGTGCAGATGATTTTGAAGCCAGGAGAAGGCATTGTGGCAGGTTCTCCCTGCAATTGATTCAAGAACTCGGTCTCGTACTCAAGTTCCCGAAGGTCTCCGATGATGACAATTCTGACCTATACTCGTATGAGTATGAAAATGTGATTAACACCCTCCGGAGGACTCGGATTGGAACAGAAAGAGAGGGATGATCTGGCCGAGATTTTGCTCCAGCCCTAGTCAGACTAAGGTCCGGTTCAAGAAGAAGATCCGAGAATTCAAGAGGCACTCAGAGAATCCTCCTCCAAGGATGATTCGACACCAATAAGAGAGGCATCGGGCCCAAGGTCGAAACACCAATGCAAACCCCTCCCGCCTCATCAACACAAGGACTACCGAATCTACTCCCTCTTCATCTACCTGTATATAAGAAGAAACTCAAAGAGGTAAAGAAGGAGCCCGCAGAGAATGACCCTCCAAGAAAAAACAGCAGAGTTGTTTATAGGGCCGAGAACATCATTGTTCTCAAAGTGAAAGTGAAGAAAGTGAGATGCCAACTCCCGCAAATGTTCCTCGAAGATCCAAAGCAGATAAGGACAAGGAGGTCCAGAGCACCGAACTTCCTGTGTGCTACGATTCTTCTACCGCTATTGCCTCCAGTGGCTCTACTCACATCTCACTTGAGTCAACAGCTGCGCAGACCTTGAGTGTCATGAGCTCCCTGTCTCTTGGTCCCCTTGCTTCTCCTGCAGATTCTTCTTCCTCTTTTGCTTGGGTGCAACCTTTGGTTGACAAAAGGAAGAGAAAATCCTCCTCTCAAAGCTTGGGACCAAATTTCGATGATGTTGCAGCCTTGTTGGGCACCACTCCTTCTCGTGCCAAGAAAGCCAGAACCACTTCCAGAATAGTGTCTGATGCCCAAGGTCAGCAATTCTTGGAGATTGCTAAGCCTACAGTAGACAAATCAGAATCAGACTTGCTGGCATCTGACTTGGAGCTTTCAAGAATCCCTATGGGAGAGTCTACCTCGAAGGTGAAATTCACAACCTCCGTGAAAACCACAAGAGTCATTGGAAGGGTAGAGAAAGGGCAGCAAACTATTGAACAGTTGGAAGAACAAGCCCAGATTCTCACTGGTTTCATCAAGTCTCTTTTATCCAAAGGATAAAGTCTGGACCCTACCCCATTGACTACTCTTCCACCTCCTGTAATTCTAAGCCAAGATGAAGTGCAAAGTATCAAAGATATGCACAAGTATTCTGTCTATGGCAGAGCTATTGAAGCCATGGTGGATGACATGCTTGTTGCTGGATTAAACTTCATCGATGAAGCTTTCAAACTCCACGAAAAGGTGAGTAATGTGCAACTGAAGCTCTCCTCCACTATCAATACCATGGATAAAGAACTAAAAATCTGGAGCAAGCCAGATAGTAGACCTTCGCCTTATGGGACAGACAGATGAGAACATCTTACTGGCGAATAAGATTTTCGATGATGCTAAGGACAATCTATCAAAATCCTGGGTCTACAGCATGGAGTGGAAGATCAGAGTTTTGGAGGAAGCTTTGGGAGAAATGAAGAACAGCTGGCAGAAGGGAGAAGCTTTCAAGACACTCGGCCGTTGTCGCTTTCAAGGATATACATTGTCATCTTCGTGGATGAAAACTCGTGTTTCCTCGTCCTCGCAAGAAATCAAAGCTCGGGCCAGAGCTTTTGTCAAAGATAATCTATTCAAGGAAAGCTCCATCTCTAAGGAAAAGATGAAGGAAATTTGTTCTCTTCAATCCGCCATCAAGAAGCAAATAAAGATTATCATACTCACGCCGAGTTTGATAAAGAGATGGAGAAGTGTCTCGGGATTTTGGACTGGACTCACCGCAGCCAACACGCGCTCCACGTGGCAGAGACATAGCCGAGGCATCAAGAAATTCAGCAATGGATTCTCAAGACAAGTGGGTCCCTCCCAGTAGCTGGCCACCTGTCTCCTTCTCCTTTCTTTTCTCTTCTTCCCATTCTTTTCGTATTCTTTGTAATTAGTTAAGGTATTGCAACTGGCGATCCTTAACTATTCTTTAATTAAAAGAAACGGTTACGAAGAGTAACTGACTTGTAAGCTATATAATGGCCTTTCCACGCCATTTTGCAAGGAGGAGGAAGAACTTGGATATTTGCTGAAAGTGTAAATAGATCTTAAAGAAATCAATACAAAAGGGCTTTCCATTCTTTGTCTATCTAATTCTTGTTATCTCTGTGTTTTCCTTTAATATTGTGGAGATCATTTTGTTCCTAACTCGTTAGTCTCTCTGATTGCATACTGTTCAGTTTTGCAAATACAGTGATCTTGTACAACCAAGAAGGAACTTTGTGTCCTTGATTAATAAATCAAGAAGGTTATTTATGGAACTTTGTGTCTTTAAATTTAATCTCATTCAGCCAACGCAAATGATCTTGTCTTAAATTTTAAGCTTCGCATACACGAAGAATTATTCTCGCTATCTATAATTCAATGTTGCTATTCTCGCTCATCTTCTTATTCCCTTTCCTCACCCTGTGTAATTGATGATCCTTGTGGAAAACACTTTCGTAAAATCCAAGTTTGACCATAAAACAATGTTCTGTACATTTGTAAATAAGTTCGTTTCTGAATAAGGGAACCTCTCCCATTAAAGAGGAGGGACTTCTTGTCCCCTGACTGTTGCTCTTCTAAAAAGTCCTATTTGACGACCAACAGTTTTTGGCGACTCCGCTGGGGAAAATCGCATTCCAGTATTGCAATTTTTCGATCATCCTTTGATCTGGCGACTCCGCGTTTCACTCGAGGGAGAAGGACCCTTCGTATCGAAGATTCTCGCCAGCTTTTGAGCAACAGGTTTTCCTTTCCCTTCAAATAGAAGAACTCGTTCGACGAGCACTCCACCTGTTCAAGATAGAAGTCCTACGGGTGGTATTCCTTCAGAACCTGCTAGTCCCAATCTACGAGCTTTGATCCTAGCTGGTGTTACGCTCCTCCAAGCCGTATTTCCAAGAATGGCGGCACAATTGCCATGGGGTCAACGTGTCGGGCCCCGGCCCTTAATCGCCTTTGCATGAGTTACCTAGAGGTAACCGAAAGAACTTCCCAAATTTAAAGGAGATGGCAAAGTACACACCTCGATGAACACACATGCAGCCTTCTTCATAGTTGCATGTGGAGTCTTGGGAGTTGAACATGAAGACGCCTCAAGCAAGGCCGTTTCGCTGAGACGTTACAAGATAATGCCGCCGATCGGGTTCTATCACCTTCCTACTGGTGCCATCACCGACGGAATACAATGAGAACTCAAGTTCAAAGCCGTTTCAAGCCGGCAGAAGATGTGCATGCCCCGCTTGCCCAAATTTCTCGATAAAGAAAGATCCATCGTAACCCATGAGAGAATTTGTGGCTCGATTCAACAGATCGATCAACAAAATTCTGTAAATACTGACCGGTTGATCAAATTCAAAATGTTTCTTTCTAAATGCTCAAACGCCCAAAGTCAGCTTATGCTCTAAGAAGGGCTAATCTCGAACGTTAATTCGGATCAAGAACGGCCGTTAGTGTCGAGGATGACTTGATCATGTCAGGGAAGTTGAGAAGAGATCCTCCCAAATCTAAATCTGCCGCTTCTTCCTCTTCCACCCTCGACCCAATATTGATCCATTAGTCCGTAAACTTGCAAATGATCTAGTAGCTATAAAGAAACAATTGGCTCAAGATGCCCCGTGATGCAGATGTTCCAAGAAGAAATTTTCAGCCCAGTAAATCGCTTTCTCGCTCCTCACACAAGACTAGCACTTGAAGGACCTCCTGTCAAAGTTCCTGTGAATGCAACCTGTGAAGTTGAAGAGCCAGATGATGATGTGGACAATGAAGCTTGTGAGGAGTTCCTGGAGGAATTTGATGATGAGGCGGAAGAACTTGAGGGATCTCGGGTTAATTTCTTTACCACCGAAGGCACTGATGATGGAGATGACTATGATGAAGTGGTAGCAGATATGAACAGTGAATCATTTGCTGTCATGACTCGAGAACAGACAAGGCAGAAGGAGAAAGTAACACAACCCATGAAGAAATCTAAGGAGCAGCCGGCAACTATTCCTGTAATTGCCAAAAGAGGATCTCCTATCCCTACCTCATCTCGCACCAAAGGTAAGTCCCGCCAATCCTACCAAAAAGTTCCTTCTTTTTCTCCTAAAGTTGATAAGCCTAGAATTCCAAATGATGATGGTCCATCCACCTCTGGATCCTTTGATATTGTTGATCACCTAAAAAGGACCAAGGTTCAAATTTCAGAAGCTGAATACTACCAAACTCATCCCAAGGCTTTTGCCAAGATGATCCAATTTGTTAATTCCCATTCCAAGACCACCTCTAAAGGCCTTTTGCCCACTCCTCCTTCTGCACCACAGCCTAGTCTAGTAGCTGCTGTCACCTCGCCTGGTGACAAAATCAAGCCTTTTTATGTAACACTTCTTATAGCTGGCCATAGGCTCAGTAACTGTGTCATAGATTCCGGAGCCTCAGATAACGTGATGCCTGCTAAAGTAGCTCATGCTTTAGGCTTGACCCTCACTCGTACTTATGGATCTTGCTACTCCATGGAAAGTAAGGAAGTGCCTTTGGTTGGAAGGATTAAAGATGCACAAGTGGCTTTTGCTGCTTTACCTGAAAAGAAAGTCTTGGCTACCATCCTAGTAGCAGACATTCCTCCTTCTTATGGAATGTTGCTAAGTAGGAACTTCTGTAAAGATGTGGGTGGAGAGATTCAAATGGATTGGTCACATGCACTCATACCTGTCAATGGACACATGAAGAAGCTGATGCCTGAGAAACAATCAGAGTATATTGTGCAGAAAACGGATGATCCTAAGGCACAAATACTCTATGAGGATATGGGCCATGGTAATTACATGATTCTGTCCCCTGATGAAATCCAACCCTCCAAAGTATCACCCAAAGATCCCAATGGTGTTTGGATTTTAGAATTTGATGGAAGTTGTTCCTCGGCTGGTTCTGGAGCTGGTGTCCTGCTAGTGTCACCTGAAGGCTGCCTACACCCTTTTTCATTTAAGTTGCAGTTCGAAAACACTAACAATACAGCAGAGTATGAGGCTCTCATTCTTGGACTGCAAGTGGCCAAAGAACGAGGTGTAAAAAATCTTCTGGCTCGTGGTGATGCAGAGCTGATTGTGAAGCAAGTCAGAAGCCTTTTTCAGGTAAAAAATGGGAGGCTGAAGCATTACCGGAATCAGGTTTGGGATTCAATTGAATTCCTTGATGCTTTCTCCATTGAGGCAATACCTAGAGAAAAGAACAAAGCAGGGCTGATTCACCGGCCGCCTCAGATCACTATCGATTCCCCATCCTGAATTCTCTCAGGATAAGTTCACTATTGAAATGGTCCACCGGCCTAGTGTACCTGACAATACCAATAACTGGCAAGTTTTCAACGATGACCAGCATTTGCTTTCCTTCCTGGAACTCAAGGGTAATTTCGAACAACTGTATTTTGAGGGAAGTGACAACCTGCCTCGTGAGAGTGTGTCCTCTGACCATCCTGTCACCCAAGGAGAAGAAACAGATCAGGAAGGGTGCATTAAACTCAAAGGAAACAAGATTCCCAAAGGTTTGGTGAGTTTGGAGGAGTTGTTTGATAAACATGACAGATATGTGAAATCTAAAGCTTCTACTGGACCTCAGCAATCAGCTGAGTATGATAAGATTGATATAGGGAGTTCTACTGACCCCAAGCTAGTAAATATTGGAAAATGTTGCACAACCGACGAGAGGAGAAAAGCAATTGATCTTCTAAGGAGGTATAAGGATGTTCTTGCTTATTCTTATGAAGATCTAAAAGCCTTCAAGCCAAAAGATATGCAGCATTCTATTCCTCTCAAACCAGGAATTAAGCCTTTCAAGCAGAAGCAGAGGCAGTACAATCCAAAAATAGCTGACACCATCTTTCAGGAGATCCAGAAGTTGTTGAAGGCTAAAATTATTTTTCCCATTCACCATTCGACATGGATCGCAAATATAGTGCCTGTTAGGAAGAAAAATGGTGAGATCCGCATCTGTGTTGATTTCAGGAACCTGAATCAGGCTTCTCTGAAAGATAACTACCCTTTGCCTATGATGGATCAAATATTGCAAGCAGTAACAGGATCTGAAATGTTATCTATGCTTGATGGATTCTCGGGATACAATCAGGTAGAGGTTGATACTGCAGATCAACACAAGACAGCCTTCACCACTCCTTGGGGTACCTTTGCCTACAAGAGAATGCCTTTTGGGCTGATTAATGCTGGTGCCACTTTCCAGAGAGCTATGGATCTGGCTTTTGGAAGCTTGAAAGGGAAATGTATTGTCATATACCTTGATGACCTGACAGTGTTTTCAAAGACAAGAGCGGATCACTTCGACCACCTGGAAACGGTTCTGCTGAGATGCCGAGAGCATGGGATTTCTTTAAATCCTAAAAAATCTGTCTTCTGTGTTACAGAAGGAAAACTATTAGGGCACATCGTCTCCAAGGATGGTATTAAGATTGATCCTGAACGAGTTCAAGCCATCCAGCAAATTCCTCTCCCAACCAGTAAAAAAGGCGTGCATTCCTTCTTCGGTAAGATCAATTTTTTAAGAAGATTCATCCCTGATTTTGCTGAATTAACTTTGAATATTTCTCAGATGATGAAAGGGAAGCAAACATTTGGTTGGTCTTCTGAAGGAAAGGAATCCTTTGAGGGTATCAAGAAAGCTATTGCTAAAACTCCAGTTTTGGCCTGTCCTGATTTCAGCAAAGATTTCATCATCTATTGCTATGCTACAGATAATACCCTGGCTGCTGTCTTAACCCAAGAAGACTCTGATAAACATGAGCTACCAATTGCCTTCATGAGCTATATCCTGAAGAATCATGAGCTAAAATACACCATGATGGAGAAGCATGCTTTTGCAGTAGTCAAGGCTGTCAAGCAGTTCCGTTTCTATATCCTCAACTCTCACTCTATGGTGCTGGTTCCAGATACAACTGTTAAGTCAATTCTTACACAGCAAGAATTTGGGTCCAAGAGAGGAAACTGGGTGGCTAAAGTCCAGGAGTATGACATTGATATCAAACCGACCAAGCTGGTTCGTGGAAAAGGTCTTTGTGAGCTCATTGCTGAAGGAGCCAAACATGAGTTGCTGGAGGAGAAAGCTGACATTCCTACTGTTCTATTCCTTAGTTCAGTCGATGAATGGTATTCTGACATCGCCCATTTTCTCACCTATGGGGAATGCCCCTCTCATTTAACTACCAAGGAAAAGAGGACTGTTAAATTGAGATCAGCGCAATATGTACTGTGGGAAAATGCCTTGTTCAAGCGTGGTTTAGATGGGAGATTTCTGAAGTGTGTGGACAAGGAACAACAGAGAAAGTTGCTCTCAGCTTTTCATGATCAGACATGTGGAGGGCACTATTCATCAACAGTCACAGCTCACAAGATACTCCGGGGAGGATATTACTGGCCTTCCTTGTTCAGAGATGCATCCAAGTGGGTGGATAAATGCGAGGCTTGTCAGACCTTTGTGGGAAGACCTAAATTGGCCTCTTTGCCTCTCAAGCCAGTTGTGATTGAGGAACCATTTCAACAAAGTGGGGTCTGGACTTCATTGGTGCACTCAACCCTGTTTCTAGTGCTGGTCACACTCATGTGCTAACCGCCACTGACTACTTCACCAAATGGGTGGAAGCTATTCCAGTCAAGAGCACTACTTCTGAAGTGGTATGCAACTTCATCAAAGAGAACATCTTGGTAAGGTATGGTGTACCTAACAAGATTGAATGTATAATGCTTCGAACTTCTCCTCAACCGAGATAATGGATTTGCACGGGTATGGCATCTCTCTCGGCTCATTCTTCGATTATTATCCCTGTGGAAATGGACAAGCAGAATCCACCAACAAAAATCTGGTGACTATCATAAGGAAGTTGGTCAATGAGTCTCAGCGAAACTGGCATAAGAAGCTTTATGATGCTCTTTGGGCAGACAGGATCACACCTAAAAGAGCCATTGGAATGTCTCCTTTTCAAGTGGTGTATGGAGTAGAAGCTCAATGCAAAGGATGACAAGTGGAACTGCCAGCCTTGCACCTGATGAAGGCCATTGAGGATACTAGTTTCAGTGATGCTCTGGATAAAAGAATCATGTACCTGCACAAACTGAACGAGGACAGATTGGAGGTTGCTGATAGGATATCTGCTCACCAGCAGAAGGTAAAGGTTCTGTTTGACAAGAAAGCTAGGTTCAGAGAGTTCCAAGTTGGAGATACCGTGCTGTTATGGGACAAAAGACATGAACCTCGTGGCAGCCATGGAAAATTTGATTCCCTGTGGCTCGGACCTTTCAAGATAAGACACTTTGCTGGTAAGAACTCTTTCTATCTTGATTACATGGATGGTTCTCCCCTCCCACTTCCTTATAGTGGGTAGTATTTGAAGTTGTTCAAGTCATAGGTGACTAGGGAGTCCCTTTGTATATTCTGTACAGTGTTTTTGCTTTTCTGCTTTTGGTGTGTTTTCCTTCTGTTGTTGTGTGTGTTGCCCTCTGTATTGGTTTGTTTTTGACTCCTTTGCCCAATGGATAAGGCACTGGTCTGCTTCACCGAGTTTGTCTAAGTTCTTGCCTTGTCTCATTCCGAGAATTTATGCCAAGTCATCCCCAGAAGGAGCCAGCTGTTGTCCACTCAAAATTCCCCGCTCTGATAAGAGTAAAATTTCAAAATTTTGAGTTTAAGTGTTTTTCTCTGAAGTGCCTAAGTCGTGAAATTGAAAAAATCTGTGTTTTGGGTCATTTTGTGTGATTTTCGGGCCTGTCGGAACTTTTTGTCCCAACTGTCCCAAGTACGAAAGTGCACTCTGTTCCCCGATCGGCCGAAATCCCCGAAGCTGTCCCATTTTCGGGCCCGTCGGAAAGTTTTGTCCCAAGTGTCCCAAAATTTATTGTGCGAGTTGTTCCAATTTCGGCCGAAACACCCGAACCGCGTACTACGCACTTTCATGTCTCAAATGTCCCAAAGTTAAAAAGTGCGAGCTTTCCAATTTTCGGCCGAAACTCCCGTGTCGCGTACTTCAGAGCTCCTTGTCCCAAATCGAAAATGCAAGTTGTTTCAATTTCACCCGAACCGCCAAACCGCTGCACTCCGAACTTTTGTCCCGAATGTCCCAAGTCCAAACGGGCCCACTGTTCCGTTTTCGGCCGAATCACCCGAACCGCGTACTCCGCGCATTTTCGTCCCAATCGTTCCAAAAAGCATTTGTGCATCCTCTCCTCGCTTTCACCCGAATCGCCGAGCCGCGTGTTTCGCGATTCGCCTCACATGTCCAAGCGTACTCAAGTGTCATTCACACTTAGTTTTTCCCGCTCACTCCGAGTATGATGCTATTCAAATTGGTGGTTGTGTATTCAATGCGCATTAAATTCATTCCTCTCTCCAAGCGGCTATATAACGAGCATTTCCCCTTTGCATTTTTCGCATTGCTTCCATGCTATCTTTGCTCGAACCTCGTAATTTGAAAACCTCGCGCAAATATCCTCCCTTTCTTTGCAAATTCCTTCCCGAGTCTAGGTTGCAGCTCCGAGACTATCAATATGAAGATCAAGTTTCAGGGACAGGAGCAAATTTCTCCGCTTGAGTCTGCTGTTAGCAATATTGGGGACAACGAAGCTCGTCATCTCGACTTCGGTGATTTTTGGGCAAGAATGGCAGATGCAAACCCTACACCAATAGCACAAACGATTCATGATAGCGGTTTGGCTTTTGCCGGTGGTTTCCCAATCTCAGTACAGTGTGCTGATACTGTGCTTTCATGCGGAGCTCACTTCGACCCCGCTTCGAGCGAATTGACAAATGTACATGGGGAACTCATTGCCAAGCTAGACGCTGCCGCCATTGGCGCTGCTCTGAGGATTCCGGAGTTGGACAATGCTATAGTCGTCTCCCGGGATCAAGCACAGACCCTATTCGATCAAGACAGTGACAAATATAAGGCGCGAGTGGCGAAGTCTTGGTTGAAGAACCCTAAGAAAGGTGCTTCTCGCCTAACCAAAACCCTCTTCCGAGCAGATTTCAATGAGGAATTGTCAGACTTCATAATCCTGCTGGCTCAGGTTATGGGTTTGCCCTCCACCAATGAGTTTCATTTCTGGATGTGCCCGCTCATCAGCATGGTGTGCGAGGGAACACAAAACATCAACTGGGCAGAGATCATCAGTATGAATTTGGCGGAGCAGCTATCCAACGTTCAGCAAACAAAGAAGTTCTATATGACTTCATATACCGATGTATACCCTAGCAAAGATCAAGGCAAAGGGTTTGGTTTCTCCTATATAGATGCACACAAAGATGATCCCAGTTGTATGCCTATTGCCCGCAGCTTCACCCCGAGACCAAAGAATCGGAATTTCGTAAGGGTCAATGATGCTTTCACCATGTACGTGGTCGATTGCTCAAGGTGATATCGCTAGAAGGTTTTTAGATGAAGCCATGAACCCGATATCGCAAAGATGGAGCCTATTTCATCCAATTCAGAAATTTTCCTATATCAAAGCCACGCTATGAAAGCACTCCTCTACGGCTTCCCATGTTCTCGCAATGATAAAATGGCCTTGATAGAAATATGCAGTAACTAGACAAGTTGCACGTAACTGCAGAGACAAGAAGATTTCTCGGCTTGCACTTTCCCATCTCTCTCGGGAAACTACACATGCAAAAAAAGCTGGATGCTCGTAACATAAAGAGCCCTCGTCCCTATCATCGTTTCATTTCTTCAAGCCAAGAACCCGCTTTGACTTGAAGAAGTTTATCAATGTAACATCAAGATAATCTACCATCATAGGGCGATATGTAAGACTACCGGGCCGATCTGCAGATGATTTTGAAGCCGTGGAGAAGGCATGTGGGCAGGTTCTCCTCGCATTGATTCAAGAACTCGTCTCGTACTCAAGTTCCCGAAGGTCTCCCGTGATGACAATTCTGACCTATACTGTATGAGTATGAAAATGTGATTAAGCACACCCTCCGGAGGACCGGATTGGAACAGAAAGAGAGGGATGATCTGGCCGAGATTTTGCCCCCTAGTCAGACTAAGGTCCGGTTCAAGAAGAAGATCCGAGAATTCAAGAGGCACTCAGAGAATCCAGCTCCAAGGATGATTCGACACCAATAAGAGAGGCATCGGGCTCCAAGGTCCGAAACACCAATGCAAACCCCTCCCGCCTCATCAACACAAGGACCTCGAATCTACTCCCTCTTCATCTACCTGTATATAAGAAGAAACTCAAAGAGGTAAAGAAGGAGCCCCGCAGAGAATGACCCTCCAAGAAAACAGCAGAGTTGCCTATAGGCCGCCAGAGAACATCATTGTTCTCAGTGAAAGTGAAGAAAGTGAGATGCCAACTCCTGCAAATGTTCCTGAAGATCCAGCAGATAAGGACAAGGAGGTCCAGAGCACTGAACTTCCAGGTGCTACTGATTCTTCTACCGCCATTGCCTCCAGTGCTCTACTCACATCTCAGCTTGAGTCAACAATGCGCAGCACTCGAGTGTCATGAGCTCCCTGTCTCTTGGTCCCCTTGCTTCTCCTGCAGATTCTTCTTCCTCTTTTGCTTGGGTGCAACCTTTGGTCGACAAAAGGAAGAGAAAATCCTCCTCTCAAAGCTTGGGACCAAATTTCGATGCTGTTGCAGCCTTGTTGGGCACCACTCCTTCTCGTGCCAAGAAAGCCAGAACCACTTCCAGAATAGTGTCTGATGCCCAAGGTCAGCAATTCTTGGAGATTGCTAAGCCTACAGTAGACAAATCAGAATCAGACTTGCTGGCATCTGACTTGGAGCTTTCAAGAATCCCTATGGGAGAGTCTACCCTTGAAGGTGAAATTCACAACCTCCGTGAAACAAAGCCACAAGAGTCATTGGAAGGGTAGAGAAAGGGCAGCAAACTATGAACAGCTTGGAAGAACAAGCCCGATTCTCACTGTGTTTCATCAAGTCTCTTTTATCTAAGGATAAAGTCTTGACCCTACCCCATTGACTACTCTTCCACCTCCCGTAATTCTAAGCCAAGATGAAGTGCAAAGTATCAAAGATATGCACAAGTATTCTGTCTATGGCAGAGCTATTGAAGCCATGGTGGATGACATGCTTGTTGCTGGATTAAACTTCATCGATGAAGCTTTCAAACTCCACGAAAAGGTGAGTAATGTGCAACTGAAGCTCTCCTCCACTATCAATACCATGGATAAAGAACTAAAAATCTGGAAGCAGATAGTAGACCTTCGCCTTATGGGACAGACTAGATGAGAACATCTTACTGGCGAATAAGATTTTCGATGATGCTAAGGACAATCTATCAAAATCCTGGGTCTACAGCATGGAGTGGAAGATCAGAGTTTTGGAGGAAGCTTTGGGAGAAATGAAGAACAGCTGGCAGAAGGGAGAAGCTTTCAAGACACTGGCTGTTGCTGCTTTCAAGGATATACATTGTCATCTTCAGGATGAAAACTCTGGTGTTTCCCTGTCCTTGCAAGAAATCAAAGCTCGCCGAGCTTTTGTCAAAGATAATCTATTCAAGGAAAGCTCCATCTCTAAGGAAAAGATGAAGGAAATTTGTTCTCTTCAATCCGCTATCAAGAAGCAAATAAAGATTATCATACTCACGCCGAGTTTGATAAAGAGATGGAGAAGTGTCTCGGGATTTTGGACTCGCCCGCAGCCAACACGCCGGGCTCCACGTGGCGTAGACATAGCCGAGGCATCAAGAAATTCAGCAAATGGATTCTCAAGACAAGTGGGTCCCTCCCAAAGAGCCGCCACCTGTCTCCTTCTCCTTTCTTTTCTCTTCTTCCCATTCTTTTCGTATTCTTTGTAATTAGTTAAGGTATTGCAACTGGCGATCCTTAACTATTCTTTAATTAAAAGAAACGGTTACACTTAAGAGTAACCGACTCAGTAAGCTATATAATGGCCTTTCCACGCCATTTTGCAAAAGGAGGAAGAACTTGGATATTTGCTGAAAGTGTAAATAGATCTTAAAGAAATCAATACAAAAGGGCTTTCCATTCTTTGTCTATCTAATTCTTGTTATCTCTGTGTTTTCCTTTAATATTGTGGAGATCATTTTGTTCCTAACTCGTTAGTCTCTCCGATCGCATACTGTCAGCTTTTGCAAATACAAAGTTGATCTTGTACAACCAAGAAGGAACTTTGTGTCCTTGATTAATAAATCAAGAAGGTTATTTATGGAACTTTGTGTCTTTAAATTTAATCTCATTCACCAACGCAAATGATCTTGTCTTAAATTCTTTGAAGCTTCGCATACACGAAGAATTATTCTCGCTATCTATAATTTCAATGTTGCTATTCTCGCTCATCTTCTTATTCCCTTTCCTCACCCTTGTGTAATTGATGATCCTTGTGGAAAACACTTTCGTAAAATCCAAGTTTGACCATAAAACAATGTTCGTACATTTGTAAATAAGTTCGTTTCGAATAAGGGAACCTCTCCCATTAAAGAGGAGGGACTTCTTGTCCCCCCTTCGATTTCGTTGCTATCTTCTAAAACTCTATTATATTATAGTGTATTTGCTACTTTTCAAACTTACAAGACTAACACATGTGTCTTGTGCACATTGACATATATTGTTTCCTATATCTCACCTATGTTGGTTACTACATTATACTATCATGTTTTGACATATTGTTTTCATGTATACATGCCTATGTGTGTTTGATTTCTTACATGGGCCTATGGGCCTTGATTGTATTGTGACATCATGGTTGTCCCATGTTTGCAGGCCTAAAATGCCTTCTATATGCTTTTGTATGTCATTATTTGCAAATTGACTACATTGATGTTGTTTGTGTTTTTCTACATGTGTTGTTTTTACTAGTTGCTTTTTTACTACTATTCTTGTTTATTGTTAGCATTATTTTTTATTACGGGACACGGTTTCCACCATGAAAAACACCTTTCCTTTTGCAGGTATAGATTCTCTAAGGTGGCCACCTCTTTAGCACTCCACTTCACTTTTATACACCTATTATACATCTTTTAAGACATCCACTTCACTTTTATACACCTATTTATTTTGAGCCACATGATCAAACATGGTGTTTACACACGACTTAAAAGAGGGGGAATTTATCAGTTGTATTCTAAATTTTTAGTAGACACAAATAGAATTTTGGGGAAGATGCAAATACAAATAGAGTACTGAGACACCCAAAAAGGTAGTTACACACAACGTTTTGGTAAAACATCATAGGTTAAAAGTAATAAACTTTGGTAAATACCAAAAATATGGTTTTGATCCCCATATATTTTTGACAAGGGAAATTTCAGCAGGTTCTTCAACATTTTTAGGTTTTCATCTATTTATATAGTTTTTTTAACAAAATTTTACACTTAGATTACTCAATTCGAGATCAAGTACATGGGCCATGAATGTTTTCATTATTTATTCCCTTAATATTAGTTTTAGGATTCTTGGGGCATTGGTATCGTTCATAGTTCAATGTCGTTAGCACATTTTCAACATATTTTAGTGTTTTTCTATTTCATACTTATTTTTTTGGCATATGGGGAGAGTTTGGTTGTACTTTATTCTCTTTTATATTTTACCTCCATATTTTCAAAATTGGGTCTAGATCTATCTATAACAGTGTGATCCATGGGGTTATGGAAAAAGAATGTAAGTAAGGGCTTTTACGGGCGAGACTTTCTTCTCCTATTACAATTTAATGGGAAGAAATTAGAGTTTTTAAATAACTTTGATATATGGTCTTCTTCCTTTGTAGGAGTGCATTTGTATCTCTTTCTTATTATTTTTCTTGCACATATCCATGTTGGGTTGTATGCACCTAACACTACGGTTTCTCTTCAACACTAATTAGGACCGATCACCCCAATCCTTTAGTGAAGTTTATTAAAATAAATATTCAAGCATAAACAAATCCAAATAAAACAAGTCTATTATTTCCTTTTTAACATCTTCTCACTTTACATATTTGCAAATACAAATATTTTATATTACAAGTTCTATTTGAGTTATGGTAAATTTTATACACTCTGTGTTGCAAGAAAAAACATAATTGTAAAATAAACATTCAAGGAAAGGAAAATTGTTTTTCACATTTAGGTGTAATTTCTTGTAAACATTCAATTTTCAATTTCATACTTAAAGGGGGGAAATGTATATAATCAAATTTGGTAATTTATACTTTTCAACCCTTGAATTGATTATGCACTCTTGATATGATAAATGTTACTTGTCCATTCCCCTTAGCTCTTTTTGAGGTTCATTGTTTAGCTTGTTTATCCTTACAAATTTTCATGTTGAATCATCTTGAGAATTCAATACACAAAATCTATATATAGACATCGTTTTACTAGCTCATAACATCATTTAGAAAATTCCTTTCTCCTAGCCACGATCATATAGTTTGGTTAGGGTCATACAATACGACCTTGACCTATTTGCATTGTCATGGACTATCATGTATTCCAACTGCACTTTCAAAATTAAATATTTTGTTGGGTCTTATATTTCATCTGGGTCAACCTATCTTATTAAAATAGTCTACAAAAACCTATATAAGTAAGTAAACACTACCTCATTTGATAACCTAGAAATCCTAAGGAAATGCATTAGAGAAATCACTTCATACACTTACAAAATGCATCCAAATATCCATAAATATATAAACCACACATCCATAGTCATTAGGAGAACACCCACATCAGATCTAAAGCTACAAAATAGGTCAAGGTAGCCATAAATTTCATCTACAAACATCTAAACATCCTCTCTCCAAGTTTTTTTAATAAGATCCAAGTCAAAGCAAGCATGGTCAAAGCAAGTGTCAAATCAAATGGATCTATTTAGATATCACATGCTAGGTGGAGAAAGATGTGAGGTCTCAATCCTCTTCAGATTAGTGCCAATGTCGGTAGTGCACGAGGGTGCACACAATCCTTCTAATTTTTTATTTTGTATGAATATTCATCCATGGATAGGGTTTGAAGTGATGTTTAGTACATTCAGAAAGCCTAACTAAATGTGAAAAAATCAAGGTTTAACAATGAGAGATAAATCACGGAAAGTGAGCAACCAAGAAAGTTGTAGAAGTTTGACTTAGAGTAGATTTAGGACCATATATGTAAGGCGATAGACCATAAGGTATAGTCTATTAGGAAATTAATATTATTAGTGTGAACATTAATAATGTGTGTGAAATTATATTATATAGATGATAATATAATGTTGTAATAGTGTAAGTTATATTTTGGTGTATGTGAGTTGTGAGAACAACTCACTTTTAGATAGTTGTGAGTAAATAAAGGTGGAGAGAATCATGTTAGAGATACAAGTGGAGATTGGGTAATTGATATGTGATATGGTTTGAATCCATATATTAAGTATTTCTTTTACCTATTTATATGTAATCTATTCATAATAAATAATATCCTGAATGACTTCAAATTGATTTATTCAATTATTCAATATGTTTATTATTGTGCAAGTCTGATTTGTTAGCAAAAAGCTGACTAAATTTCACATTTGGTATAAGATAAGGGACACTCAGAGGAGGTTGTTGCTGGATATTATGGTTTTGTTGTTGCTTGTTTTATCTTCCATATTAGATATGCAATCTTGATGTGGAAAATAAATATGATCAAAGGGGAAGCATAGAAATTCATTGGCATGATAATTAACATGTGCATGTATATGTATATGAAAGCGAATCATGGTTGTATGTGCAACTAAAGACCTGCATATTTATAGCTCGTGTATCATAGTATGCAAATCCAAACTTTGATGGGATTTTCTAGTCATTTTTTGTGTTTTTGAATGCATGATCAGACCATGCAAAATTCTATGTACAACTCCAATGAATTATTTCTCCATGGAAAAATGATCTTATCATTTCCTGCGTTGGAGAATTCATTGTCAACAAAAAAATCTTATATTATTTCATATAGTCTACATTTACGATTCAGAATATATGTTATTGATTTCAAAGGATTTGTTCATCCTTTGATCTATTTTACAACATTCTTATTTTCCGTCCACCTTTAGCTATACACCTACAGATATGAGAATCCTTGGGGGTCATTTATATTTGTTGAAGAAATTTTTAACACATATTTATAATGTCAAAAGATCAGGTCTACAATCTCACGTGTGGAAATTTTTAGTGCCTCTATGGTGAATTTATGGTTGTATTAGTTTGAAATTCAAAATTATGATTACGTGTAATGTTCTAAGACACGATTTGCATTTTGTCTACATTATTTCCATTCATTAGTATGTCAACTGGTGGGATAAGTTATATATCTGCATAACATCATCACATCCATGTTTGAGACTTATCATAGGGCATTGTCAAGCGGTGGAAGAAAATGATTTTTGTAAATCATGTAGTTATTAATTTTTAATGTGGTCTTGTTCATTTAGTTGATATTTATAATAATTTTTGTTATCAACATATGTATTCATAATACATCAATAATTTTATTGGATTCAACATTTCTAGTTCATTAGGTCTATTTTTATAGTCAAAACCTTCAAACGTCATTAAATATGACAAAATATTGTTTTGCTAGTGTGTCATAAAAATAACAATAGTAACTTTGTTAACGATGATATTCTATTATTATCAAGTGATCCATAAACACAAGTAAAAATCCACTACTAGTTTAACTGTTTACAAGTATATTTTTAATTCATCAATTTATTTCCTTTTATCAACTTCAAAATTGGTTAAAATTTGATTCAAATGTGTTGAAAAACTTATCTTAGACTGAATTAAAACATTCATCTCAGTTGCACATTCAAACCGAACATATTTCCATTTTAACCGATTAAATCAATTTCCCATAAATTTTCAAAACTAATTAATTTTGTTCCCGAAACTAAAATATGAATCAAAAATTAAAAATAATCTAAAACTAAAAACAAAATCAGAAACACGACACCTAGATTGTTTATAGGGTTTAGAAATTCCTACATCCCTGGGTTTGCTTAAAACTGATCCATTAATGTTTATATTTGTAAATATAATTAAATTATTACAAATAAAATAATTAACCTTTCATAATGTGCCATATTTCTTTAAGAACGTGTGAGATCTAAAAAAATATCAGTTTTCACTCTCCATGTTTGTTCTCGGATTGGCAAGTTGATCTTCTTCTAGTTCTCCGACAAAAGATTCACAATTTACTTTACAAAATCTGGCATACAAACTCCAAATTGGAATAATAAATATACCATTAGGAGCATCTATGAATTCGAGTAGCTTCCTATTTTTATATGAGACCTATTTTTGCTTCTAAGTGCTTCAAAAATGTTGTTTTACAATACTTGCTCTATTTTCACTAAATACATAGTTGTGCAATTAACCACTTCAAATATCAACTTGCCCATTTTACAACTCGTGGCATGCTTTGGTTAGCTATTATTTTGGTAAACGGTTGGCTATGGGGTTGATCCCCTCTAACCAAATCCATTGTTTATCTTCTAAAGTGGGAAATATCTCACATTGTTCGGGAGGTAGATGAGTTGAAGGTTTAAAATAGAAAGGTAGTTTATGTTATGTGGTGCTGCAGTCACATTTTGTTAAGCCACGTGGGATGAAGGTTGTGTTAGAGATATACTAAGATGGAATGTCACATTATGGCATTATGCATGTAAGCTATGTTTGGCTGGTCACATATATGGTCGGTGAGTTGTTTGACTCTGCCAAGTCGAATCAAATGGTACATTGTGGATACATATGCCTAATTAAACTCGGCTATTGAGGAGTTAAGTGGAGTGATGTGGGTGAGTAGGTGGTTTTATACGTCGGGGTTCTGGGATGATATGACTGTATTAGATCGATGAGCTAAATCTTGTAACATGATTCCAATGCATGGTAATTAAACCGCTTAATATATATAGTCCCACATTCATCCCATAATTACACTTAGAGGAAAATATATACAATATTGTGGCAATAATAAAGTGAAGTAACAAAGGAACATAAACCTCTCCAATAAAAGAGTGTCTTAACCTAGTTGAGCCCCCCACCAAGAAATATGGGGCCCACCCATCCTAAAATGAGCTTCAAGACCGAGTCACAAAACTAATTTTTTTTACTCTTTTGCTCAATTTATTTTTGCCACGTGTCGTAACCTGATTTTTCATTGCCCCTATTTTCTCTTCTTCAACTAGAATCTTATGCAGATGGTAACCTATTACAATATAGTCTATTTTTCATGTTCAAATAGGAGACAAAAATATCTTGGAGTATTGTACCATACTTTGTAATGATCCTTGAAGATTTAGGGAAAATTTTCCCACCGATTTTATATCCGGATCACTCCTCCCCACCGAGAATGATTTTGTCCACAAAAAGTTGTTTTTCACCCACAAATGTTTTCATTCATCTTCCTGCATTTCAAAAACACATACAAGATCCATGAAAATAGAATAATGGGTAAAATCAATGCAAATTGTTGATTAGATAATCACAAAAAAATGATTAGTCAAAAATAGAAAATTATTTTCTAGAAGAGGTAACTGTCCCATTGATACTATGTGATTTTTCCAATCTCTGTAAAGAGTGGTGAAATGTCAAATCCCAATAACTGTAATTTTCATCATAAATAATAGATTAGTTTTAAAAATAAACACATGTTCACCAAAATAGGAAAGTGTTCAACCGATATTCGTGACATGACCAAACACTATAAAAATAAATTCCACCAAAATAGACTAGTGTATAAAACATCCACATGCCAAAAATAGTTAGTTTCCAATGTCCCTGTGAAATTGTCAACCATTATAAATATCACAAAAAGATCCATAATGTTTAGAATACCATATGCCAAAAATAGACAAGTGTTAAAACCGAATCATGTGAATATATAAAAGAAATATCTATCTTAATATTATGCACGCCAACTAGGATAGAAACAAATTGTTTACATATTAAGAATGGTGAACTGCTATCCACTACAAAAGATCACTAGGAAAAATATGTAATTGGTTTGTTAGTGAAATCAAATAGTTCCAAATAAATTCCCAAAATAAGGGTCTTCATGTATGTGCAAATACCCTGTGTGGACACAATGAGTTTGTATATTAATTACAATACAAAATGGTGCCCATACTTTTGCACAATAAAATTAATAAAAATATATTGAAATGTAAACTTTGTTGTCAAAATAAAAATGGATTTTTTCAACCTTAAATGTGAGAATTATATTCTGAGTATGATAAACCTGTCCCTTAGCTCTTCCCTATAGGTGACACCATTATCCAAAGCCAATATAAAATATGGGAATTTTTCCTTTCATCATTCAATGGAATCTCACAAAATGCTCTGAATAAATATGCATGCTAATCATAAATATCAACTATTGAAACATGAAATTAAGAAATTTCTTACCAACTAATTTAATCAAATTTTCCTTTTTGGGTAGTATAATTTCCTCATTATATACTTGGGTATCTATATGGGTTATTTTTTTAAATGTTCATTTTTCAAAGCTTTTATTTTCCACAACTTTCCTTTGTTGTTTCAAATGAAGATGTCAACACATGTTAACCTTGTGAACTTTCTTGTTATAATGGGTAAAATATATTTTGTTCACTTTTAAAAGGAAACTTACCCAAATGACCATTTTTACAACCATGTGTATGAGAATGGTCTCATAAAATTCTTCCCAATAATTCTTTCCTTCTCCATCATTTAGCTACACAATGGTTAGATAATCCACACAAATTACATGGATAAATGTACCATAAATTCTATGTACCATAATCAAAAGGAACATGGGAATATTTACATCATTTAAAATCAACATTTCTATATTTTTTCCCATTACCATTTTAACCTTTCATGGGTTGTAGTGGAGGTTTCTCCCTTGCGATCCGAGTTGTCTTGAAGCATTCACCTTTCTCATTTTGACCACAAAATCTGAATCCCAAACCTACTTGGCGAGGCATATCCTCTACCTAGATGGGGTTAGTAATTCCTTGGCCTTCTTTTCCAAGGATTTTTCCATTAAATCCCATTTTAAATGGTGATTTTGAACCTATTCCCTTAGTGTGTGCAAAACTACAACAATCATTTTAAACTCGATTTCTAATGAGCGTAAATATTAAGAACTGGTGATTCACTTATAGTGCTTTACGTCATTTCTTCTACATCTGAAGTGTAAGGAAAATCCTTCTTCTACTCACCACACTACAACCTTACCAAGAGCTCATCCTTGGTTTGTAATTCTGATTTCAAATGAGCATTCTCCTCTTCCAAGGAGTAATACATTGATCTCAGGAGAGATTTATCTTCCTGGATTTGGCGTTATATGACTCAATCTCATTAATTATTTCTTTTTTGATAACTTTCCTATAATGCGTTGTACCTTTATAATCACAACTGAACCAACTACATAATTTGAAGCAATCAAAATGTCAAATCATCCTACTCTAATAACAAAACATGATCCATAAACACTAGTAAAAATCCACTACTAGTTTAGCTATTTACAAGGATATTTTTAATTCACCACTTTCTTAACTTTTATTAACTTCAAAACTGATTAAAATCTGATGCAAATGTGTTGTAAAAATAATATTAAACTAAATTAAAACATTCATCTCAGTTGCACATTCAAACCGAAAAAAAATCCATTTTACCCGGTTAAATTGATTTCTCGTAAATTGTCAAAATTGATTAATTTTTCTCCCAAAACTAAAATCCAAATTTGAAAACTGAAAATAATCTAAAACTGAAAGAAAAATTAGAAACAAAACACAAGGATTGTTTATGGGGTTTGGAAATTACTACGTCCCCGGGTTTGATTAGAACCGATCCATTAATGTTTACAATTGCAAATACAATTAAATTATTAAAAATAAAATAATGAACCTTTCATAACATGTTAGAAGTCTTTGAGAACCCATGAGCTCTGAAAAATATCAGTGTTCACTCTTTGTATTTGTTCCAAGCTTTGTAAGATGATCTTCTTTCATTTATTTGATAAAATATTCACAAATTGCTTTACAAAATCAGCATACGAACTCCAAATGGAAGAATAAATATACCATTAGAAGCATCTTTGAATTATGAGAAACTTCCTAATTTTCTCCTAAGTGCCTCATTTTTTTTTCCCAAAACTGATATGTTTTCACTCAATACACAATCCCACAATTATCCCCTTCAAATGTAAACTCTCCCATTTTACAACTCGTTGACAACTCATGATGTGGAGGTGAGCTATTATTTTGGTAATCGGTTGGTTAGGGGTCAAGCCCATCTAACAAACTTGATCGTTTACCTTCCCAAGTGGGAAATATCCCACATTATTTGGGAGGTAGATGATTTGAAGGTTTAAAAATAGAATGGGCGGTTTGTGTTATGCAGCCTATGGTCACATCTTGTATAGCCACATGGGCCAGCGACGTGTTGGATATATACTAATTTTGAATGCCATGTTGTGGTGGTATGCATGCAAGCTATGTTTGGTTACATTTTTTATGTTAGCTATGTTTAAGTAGGTCCTTGCTAAGTGGATGGTCTATGTGGCATTGGCAAGTTTGGAGAGGTCAATGAGAGGTGTAATCCAAATGGTGAAGGAATTGGTGGGTTGACCGGTGTGGGAAATGAGATGTTAATTTGATTGAGATGGCTAGTAACTTGACAAGTTGGTTGCGACAACTCGATTCCAATGCATGGTTATTACAATGACTATATATATATATATAGTCCCAAATTTACCCCACAATTACACTTAGAGGCAAATATATCCAATATTGTTGTAATAATAAAGTGAAGTAATGGTGAAAAAGACACCCCTCCAATAAAAGAGTGTGTCAACCCTAACTCAAGAGGGCCCCAAAATAAAATAGCGGGGCCCACCCGTCGAAAAAGAGTGTTGAAGACCAAATTAAAAAAACTAATTTTTACTCTATTTCTCAATTTATTTTTTCCATGTGTCATGCCTAATTGGCGATTGCCCCTATTTTATCTCCTTCAACCTGGAATCCAATGTGAGTTCATTTTTGTGTTCAAATAGGTGATGAAAATCTCACGGAGTCTTCTACTATATTGTAATGATTATGAGATATTTAGGGAAACTTTCCCATTGATTTGATTTCTAGATCATCAAGAGTTAATTGTCATCAAAGTCAAATATTTGTCATTGTTATTTTTGTCTCCATGACGTGTTATTGTCATTTTGTTAATTTTTTCATTAAACATCTTATTTCAATTCAATAATTGTCACTATTTTGTATCGTCTCATTATATTAGATTCAAAAATTAATTTTATACTATTTTTATGAGTCGTAAATAGTTCAAAACTAAAAATTCCTTACAAACACATTTTTAGTGGTAACAAACATCCATCAATGTAAATTGAGCCTCATGATTAAATCCAACTGATTTAGTAGGCAGATCGATAGAGGACGAAGGAAATAAAGGAGGATTTTGATCAGTTCCTCTCGCCAATCACCAATGACTGGGTCATATTTTCTAGTGGTGACATCATCATTTCTAGTTGTGTGTTTTCTTTGATATTGAGAATAAGAATAGAAGTTTTTTCCTATTCACTTGGAATGTTTGAGCATTCCTAAAGTAAACTCTTGAATGTGTTGTGATACGACGTGAGAAATTACAAAACAATGAAATAGTTATATAGGAGGCGATTAAATTTAGAAATCCTATCACTCTAGAGATCCTCTTATTGTTATACATCTTTATAAAGATCATCAACTAGTGAAACAATCATTGTGTTCACATGGAGTAAATGAGGGATGCGTTATTCACAAAGTAATGGTCATGTGCATAAAGATATAGGTAATAAGATTTAGATAGTAGTATGCATACCTAAAAGTATGCGGTGGCATACGATTCTGGTTTCAGTTCCACTTTGCCCATGTTCACACTAAGGGGGTGAATGTTAGGAAATTAATTTTATTAATGTGAAAATTAATAATGTGTGTGGAATTATAGTATCTAGATGATAATATGCTTTTATAATATTTTAAATTATATTTGGGTGCACGTGAGTTGTGAGAACAACTCACTATTAGATAACTGTGAGAAAATAAAGTTGGAGATAATCATGTTAGAGAGATAAGTGGGGACTGGGTAGTTGATATGTGATATGGTTTGACTCCATATATTAAGGATGTCATTTACCTATTTATATGTAATCTCTTCATAATGAAAATATCCCAAATAACAAATTGATTTATTTTATTATTCAATGTTTTTTATTACTACATGTATGTCTAATTTGTTAGCAAAACTCGATAAAATTTCACATAGTCCTGATTGAGTTGTATGCTTATAAACCAAGAAGGTTCATAGTTATATTTTTAGTTGTGAAGATCTTTCAGGTTGAGATCCCTTAGTTTCTCTATTTCATAATCCTAGATCTCTCCAAAAGTCACATGAAATCGATAAGTGCTTATATAATTCCTTTTATTGCTTTCAAATTACATGTTAATTTGATTTGGTGTATGCTAATTCTTTCCATATGATATGAGTTGTAAATCTGAAATAGTATTTGTATTACCATCCTTGTTAAATTTTTAAAAAACTCTAATATATTATATACCTAACTAAATGGACCTAAATTTTATTTAAGGGTTAAAATTTAACATGAATACCACATGTGTCTCATGCATCACTAATCTATGGTTATATATGTTATTTTTACTACTATTTTCTATAATTTCTCACTCAATTCATTTGTTACTTGATTAATTAACTAATTGATTTCTTATCATATGTAACTTATGTGTCTTGATTTTCTTATGGCATTGTGAGTATCCCATGTTTGCAGATATATGCCCCTATTATTGTTCACACTTACTTCTTTATATGAAACATGTGTACCTTCACTAGGATTTTATTGTGACACCATGTGTGCCCCATGTTTTAAGCTCTCTTCCATTATGTGGCTCTTTTACATGTTATTTCTTATGTTGACAATTGTTTTTCTTTGCACTTATTTTCTCCTAACACGTGATTTTTATTGATGGTAAAAGAGGGTTGAGGTGTCCCTTCCTGCACATTATCAAGAACCCCAATAGAGGTCAATGGCATAAAAAACATCAAGACAAAAAACCATAAGGAAAAGATTACATCAACAACCACCTGATCCAAACTAGCAACACACCAAGAGAAACTAAAAAAACCAAAATTGACCAAAATAATAGCCTTGCACAATGAAACCAATAGTAAATGAAGGAGAAAAGAAAAAAACTTAACTATCACAGTTACCTTCTTTCACTTCTAGGTCTTTGAGTAATATAGACCATTCGTTGGCCAAATTATCATTGGTGACACTTAAGCTATAAGAATCCAAATCATTCACATCTCTTTTCCTTTTCTTATAAGGTTCCCCACTCTCATCTTGTTTTTGAATCTTGACTAGTTGAGCCATCACATGGAGATGCTATATGGTAGACTTGATGTGTAGGAGGATCCAATTGCTGATGTGATTTAGGGTGTCTTTCAACCTATCCACCTCCTTTTTAAAAGCCAAACATCTGCTTTGAACCGGGTCCAAATTACCAACGTTTATAAGGGTAGACGTGCTACCAATTATTTTTCCCTCATTGCATGCCAATCCTTCAGCATGAAGTTCAACATGATTTTGTTCAAGTTTATGTCTGTTATGATTTGATCTAAATTCAAAGAATCCTTAGCAACATTATCTTTAGAAAAATTTCCCTACTCAGCCCTAGGGATGAAGACAGTAGGATAAAATTTCAAAACTTGTCCCTTGAGCTAAAGGAGACCCAACATAGCCCCCTCCATATATTGAGGCTCAATTCCATGCTACGCTAAGGAAGAGGAAGTAAACTTACCTTGCTCATCACTACCAATTTTAAACCCCGACTCGACTTGAGAGGTAGAATCATCTAATAAATGACCTCTAAACTTGATAGATTTAGTGATATCCATGGAGCCCCTTTTGAAAATTTCCATAACCAACCCTTGGTGGAGAGGAAACTAGATTTTCCTTTTCTTAAACTCGCTCAATTATAGCACACAATGATCGTAAGAGGAAATAGGGAAAACTATAACCCTTCCCATGTCTAATGAAATTCAACATTGGAATATGATATACATATATGGTTTTGTATATACCCTCCAAAATTAGGTATTAAATGATGTTAAGGGAAATGCCACTATATTTATTAGGAAGAGAATATCTAAAATTCCTAGAAAAATATGGAGTGAGTTTCTCCTTACCTCTTAGGAAAGTGTTTAGCTCCTCACCACTGTCATTTTTCAGCTTGAAAAGCTCCCTACCATCCTTATTAAGACAATAAATGGAGGAAATGGAGTTTATAGAGACTTGGAAAGATATTTTCCATATAGAAACCATCCCATCTCTCCACGCCTTTGCTAGTTTCCATGCTTGTGCAAATTCAATGCTCAAAGTCTCATCAAAACCATTGAAATTTTTGAAAAAGGAGCACATACCAAATTGATCAAATGTAGAACAAGAATGTGAATTTATCTCCTTCACCCCCACCATCTCGGTATGCACCAGGGCTCCACCCATGACCGCAATAGAATAAGAGAAGACAAATTGGAGAGACAAGATAGGGATTTCACCCCTACAAAACCAAAAACTCTCCTCTCTTAGCATGTGAAAAAGATCTTATGAAGCCCAAACTTCTCCCAAGCATGGGATTTTAACACCCATATATGATCATTATGCTCCATCTCATAATTATACACGAGGGAGATGACATGCTCCTTAAAATGATTAGACCCTTTATTCACATGACTTTAACAAAACTTGTTCCTACCATAATTGTGTTTAGCAATGATCTCTTTCCAATCCCAAGACAACATTTTGATCCCTTCCTTCATAATGGCCTTATTTAGGTATCATAGTTTTAGAAAAGAGAGTAAATAAGGGGGACCTCCTCACTATCCTTCATACCATTAGCTTCTTTATTGATAATAAAAATCATGGAGGTTAAAGAAAATTAAAAATCTTACATAACCTTCATACCTTCCATAAAAACACATTTATCAACAAAACAATCATCCACACAATTTCATTCTCTATAAGTGTGGTTAAAATTAATAATATCAAAACCTTTAGTAAGCATATTGATTCCCTAAATGGAGTCCATAATAGAAATAGAAGTAGAAATTAGATTCGAATGATGTTAATGATATTCAAAGAGTCTCGTTTAACCAAAAAATTCCTAAAATGTCTATCCATGGAAATTTTAACCCCTAATAAGCAGCAAAAGCTTCAACAACATGGTTGGTCCGATTGCCTAGATTACAGGAATAACCAAGAAAAAAATATCCCATTTGGTCTCTAAAGACCTCATCAATTCCATCTCTTCCAGGATTCCCTTTGGTATCCCCATCAAAGTTCAACTTGACCCAACCTTTTAGAGGCATCTTCTACACAACTAGGTCCCTAGGATTAGGTGTTGTGTTTTTATTTTGATTAGAGACAAAACCCTAGTTTTTAGAGACTTGGACTAAAAATGGTTTCTTCTTGTCTTGAAGAATAGAGAAATTATCTTTAATCGCATTACTATGCCTGATAGTTAATCTTGCAAATTTCTCATGTTTTTCTCGTGAAGATACTTCTAATATTTCCTTCCAAATTTCCCAACAAAAATGCACAAGAACAAAGGTCCATAAATTCTTCAACCTCATGCTTCGAAAGGAAAAACCATTGATCCCATCAAATTCATAGAATCAGAAAGACCAAGCTAGAATCAAAGAGGGATAGAAGGGAACCTATGATAGCCATAGATACGGACAATCCAAAAAGAGATGAGAAGCATTTTCATTTTCCTTATCACAAAAAGCACATCTATTCACCATAAAAAAACCTCTTTTGTTGAGGTTATCCACAATTAAAATTTTTCCATAGATCACCAACCACCTGATAAATTTAACTTTGGGAATAACATATTTGTTCCAATTTTTCCCCAATTTAAGTCCTCATCTAAAATACCCTCCACAAAAATCATGTTATAAGAACTTTTAACACTAAACATACCACTCTCCTCTTTATACCAAATAATGTTGTCTTGCCCCCCTACCCTAATAATCACCATCCCATTCAAAATATTGTTAAAGTTTTCTAAGTGATTATTATTTATACTCTTACTTGTTGTATTTTATGTGTTTATTTTGTTATGTACCATGGTCTCTACCATGCATAACCATCTTGTAGGAACATGATCCTCATGGTGACCACCAATAGAATTCCATGTGATCTAATGAAGATTATCGATTAATTTGACATGGGTACACATATTCTATTTTTATCCACACATTCAAATTCTTCACATGTGCCTCAACCGAGGGGGAATTTTTGAGACATATTATACATCTACAACTAGTACAAGAAGATCACAAGACATAGATATAGAATTTGACAAGGTCTAGAGTTTCAAAAATAGTTTCGTATACAAAATTGGAAGAATACAAATTGGTGAAAAACTAGATAATTTAGGTCAAGACTATACTATAATATAGACCCTCACCAAAAATTCCCACCCTAGGGAAATTTTTTAGAAAATTCCAAAAGTTTCATATTCATATAGGTATTCACATAATTTTGGTACAAATTTAAACATATATGATACAATGCAAAGTAGAATACAAGGGGCATGAGGGGAAGGGACATTCATATCTTAAACATTACTCAACATTTTTATAATCATACTTAGTTTTATAAAACATTATGGGATCGTGGGTCATATTTTCCTTTTTGAAATTTTTTTATAACTACAAAATTGGGCCTAGAGTTTTCTATAGTGGTGTCATATGTGGGTTGGAAGTTATCAAATTAGCTAAGTTCTTCATAGGATGTCCTTCATTTCCTCTTTCTATTTGTGTGGGAAGATATTAGCGTTTATAAATAATATATACACTATTCTTCCCTCTTAAATGAGGTGATTTGGTACCTATCATACTTGATATGTTTTAGTGTAACTAAAATCCATATCCTATTCAAGAAACTCATTTGGAACAATTACAAAAAAATCAACCTCAATCCTTTAGAAAATCAATAAAAATACAAATCTCAAAAGTATAAGAAGAAAGGGAACTTCTCTCTATAAAATGAACAAATGTACTACCTCCATGTTTTGCATCTCTTTATTTTACTTTTTACAAGTTCAATTTTTCAAAGTTACAATAATTATTTACATTTGAGTTATAGTTCAATTTATACAATCAAAATTGACTACAATATGTGTTGCATATTTAACCATGAAACATGCCAACACCACTACTAAGGATATCAATAATTATGTGAAGAAAACATGTGTGCACTCTCAAGAACATTTTTAATTTAACTATGTAATTTTAAATATCACACTTAGATGTGGGGAAATGTAGACACTCTATTTTGACAACTTATCCTTTAACAATGGAAAATTTGACCTTGTTTATGCTAATAAAAATACTCTCATTTTAAGACCAGACCCCCACACACTACTATATCATTCCTCTAGGAAATATTAATTAATTAATTTTTAAATCCGTTTGTAGGTTTCATTCCTAAACTCTAAATTTTACTTCAGTAGTTTCCTGTACAAAATTGTACAATTTACATGTAACGTTAGTTTTCCTTGATCTCAAATAACACAATAAACCTTTATTAACACTAATAAGTATTTGGAAATAAATACATGTGAGACATGGTTATATAGGTGGTCATTTTATTCCCACATGGATGAAGATATACATGGAAAAAGATTATATATAATGGGATACTATTCTAGAAAGCATGGAGAGATTGATAGAGAAGGGAGAAGGTGTAAATGTGATTGTGTGCGTGGGGAAAATAACCTAAATAAAAAAGTCTTGAAGTGAACCATATATAAATGTGACATGATTCCATACTATTGAGATATTATAATATCACAATATCTAAGTTTGGGTGTTAAGTTGAGTTAAAAATGGTTGATAGAATAATTAAGAAATATGTGGACATTTATTTTGATATTTTGTAACATAGTGGAGAGGCACATGTCACGTTTTTGGGTGTCTATCTTGGGAAAGTGAATATGATATTGAATCATAGGGAAGGACTTCATAGGTGAGATAGTCTAGATGACTGACACTTCACTATTTCAGATTATAGAAATGTGTCATAATTTCTCCACTTGCTAGGTTTTGGGAGATTTTAGTTATGGGTTAGTAAGGAGTTTAATTGTGATAGGTGGAAAATGATCGAAAACTCAAATGCAAGACATGAGATCAATAGGGTTGGTATATAGGTGTTTACATAACCCAAGAATCTTGAAAAGTGGAAAATTATATGGTTATTTTAACATAGACATGAAAATTTTCCACATGGAACAATTAAAATAGGTTGCACATTCTAATAGAAGAAAAATAGATCACACAAAGTACATGCCACTTTTAATAGTTTATTAATATATCAAATTAAGGTTTTTCTTGAGATATAAATTAACAAAGCATATACTTAAACAAATTATCTTTAAGTATATTTTTAGCATGAGAGGATTCAATTATTATATATTGATATATTTTGTTAGGATAGTTAATTAAGCTCTTAATTAGTAGTTAATTGGGTGCACATCTCTATTTTGTCTTGTAGTGGGACCTTCTAGATCCCACTTCTCGATTTTATCTAGATCTTTCTTGTTCTAGAATCCTTTCTAGAACCTCTTATAGTATTCTACATGTACATTTATCTAGAAGTTTCTATAATCCTCTCACTTGGAATTCTCTAGAATTCTCGGAAACATTCTCCTCTAGAATTCTCTCTAGAAGGTTTTATACTCCTCTTACTTGGAATTCTCTAGAATTATCTAGAAACCTTCTCCTCTAGAATTATCTCTAGAAGGTTCTACACTCTTCTCACTTGCCTATTTAAAGACATATCCTCTCTCGATTTGAGATATCCCTGAGATATGATGATCTAGCTTTATCTTGTATGTGAGAGAGTTTTCTTTATAATCTAGTTTCTATTTTTGTAGATATTGTGTTTTTGGCTTCATTGTTGGAGTTGCTCTTCCACCTATATCTTCGCTTTCTTGTTATTATTTTCATGGTATCAAAGCCATGCAGTTAAGCACACCCGATCTGGAGTAGTAATGAGATGGGTGACCTCTTAGGAAGTCCCAATGTCATTGCCTCCTAATGTTGTTGGACCTGATTGGGTGTATACGTGGTGGGCCCAGAGCTCATGTGGTTGCATCCGAATCCATCGTGCGGGGGTGTGTTGGCATAGAAACTTGTTAACACAATGAGATCCCTCTCTACCACTAGTTTGAGCTTTTGGTGTGATGACAAATCGTAATTGGGTGCACATCTCTATTTTTTCTTGTAGTGGGACCTTCTAGATCCCATTTCTTTCTAGATTTTCTTTGTATCTTTCTTGTTCTCGAATCCTTTCTAGAACCTCTTATTGTCTTATACACTCCTCTCACTTGGAATTCTCTAGAAATCTCTAAAAACCCTCTCATCTAGAATTCTCTCTAGAAGGTTCTACACTCCTCTTACTTGGAATTCGCTATAATTCTCTAGAAACCTTCTCCTCTAGAATTCTCTCTAGAAGGTTCTACACTCTTCTCACTTGCCTATTTAAAGGCATCTCCTCTCCCATTTGATATATCTTGAGATATGATGATCTAGCTTGATCTTGTATGTGAGAGAGTTTTCTTTATAATATATTTTCTATTTTCTGCAGATATTGTGTTCTTGGCTTCATTGTTGGAGTTGCTCTTCCACCTAGATCTTCGCCTGCTCGTTATTCCTTTCATGGTATTAGAGCATTGGTTGTCTGGAAGTTTTCTTCATGATTTCCCACAATATTCTGCATAGTTTGCATTGTTTTGGACAAACTAATATTGTTAGTTTATTTGTGAGTCTTCTTTTACATATCTAGATGCCATTCTTTTGGCTGGATATTTTTTCTACTAAAATCAGACCTAAGGCATTTCGAGGTTTGTTTTTCGTTGTTAGAACACATGTTTTTTGCTCATTTTCCCAACAAAACAGCGTGAGAGAGTGAATAAAATCTTGGGGAGGGAGTTTTTAACATGTGCACTCTTTTGTTGGATTGAAATATGCAAAAATGCCCTTGCAACATTGAAAATCAATCACGGCAATCATTCTTTTACGACAATAAATTCCTTGCAAGTTTTTTTCTAATTAATTTTTCTTGCACACAACAACCCATTCATTGGTTGATTAAAACATTTTTGGGCCTAAACTATAGTTTTATTTTTCAAAAATAAAAATAAAAATTCTATTTTTTTGCTATTAATAATTGCCTTTTGGGGAAATTAATGTCTTTTTAGGCCAATTAATACATTTTCTGGGCTATTTGTAAACCGAGACCATATTTGAAATCCTCATTTCCTCCGGTTCTAATGAGTGGTCACACAACTACTTTTCCCTTTTTCTTAACAATTTTTAATCGTTGAGTCTATTTTAATTAATTTAAACCTTTTTTTTATGGGAAATTGATTTGTTAATAACTTTTGCACGGTAGCTCGGATTTGAGTGCCGTTTTTTACAAAAGTGACTTATTTTTCATTCCCGTTCTATTGGTTTAATTTTTATGGTAATACTAGGAGGTTGATTTTTGAATTTTTCAGAGGGTCCTCTTATCGTATCTTTGGACACATTTTCGGTAGTACCGACGTCCGTGCCCATTCATTTTTTGAAGCATCCTTTAGCAATATATTTGGGAGCATATTCCCTTCATGGAAGCATATTTCCTTTCGTGTGTCAAAGACTGGAGGGTGAGGTCGGTCAGTAGGTGGTTAGACCCCCTCACAAGAAAACAATATTGCTTTCCTACTTGTTCTACATTTGCAATGGAGCCACTAAACACATCCACCATTCTCTTTCATATGGGTGGATATCTAATCATTTTTGTAGTGTTGAAAACATTCTTTACGAGGGCTCTATTGGTGTGGCTCCTCCACTATTAAGCTTCTTCATCTCGTGCATAGCTCCTCCTTCCCTTTTAGATCTCTTGTGTTTGAGCTTTGGGTTCTTGGAAGTTTTTTGGAAGTGACTCTCATGTTTTTTAGATGGTGTCTTCTACAGATTGATTGCATTCTAGTTCTATGCATCATTTGGTGTGTTTTTTGATGGGATTATTTTGTAATCGCACTGAGTTATAAAGTGCCATGGGGGGTTTGCTACTTAGCCTTGTTCACCTTCATGTGTTTGTGCTCTAATTCTTTGGGCACTATTTCACTATTTTAGTTGTTGGATTACTCCATCACCACCAAAGCCATCTTCTTGAGAGATTTTGTATTTGTATTTTGGAATTTTTTTTGGCAGGTGACAGTCTCCTTCAACATGTTTTTGAGGTTTCCCTCCTTCTGAAGAGTAGCTATTCTGGTGAATTCCAGTGTCAGCTTGTCCTTGTCCGAGTAGTTGGTTTCTCCACTCATACAGATTCTCGAAATCACTCCACCCATTTCAACATTATGGGGGTGTGTGTGCATATACTGCAGATATTTTATGACTTTCAGTGTTTTTCTAAATATTTGTACATGGGTACCTAATATGGCCTAGTAGTTGGGACCCATTTTTTATGTTCCCATCTTCCTAATTATTCACTTAAGGGAGGGTGTTAGGTTAGTTAATTAAGCTCTTAATTAGTAGTTAATTGGGTGCACATATCTATTTTATCTTGTAGTGGGACCTTCTAGATCCCACTTCTTTATAGATTTTCTCTAGATCTTTCTTGTTCTAGAACCTATTATTGTCTTCTACATTTATATTTCTCTAGAAGGTTCTACACTCCTCTTACTTGGAATTTTATAGAATTCTCTAGAAACCTTCTCCTCTAAAATTCTCTTTAGAAGGTTCTACACTCCTCTCACTTGGAATTCTCTAGAATTATCTAGAAACCTTCTCCTCTAGAATTCTCTCTAGAAGGTTCTACACTCTTCTCACTTGCCTATTCAAAGTCACATCCTCTCCCATTTTAGATATCCTAAGATATGATGATCTAGCTTGATCTTGTATGCGGGAGAGTTTTCTATATAATACATTTTCTATTTTTTTGCAGATATTGTGTTCTTGGCTTCATTGTTGGAGTTGCTCTTCCACCTAGATCTTCACTTGCTTGTTATTCTTTTCACATTATTCATATTTTATATTTTTGATTACAATTCAAAGTGAGATACAACCAAATACACACATATATGTGATAGTAATAAAGTAGTAATATTACAAATATCCAATTATTTTTAATAGAAGATTAAAATACATATCTTTTCTCAGGGTAAATCAATCTCTAGCTATCTTTTTGTGTGAAAAATAAATAATCATGGGATATGACCACTTATCCATGGAGGAATAAAATATTCATTAAATTCAAACCTTTCCATAGCTAGGAAACATTTATGGCTGAAATTTTTCTCATGGTTATGACATACTTTGTATGCCTCCTCCAAAATACTACTACCCTCCTTCACCTTTCCAAACATGAGGTATCTATTAATAAATTTATACAAAGTGTGATTTTTTTTTCCAAAAATTAGTGTTTAGATTTTTATACGATTTCCTAGGTAGTTGAAAACCACTACACCCATTCATAACTATATAGTTTATTTCACCCACATTAATTAGGTCTTTATTAATGTTTCACTCCATTTTAACAATGATCATTACCTTTCCCTCCATTAATAAGGTTCAAAACATAATTATCACTTTAATAAGGACCAAATTTATCATACTCCTTTTTAACAAGGGTATTAAATTTTTATATTCTTCTAAATTATTACATGGGTATTTTGTCACAAAACATTCACCCGTTGAATTAACTATTATCCTTACTATCACATAATATATCTCAAACAAATATAAAAATTAATGATGATTAATCCAATAAACATATATAATGAATCTTTTGTCGTGCATTTTTGCTATCCCAAAAATTCAAACTTTCAAGCATTACAACTGAGCCCATAATGCAATTTTTTTCTTTCCACCACACCGAGCCATCATCCCGACCAACCTATATCCAATGGAAACATTAAAATAGATTTGAAGAATATATTAATGATGTTTTAAATCATGCCTCAAAGTGTGTAAAGAATTTTTATGAAGTTCTGAATTGATTCAATAAAGTACAATGTAAGACTAGTTCTTGACATAATTAGAAAGGAAAATTTTGGATATTTTAAGGCATGTGTGTATCCTACGGGAAGATTAAAAATATCATAAACACATCAAGGTGGCATTGGAGAGTCTTGAATGTTTTGGAAGTGGTTTAGGAAAGTTTAGGAAATATTTGGTGGTTTAGAGATAATCATGCAAAGTGGGTTTTTTCAGTGTAAGGAATGAACAATCGAATCATGAACTTGAACCTGTATGATGATTCTAAGAGCTCCGTAAATATTTAGGATTAAAAACTAGGAAATTAAAATATTGAATAATCCTATACATGTTTTAAGAATAATATTTGACCCAAGGCTTGATGGTTTCTTAAAACATTTCTATCTTTTCAGAAGTGCACGTCAATGTCCTCAAGAAAAAGAAGCCATTTTTGGACATTTTAGGTTGAATTAAGTTTTTAAATCTATTCAATTTATCTTATAAGGTCACTTGGAGTCATAATAATATAAAATTTCATCTCAAAATATCTTTCCAAGATATGGGAGAAAATGCTTCAAGTTCTCACTAATCAAGAGTGTGTAGATTCCATACTTAGCCAAATTTTTTACTGTAACATGTAATTATTTCACTCATGGAATCAATTTTTTTCTCTCCATATTTTACCTTTTATAAGAGGAAAAATGGGAAAAAATTATCACCTGAGTGCATTCCCCCATGTGGTTCTTCATGTGATCCTTTCCAGCCTCGTAGGGTGCTTACTTGACTAACCTCATCTTCCTCACACTTCACAGATCTTGCCAATTTTCAAAATATATCTCAAAGTGAAATTTTAGGTCACTATTTTATATTTTTCCCAATGAGATAGAGGATAAAAAAGTGAGGTCCCAAGTGTAATCCCCCTCTATGGTTATTCATATGACCCTTTTTAGCGCCCATGTGTTTTCTGGATTTTTAAAACTCATGCACACTTCGCGAGATATCACCACTTATCATCATATCTCTCCAAGTTCCATTTTTGTTCCTCTTATCCATTTTTACCAAGGTAAGTGAGTGTATAAAAATTAGCACCCACATGTAAGCTCATTAAACATGGTTTTAACTACATTCAACCCACAGTCAAACCATGGTCAATAGTGATAGTAAGCAAGAAAGTAAGGTTAACTCATTTTTGATCCATTTATTATGCATTGTTAACTCTTCCACCATTTTTGTTGCTGTTAAACCTTAAAATAACATCATAATACACTAGAAATTCTACCCAAGATCTTAAAGAATAACCATGACTTCAAAATGGAGATTTCTTCATATCAAGCTCTATCTAGAAATTCAATTGCATTGAAATTTTCACATAATGATATACTCACAGGAGTATTTATGATGACTGTAGCTGCATACTATATGATTCTCTTGATTTTTCACATAAAAAATATGAAAACCTACCTTCCAAAGTTTCCTTTCTTATTTCCAAGAGTTCTAGTGAAATAAACACGGTGAAAGTTGGAGCACAAGACCCTAGAGCAGAGTCGGATCTAGTGAAGGTGGTTTCATTGTAGTCCGACATTGGTAAGAAAAAAATATTAAAATATAAATTTATCTATATAATCACATGATAAAAATATAAAACCTCTCAAAACAAAAATCTCCCATCACTCAACACATCTAGAAATAGTGAGGAACAACAAGTAAGGTAAACCGAACAACTTTACCAAAACAACGGGTTCTAAAAAAGTAAATTTCTAAAATTCTAAACTTGATAAAATAGGAAAAAATCATCAACAAAAGTAATCTAAGTTCATTATAATATTTTGAAAAAATGTTTGTGTAAAAAATCCAAATTTACAAAAAACAATGACTCTTGACCCCACCTACCAAAAATAGAAAGTTTCGGCCAAAGGCAGAAAGTTATGGCTAGCTCTATTTTCACTCATATCACTAGTTTTTTCCATCATCACATGGTATTAAATTTATTACATAGAAAAACCAAGAAAATTAACCCTCCAAAAGGATCCTAAAGCATCATTTTGAGCATAGTTGTGTCAAGGAGCATGAAAAAGCATATCGAGGTATAACAGGTGAAAATTAGGAACATTGTGAGGTCAAAAAGAATTTGAAAAGAGTCAAGAGCCCCATTGGAATCCAAAATTCATCAAAGGATGTCATCATGATCATAAGTGAAATAAGAAACTCATCGAGCAAGCTGAGAAACATCATGTCTTGAATCCATCATCATCTCTTCGAGAAGTAAGTCAAAATGAGCTAATCAAGCCATCAGAGTATTCAAGCCATCCTATGAAAAGAATCAAGAATTCAACCATTTCCATGGGAGCATATGAAAAATAAGGTACACAAGCTTTCCCAAATCTGATTTCACTCAAGAAATGCTCTAGAGATAAGAAGGGTAAATAGGTAACCAAGAATGAGGAATTCTCCCAATTCACTAAATCCATGTCATTCAAAATAGTGTTCTTAATTACTTAGTAAATAGTTGGTAATGTGGTCACTCCCCTAAAGAATAAAACATTTCAATCAAAAATCAGTTCAATATAACCAAGGGCCATAGAGCATGATACTTCAAAAAAGAAAGATAATGAAAAGAAGGTGCATTGAGATTCCATATTCCAAGAGGGTTCATAAGAAGGTAAATTTCATCATAGATCCCATAGATACTCTCAAGTCAAACAAGAGTGATATATCACAACCTCCCTCTCTTCAAGGGCATCCAAATATGTCTTCCCTAGTGGCATAAATTTCCCATAATGAACAATATGTGCTCCTACGTCAAACCTCTTAAATTTATCCCATGACCAACATCATGTCTACCCCGATGAGCCATTCCCATAGATTAAAGAATTTCTTGAAAGTGAAACAAGAACAAAACATCAATTTTTAATTCCCAACCTTAGAGCTATCATAAAAATTTTGAGGTCCAAGCAAAGAAAAAAGGTGCAGGTGGTTTCTTGTCTCTTTAGTGGAACTCTTGGTTACTAGTATGTAAAAATTTCCTGGCCTAAAAATGTAAATATCATTAAGGAGATGAATCCATCAAATTATGAGATTACAACAATTCCCTTGGGCCCAAAAGCACATGAGGGTGACTCTCAATTTTTCAAGCAATCCTCTACATGCCTCCTTTCTTGAAATGAAGAGTACAAACAAACACTTAAGTAGTTAGAGGAGCATATGAAAGCTCTCGGTGCCTATATTCAACCTTTCTTGAATGCCAATTCAATACCCCCACTCCCTTTGGAATACATTCCTCCAATCGAAGCTTTGACCATGAGGCACGATCAAGATGGCACAATGGAATATGATGCAAGGGAAGGAAAATGAGAGATGGATAGAGAAGAACATCAAGAAAGGAAATAAATTTCTCCCATAGTTTCTATCTATGTTCAGGTATATTCTTTCCATTTTGTTAGAAGTGAAGAAATAAAGGAAAGAGATTGATAAAAATAATATTCACTTAAATGAGGTTATACCACTTGTTTTTGAGATGAGCTCCCTCAACTATAAAATCCTTGTGAGTAAAAATGTGTTTGCATAAATTATTGATAATTTTTCCCTAGTTTGGGTCTATATCATGAATGCTAAATATGGTATGATAAAAGATGCCATATCTAAACTTGAAACTAGTGGAAAAATGATTTTGAGATTTTGATTGAGGTCTAAAACTATGTTTAGGAACTTGGATTCTCTCCACAAACCAATAATCCATCATCATAAGAACTTATTGATTTCTTGCGGGAGTTTTTCAAGAAGGAGGCAGGTGATCCTCTTTCCTTCAACGAAGATACCATAAAATACCTTTCCAATATTAGAGGCTCTATTTCAAACATTGCAAGAGATCAAAAAGTATATTCTAGTAAGTGCAAGGCTATTAGTGATGTTTCCAGGACATGGATAAAAGTGTTGAGCTACATTTGCATTCCAAAAGTAGACAAGGTGGCGCCTACAACAACTTAGTTCAATAGAGAATTCAAAGGACAAAAAATCATTCCTAGAACTTTCCTTAGGGATTATGTCGAAAATTCTCCACCTAGTCATGTTGGTACTCATTCTCGAGCCTGTATCTAAAAATGAATTGAATCTTCAAAAGTTTTGTCATTGTCTTTAAACATTGCTTTGCATAAATTCAATGACCCTAAAAATTTCTTCCTTCCACCCTCATTTCAAAATCAAAACTAACCTATACTAAATATAAATTGTCATATTGTTTATATACTAACTCTTTGAAAAAATATCTTAAATGATAATAGTCTAAATGGTTCAAGAGGCACACGGTTTGAAGCTCATAGCGATGGTCATGGAAATATGATCCTTCAAAATGGACCTTTTCCTCCGAAAAATTACAGTCAATGCATAATTAGAAAGTGTAAATTTCTCTCTCGGAACCCAATGAGGTGGTATATTCCAAGAATCATCACATTTGTAATACAAGTGGGCATATTTTTGGTTCATGCAAGAATGTAATTATTATCTAATTTTGCACCCTCGCAAAGTGGCTAACTTCACAGATCTGGACTTGGGTAATTTCATGGGACCTTGATGATGAAACTGGAGAAAATAAGGTATTTTCATGCTTTGAGGAACTTGAAATTATTTTAAGGCACTTCTCCACTTTTTCCTAACCCCTTAATTCCATACTTCACCAAAAAATGGGAAAAAATGGAAAAAAAGACTTTTGCAGTGTATTTTGGATATTTGGAGCCCAGGAGGAATAAGTTCCTTAGGGCCATTACTTCTCCACATGGGCCTTGAAGCCAAAAAACAAAGGAAATAGTATTATTCGGATGGAGAGGATATTTTGGGAATAAGTGGAACAAGTTCCGTGAAAGAGGAGGTTCCTTGTATAGGAGTTCAACCCTGCATGAAAAAGGGAGGTTGAGTAATGAGGATATGTGGGTAGAGTACCAATAAACGAAATGGTTCTTGTGAGGAAAAAGTTCCTCGTAGGGCCTAAAAATCTGTAAAGAAAATTTAAAGGTAAGAGGTGAATGTTGCAGTAAGTAGATGGAGATGTGGATGAACGGGGTCATGCGGGCATAAAGGGTCACGATGGAACCTTTCCACGTTCCACACCAAACCAAAACTTTGACCACCAAAGGAGCACAGAGCAAAGTGTGGAAAAGGAAAAAATCAAGGAACAAATGGAACATTTCCCATCTTCCTCGCCCATGTATACTCGCTTTATCCACACCCCAAAAGAGAAAATGAGTTAATTATGGATTGTAGGAGCCTATGTGGAACCTTGCCCCTAGATTTAATTTTGGTGAGGGTAGGTGGGTAAAAAGTAGAAAACATGTCCAACATCGAAATGAACAGTTCCAAGTAACCCAACTACTAGATTTGATGAGGTATGATGCTCAAGATTTCTCCTGCAAGTAATAATATACAATGGAGGAATGACATTAGAAGTTTCCCATGCATATTTTTAGAGATTTAATGCATGCTTTTGGTGAGTGAGCATGAAAATCTGAGTTCCCTCTATTTTCCTCTTCTCTCTCTTTCACATTCTCTATAAAATGTAAAATGATACTCATTTGTAATGTTGAATACTTTTAGAATGCAAGGGCATCATTGAAAAGTGTTTCATAAGTGTTCTTGAGTTACAAGCCTTGGATTGTGATTTTGCAATGTGTTTATACCTTCTTCCTCCATTGTAATGATTTGTGCATCATCTTAAAGAAATAAAATACTTTTTTTTGGCTATTATTATTCCCTAGCTAGTGATTTGTTACATTTTATTACATCTTCATTTACTTGCATGTGTGTTGTGTATGTTTCTTCATATTGCATGGTTTATTTCTATTGTGAATTATATGAAAATGGGAGTTTAAATGCTTCTATGGATTGTGGATTTCATTTATGCCCTCTCCACCTTTATTTTCCTCCATTTTCTCTCATTTAAAAGTGTCTTTCCCCTTGTTCTTGGTGTTATCACCTATAATAGTGTAGGATCTACAATTTCATGCATATTTTTCTTCCCTGGTCCCTTGGAATCATAGATTAGTGTTAGGTAGCTACATTTTCCTTCCTAGGAGTAGTTTAGCAGTAGGAATAACTAGAGGAAGCCAACATTCTCTGGAGATATATCTCAATTCAAGTCCCACAACTTGGAGATAGTCCCATGTTGTTGCAAAATTATGGGTTTTATATGACTTGGGAAGGGTATACTTTTGAGCTTCAACAAAAATATGTGAGAAATTATCCATCCCCTGATAAAAACAATATGCTAAGGAATCTTATAAGGATAGAATAGGCATGTTTTGCAATATTAAAATTTTGTATAAATCACATCTCATGTGTAAAAATATAAAATGCATCCGATCCCTTGATACTCGAAAGGGACACATGTCATCTTATCAAAAAAATGTGGAAAGTGGGAAACAAACACTTGTACTTAGTATTTTTACACTCCATGCATAAATTCAAAATGCATTCAAAAACCGAGCCCGAAAATGTACATGTGGAATCTTTTCAATGTCTCTCAGTATCGGGTATCCCATTGAACTCCACACTTTTTCATCTTTTCAATTGATAAGAAAATGTAAAATGTGCCCCAAGGTTTGCTCCTTGCCAAAAAGGACATGCAGATGCCTCATATTCAAATGATAAAAGAAGAGATCAACAATCAGGATTGAATGATATGTATTAAAGAGGTTTCTACCATTAATTTTGTTTGAGTGGGAGATTATAGATTTAAATTTTTTTCGGTCTTTCATAAATATTACCTTACTGTGAGGAAATTAAGTGCTCTGAAGCCCTATAATAGCAGATTGTGACCATAAGATTGTATAAGTGGATTACAGAGAGTGGTGTCATGGAAAATTGAAGTGTTAAGTGGGCATATGTGGTTTGTGATCGGTACCTTGAAGAAATATGCAAACAAAGATAAGTTCTCTAAAAAATTAAAGATTTCTTGGGTTTTTTCACTCATAGGGATTTTGAGAAACACCCATGCTTTGCATTTATTCTCACACATTTAGTTCTTCCCGACTTTATAGTACTGGGTGACCAATTGGCTCTAGTTCCCAAGAAAAATGAATATTAAAATGAATGGTACCCTAGTTACTTCATATCTTGTGAGAGATTTAGATAAAGTAATGTATACAAACCTAGGGAATTATGAATTAGTTGATTTCTTGAAAAGATTGTATTCCTAAAAAAAAGTGATCACATGGTGGAAATTTATGCTAGTGATATTTCCTTTGTTTTTGCTTTCCCACCCTTGATACAATACATAGAAATGGTATGAAATTGTGTAGAGAATTACATCCCAAAAACTAAAGAATTATTAAATGGAGGTGGTGCCGTAGTTCTATCGTCATCACCGAAGCATTGAGTAATACTGGGTCTTCCCAAACTCAAAAAGGTAGTAGAAATTAATATTCAATCAGCACAAGGTTTATAGGATACCAAACATGTAGAATGCTTCAGAAGTATGAATAGTCATTTGTTGATAAAAATAGGGTTCTCATACAGGGTTCCAAAAAGTTAACCAAATTAGACTTTGTGGAAGAGGTTGAGGACCTTATCACCCTACCGAGAAGAATTGTAGGTATGGAGGCTACTTATAATTTTAAAGAATGGATGTTTTGTTATATTCATATAAATCTATTTAGCACTGAAAATATTTTTTGGGAAAATTCATAAGCACATCCATCCATGACCAACTCATAAAAATGGATGTGCAAATTAAAGATGGAAATATAATCATGTGTGAATTCTACAGAATTCTTACAATGTGCATGTCATAAGACTCTCCCATGTATCTCAAGAATGACAGATTTCACTAACTATAGGGTGTATAATGTCTACCCTCAATTCAATTTGGAGAATCATAAAGGAAACTTCATAAAGATATATGATGCCTTCTTTGCACCCATCATATGCCTATTTAGACCATAATGGGAAAAATTCAGAATATGAGAGCTACAAGAAGGGTAATTAATGACTATGGGTACTACTTTATCCAATTCATATTTTTTTTACTTAAGGGTAAGTGGTTTCTAAGGGAACCCTTACATGTTGCCTAGATACTTAGATGATAAGTGGGCACTCTTGGAACTTTCAAGGTAGTTGGAAGAAGTGCATAAGTTAATTTATGGTAAACATAAGACTAATATCAAGTTCCCAATCTCAATTGGGAGATATACATGCTCAACATTTATGAAGGCCAAGCTTCTAGATGAGGAAATGAATAGATTAGAAATGGAAAAGTTTCATTCAAGGCCAAATTATGACATCAGATGGGTGATGAGAACAATATTGGGAAGCTCATATGAGCATGAGTCAAATTATGAGGATTTTTGGATGAATAGTAGAGAAGAAGAAGAGGTTATATTGAGAGATTTCTCTAGAATGACTTTACAAAGGAGTGATTGATTACAAAGTGGTGGTTGTACCCCAGGATTTTGTAGACGATCCTCAAATAGTAAGCCTATATTATATTGATAAGAATTTGGCCGTGAAACCTATTGAACTAATAGATTGGGATCAAGTAAAAACAACACAATTTCATGTCATAACTACTGATGTGATGAGAAGGAATTGAACACGATTGAAGACTAAGGGGTTGGATTTATCGGTGTAAAAATACCAAGGTACCGTAAGAATTCAGAGACTTAGGAATCCTCCGAATGATCTTCCCCTTAATAAGAGGGGGAAATAAATATGTACCCTCTAAAAATGAAAGCACCTCAAATCCCATCTAGGAAGCCAACCATTGGGATGATAGAGGAGTGGAATATTGCTATAAGAAAAAAAAGTACTTCTATTTCTAGTTTAACCCAAAAAGATGAGGAAATATTAATGAAGACAATGAAAGATGCCACAATCACCCAAGAAGTCCCATTGCAAGCTAAGATCCCTTATGATTCAAAGCCTAGAACCCCTACGGTGACCTTACCAGTGGTCATGTAGTAAGGGTAAGAGGAGAAGAGGATCCTTTACCATATGTGGAGCCAAAACTTAGAGTATAGAGTAGTGAAGAAAAGGTAAAACTGATCTAAAATATTTTGAAAGAACGAAAAGAGCTGAGGGGATGTATACCCCTTGGAAAGAGCTACCAAGACACCGATGGGTAGGGATATTCCAAATTTTGGAATACATGGAAAGGAAATATAGAATCATGAAGTAATATATTTAGTTCCACATAATGAGGGGCAAGAATATTTCTATACAACAATGATTCAAGGAGAAATGAATCCACAAGTTGAAATAATGGATGTTGATAAAGAAGAAACATCCCAAAAAAAAAATTTTATTAACTTATTACAAATTCCAATAACCGAGGAAGGAATTTATGTTACCCCAATGGATAATCAAGTCACTAGAAACTGTTGTGGAGCATAGTGAAGAACTGATTGTAACTATCCAAGATATACAACAAGCTGAAATTACGAGTGTCTATGGTTGGGATAATACAAATTGAGGTGAAAGATACAAGAGGAATCACCGAAAGAGGTAGTTTCTTAAAAATAAGTACAACCTTAAGAAGAGACAAGTGTCACAACCCAAGGAGAGCTAAATGTTACTAGTGACCCCATAGAGGAGGAACTAGAAAAGGTCAACAAAGACATTGTAATCCATGGATGGCTAGAATTTAGAAAAATAACAAGCCTATGAGGAAGTTTAAGAGCCATCCCTTGTAATTACGTTGACTAACGAGCCTAAAGAAGATAAGAAATAAATGAGGTAGGAAGGGAAAAGTACTCCATATGTTGAACAAAAGGATGTAGTATTTGGAACACAAGTCCCATAATACAGTCTTCAACTTCAGGGATGCCTCATGTTTCCTCTAAGGAAATTGTTTCTTTTTTTGGCCCATCACAACAAGTATCACAAGCTCCAAAAGGAGGAAATGCCACCACAAAAGGATGGTTGGGAGTAGTACTCCCAAGAGAAGAAAAGGAAACTATCCAATTAGAGACTATCAATATTTTGAGTATTTTTTTTCCAAACCACCAAGGGCCCCTAAAAAAGCCAAGGTAGTATCAAAACTCTTACAAAAATCTAGGGGCATAGGACATTAGAAATTGTAACTCCCAAGGGAGATGTGTTGAAATTTAGGCTACAAAGAATGAATACAAAATCACTCATATTCCATTGGAGAAACCCACAACATAATTTTTGAAGCATGAAACTTTAATGGCCATAGGAGGCCTTATCCAAAAAATTGATAAGGATAAGGAAACTAAGAAGTCATTGAGAGAATTTTTTGATCTTTTATCAACCTATGTGAAAAAATGGTTACAACCTCCTACTCGAAGGATGATAAATTTCATTGATCTAACCATAGAGGCCTAGTAGTAGATGAGTCAAATGATATAATCAATGCTATAAAAATTTGAAATAAGAATTTTCAAAAAAGGACACAAAATTCATAGGAAATACTTTAGAGTGCTATAAGAAGCTCTCTGAGTAGCTGGAGGAATAAAATGAACAAATGGAAAAGTGCAAGGATGAACTTAATTATTGGGATGGAATTTTACCCAAACTTGAGGTAGTAACCCAGATGGATGACTAGTTGGTGGAAAATGAAGGTATTATTCCTTCCGAACATAGATGGGAACAACATACATATAAAGGGGCCATCCAATTGAGAATGAAAACTTTGAAATAAAGCATTAAATATCTCACCGCATGGAGGAAAACATAGGGGATTGGATTGATGAAATAGAAAACAAACTTGGAAGGATGATACCTATCCGAACTAGATCACATATGGATACATAAGTGTGGATAATTAAATGCAAGTTTTTCAATAACAAATCAAAGGAGGATCAAGGCCATTTCTTTAAGTTTCAATTACTCAACCATTTAAAGGTTTGTTCATTTGGAAGGAATGATAGCCAAATTAACAAAGAAGTATAAAATAATAAAAGAGTTATAAGTGAATTTGAGAAAGTCTTAAGAGAACATGGACTCATATTTGTCTTTCATGCTGGATGAAATGATGAGTTCCTCATTAACATGTTCAAAATATTTTATATATAGAATGAAAAATTGAGTGAACCAAACAAAGATGGATCAATTGAATTAGAGTAAACATGAGAGCCTTTGTAATAAACTTTTAACATATGTATATATAAAATACAAAATGGGGATTCTATAGGCCCCCACCATCAAAATTTACATAACTATTTTTATATCTATATTTTCAAGAAAGTTTTTTGTAACTAACATATATTAATTGATGACTACAAGATCCTCTTTAAATGTAGGGAGTTGAGATAAGATTATTCTTCTAATATTCAATATCCTTGAAGTCTTGGGCACCAAAAAAATATTGCACATCACCTGCCAATCCACTAGACATTCCTTTGGCCATGAGCTCTTTGATGCTCATTTTTGGGCCTTCCACGATTTTGATCAATTCAATTTTTCTCTAAAGAGAAAAGGTTAAATCCATGATATTTTATCCACCGAGTTAAATAGATTTTGGGCACACGATACGAGGGACATCCTCATACGTTGAATTTGATTTGGATTATTATAATTGGATCAATTGGAACTATGTGGCATTTCTTCAAGGGTGGTGAGGTACCACTAGAAATTATTGAGAAAGGGACTTTGCCATAGCTTTTTCAAGAATGGAAAATCTTTTCTCCACTTCACAATTTGATGGAGAAATGGATCCACATCCTCTTACTCTTGGGATCATTTGTAGTTAGTGTGGACTTGATTTTTAGAATTTCTAGTTCCATTACTTCTGGATTGAAGAATGGGTGATAAAAACTATGGTATTTTAAGTAATGGTTGGCCTATACTAGAGCCAAATTTTTCTTCACCTTATCATGATCTAATCTTGGGACGACAAAGGTGATGAAATAGAACTTGAAACATAGAAAAGAAAGGGATTCATCCTAATAATATTTCACATTAAGGCCAAGTGAATGACATTTGGAGTTAAAGGTCAAAAGGTTCAACATGATCTTCAATTCTGAAAAAATCATTTGAATAAAATCCTCATTAAGGACCGAAAGATTGGAGATTGCTGTAAGAGCTTCTAAAGAAATCTCGAGATAGAATGTTCCCAAGTTCCAATTCAATGCTATTTCTCAAAATTAATATCATTGAGTATCTTATGGAAAATTTTTTTAAACTAACTAAAATAGAAAGAAGTGCCAATTTATAAGAGGTGAATAAAGACTTGTGTAGAACATGATGTCAAATTCTATTGTAGAATTAATCAATCAAATGCTTGGCATAAGATGAAAAAGGAGGAAAATGGATGATGCCTTGTCATTAAATTATTCTTTCTTTCTTGATTTAAATTTCACACGAAGGGGATATCTTATACCAATGAAATCCATAGCCATCAAATTCCCAATAAATATTTTATATAAAGCTATATATCAAATCAATTGGAATATTGGCATCAGGTAACAAATCATTTTTATGACTAGGTGCATGTGTGATAATGACACAAGAGTGAGTAGAAAAAATGAATTTGATAATGTAGGAATGAATATCCTACACATGTTCACATCCAAAAGAATGAAAAAACCTTTCCAAAATAGATGAATAAAAAACCGATTATTTGTAGTTAGAAGATATTCCCACCATTTTTGTAAAGTTAGAAGACTCATTGTTGCACATTATGGAATTTATCTTAGAATCTTTTGGGAGGAAATTAAAAATTGATCATGGATATTTTGTAGAAGTATGAGGGTTTTTCCTCATACTAGGAGGGGATAGTTTATATTTGATAAGTTGTGAAAAATTGTTGTAACTTTGTATTTTCTCATTTCCTTCAATGGAAAATGTATGAACTTTGAATTTTGGAGTCCTTATGGCAAGGTAGTTGTTCATTTTACAACCATTGAAAGCATTAAAGACATTAAATCTATGTCCCTTTGTAGAGGAATTAATAATTTGAATGAAATATGTATGTTCATGATTTTCTAGTATGTGTTTTGGTATCTGTATGTTGAATAAAGATTAATGAATCATAATTTCTGCTCCAATCTCTATGTTCATTTCATTTATATATAGTACATTAGATCAGTCCTTGGTTGTTTCAATTTTTGGTCACTAAATCAATATTTTCATCTAGCATTTAATCTATAATATTTTATATAATTTATTAAACCCTTATTACAACCTTTTTGTTGAGTGATTTTTGTTAGCCTTAGAATGTATCTTTGGCGTATGAAAATAAAGGTAATGAATATTTTGTTAGAACTTACGCATGAGAATTTATGTTGAGTGTTATGAAGATTTTGTGGAAGTATTTATGTTGATTGAGTATTAATGAATGCAAATATTTCTTAGATTTTTTATTACTTTATTTTCCATTCATTATGTTCCGAATAGTAGGTTGTCATATTAGTTACTAATACATTGTTTTAGGGAATTGACCATCATTTACTCTCCCCTTTTTCCAAAAAACAAACATATCTTACCACCCCCACCATCATTACCATAAATATAAGATTCATACATAATACTTGTGTTCTAATCTAATAATCCTTGATGAGAACCTATTTCATCCAAATTTCCATAAGATGATGCAAAAGAACTAAGTTCCACTTTGTCTTTAGTAACATGTGTCGAGATCTAGAGTATATGTAATATACCTATGATAAATCTCGTGAGTAGATATGAATTTCATGGATATACTCAGATAAAATTAACCTCCCATTAAAAAATAAAAAGGAATAAAGTGTAAAATGTCTTTCCTCCATTCAGGTTACATTATAGGTCCTCTCACCCTAGTCTATCTACTAGGACAAAAAGTAACAGATCAGACCACCTCGTTTTTACTGTGCCTCATAATCATTCCAAAATATTGGTTACAAGAAGATAATGTTAGATACATCCCCAGCCACAAATGACATAACCCACTACATATGTCATCCTCTAAGCCATCCCATCCTGAGAAAGTGTTGTTAGGTCCTAGGGGATGTAAAATTGGGAGCCAACATGCGTATGGCACCTCTGCTAGGCAACCTTTACTCCATGTTAGGATTAGGATATTATATCTTTTAAGAAATTTTCTAAGGTCTTATAAGCAAGGATTAGTCTTATGTGCTATTTGTGGTTTTCCAAATATAAGAAAAACTCTATGTAATATTTTGTTTCTATGAGAATGATGGAAGTAGGTTGTTAGGTTTATCAAGGGATCCTACAAAATTTTACAAATCTATTTTGCATACTAAGTTATGAAGTGGTTTTCCAAAATTATTTTTGAGTTAATCTACATTTCTAGAGTGCAAGGAGGATACTAGTGGCTTCACCTTTCAAAGAAGAATATGGATTAGACTAGTGACATTTCCACCTTATACACCTTGTTGATTGACTCTCCATTTTTCAAAACTAGAAGGACAAAGGTCCTTTTTAAAACATGACCCCATAAGAAAATTACTCCCAAAATTAGAAAGATCACAATTGAGAAGGAAGCAAGTTTGGAAACCTATAACAGGATAAAGTGTAGAAAGTAAGGTTGTTCGGTCCTTGAATTTGAGAAATTCTTAAAAAGTAGTCCTCAAGCCCATTTAAATTATTTATTCAAATAGGGTTCAACCCTTGATATTGATAAATATCATCCCACCTTTCACTCTTATTTACACGAGAGAATAATTTTTTTTGTGAATATGAGTCTTCAAAAAGATTTTATTGTGTGGATCATACCCATGTGCCTCAAAGATATCCTATTCCCCATTAGTTTAACCCTCCATTTGAAAATCCATCACCAAATAATATGGACCTCCCTCCCCCATAACTCCCATTATAGTCACTACATATCAGACCAATAAATTTCAATGGTATGGTGGGCTATCCTAATGAGGTACCAAATGAGATAAGAAATAGGTTGCCTCAGTTTTAGGGAATAATGTTATTAGTGGAGACCAACATCTTAAGTTCTTACATAATATCATGGATGATTATGAGGTTGAGTTTGAGGATGTTTATGTCAATTTGTTTATACACACACTAGAAGAAGATGCCAGAGAATGGTACAATTCATTACCTCAAAGATCAATTTACTTTTGAGGGGAAATGAAAAATTCTTATAAATACAATATGGTGATAGAAATGACCATAGGTTTCTTTTTAAGAATTTGAGAACATCAAGAAGAACCTAATTGAATGTGTCTAAGATTTTAATACTAGGTTCAATAAAACTCGACTAGATTTCCAAATAACTTAAGGCCTAGTGATGAATCTTTCGTAATTAATTTCTTTGATGCTTTTGAAAAAATTAGCTTATTATTTGAGGGATAAGGACCCTAAAACTTTAAGGAAATCCTTTTCTAAGGATATTCATATAGATAATAAAATCAAAGAAACTGCGATGCCTCTAAAGAGAGAAGGTGTCAAGTTGATCAATCTAGATAAACCTAAAGCAAGTAAGTATGTGGATTTGGAATTAGTTAAAACCTTGGCTAAAGAAGTCGAGGAAATTTCATACAAATTTTATACAAGAAAAGGGTTGAATCCAAATCCTCAAGGCTCAACATTAGGCCCCCAACCATAATAGATTCAAGAATCATCTCAAAGGAGATCATTGGGATGAAGAAATAGGAAAATTCCATGGGGTTAAGAAATAAACAATATGTTTTCAAAGGAAAACAAGGAAGTCCCAAATCCCTTAATGAAAAGAGTTTTTATGGTAGAGGAGGAGCACACTTTTGATTAGTGTGATGAATGTCTATTTCCTCATGCTCGTTGTGAACAACCCTGTGGAAAATGATGATGATGAGGCCTATTTTCGTGATGTATGTATGTTGGAGTGTCAAAAGGATTCAAGTAAGGGACCTCTTCAATCTGACCTCCTTTATGCTATAAAAAAGTTTTTGGGCTTGCGCTAATAAGGTGTTCTCCATCCTTCTAAAGTTAATGTTGATATTGACATGGATTAGTTCTTTTGAGCTCCAAATCATGATTTTGAATATTTAAGAACATTTAATAATTAAAAATATGATGGTGAAATTCCTCAAAGGAGGATAGAGAGTAAATAAATTTTGTTGTTTCCCAAGAAAAATAATATAATTTGTAGTAGATAAGGTCAAAGGACCTACCCCAGATACCAAGGAAAAGATGCCTATATTGATCAATATTCCTAAAGACACCCTAAGAGAAGTATGCCAAATAAATTCCTATCATCATCCAAGACTAGGTACTCATCCTTGAACCAAGAAGTAAAGATAGTATTCCATAAGAGAAATTAGTCACCCTTTCCCTCAATACATATCTACCCAAGTACAATACATGTGATATGGCCCAGATCTTAGGACAAATAAAGACCACTTTCCCCATCATTTAATTACTTAAGATTCCATAACATTAAAGGAGGGAATTTGAATATTTGGGGTTAAAAAGGAAGATGTAGTTGTGAAGGAAAGGACTAAAAGAAACATGGTGACTCCCTATATACTATTGTTGAAGCTAAAATTAAATAATATCAAAAAGTGTTGAAGTACCTCTTGAGGTATATTTGGGTACGTTCTGGTTGAATCAAAATTAGATGTGGACCCTTTCTTTACCACTCTTATTGTCAATGGAAGGATTATCCACAATTACATGTTTGATTTAGGAGATTCCTATAACATCATGCCATTAGAAGTCATGAATGAGTTAGATATCAAGATAAAAATTAATTTTGGGAAGTATTTCCCCATGGAATTTAGGGAGGTTCCTATTATTGGTTATGTCAAAGGTTTGGTGGTATAACTTGTTGGTTATCTTAGAAAGTAGTTGACTATGAATTTTGTTATATTTGATTACCATGCCAAATGGGGCATGTTTTTACTATCAAGAAATGGGAAGCCAATGTAGGTAAGTGTTCAAATGGACATGTCCTTTGCTTCCATACCTCTGGAAGGAAAATTGGCCAAGCTACATAAAGAGGACAACATGTTTCTTCTTATAAGATGCTTCTATGGTGTTATTTGTTAACACGGAATTGGGTAATTTATAGGGTTTTCTGATTTCAAGATAAATGTATAGATATGAATGTAAATATTTAAGATATCAATGAACCATGGACCATGAATTTTGATGGGGCATGCTCTAGTTAGTATGAAATGGAGTTGGAGTGGTGTTGAATTCCCAAACCATGGCTCTTTTAATTTCTCCTTTAAATTAAAATTTGAATGAACCAACAATATGGTTGAATATGAAGCACTAAAACTTGTTTTAATAGTTGTGTGGAGGCATGGGATTAAGGATCTAATTTTCAAACATGATTTTGAGCTATTTGTGAAACAAGTTAGAAAAAATGCAACAAAAAACTAGAGGTTGAAACAATATAAACATGTAGTTTGGGATCTCATTGAATTGTTTGATTCTTTCAATCTCCTGTACCATGAGAGAAGTCATAATGCATCAAATGATAAGTTGGTTGTCCTAGATTATCAATATGACAATGAAAATGTGTCTCCATATTGTAATTATGAAGTGGAAGTATTGGTTAGGCCCTTAATCCCTAACAACATTCAACATTGGAAGGTATTTGAAGATGATTCTCAAATCCAAAGGTTTTGAATTGTAGAGATGAGTTCACAAACAACTCATTGATGTTGAATCTATGGTGGTGTTAAGTGAATTAAAGGAAACCCTCTTTGGGAAGGATATAATTTAGTTGAAAAAAACACTATCCCTAGAGGACTTGTCATCCTTAAGTCTAATTTTGACACTGTCGATAAAGATATGAAGAAACCTATATATACACCTAGAGATGTTGTGGAGTGAAACTTGTGAACTTCTCATAATCCCAAAAATTTTGATTAGGAAGAATCATGAGTGAAGAATAAAGACATGCTTATACCAAATTATGGAGAAAGAATCAGGATTGTCTTGTGTATTTTTACTCTAAGCTAAAATATTATGGGGAGGACTTGTTTCAATACGAAATACCTTTGTAACCTCATAATAGTCCATTTATGAAGAAGAAAAGGCCTACTAACCCAATCCTTGAAACTAAGATGCAAGATAAATTAACAAATTTAAGAGATGGTGGGATAATTCAACCCACTAGATACTCCTCATGGGTGGAAAATTTGATACTAGTTAGAAAGAAGAATGGGGATATCATGATTTGTGTGGATTTAAAGAATTTAAATAAGACACCACTCAAATATAATTACCCATTACCTAACATGGATAGTATTCTACAAAAGGTGACATGACATGAGTTGTTATCTACATTAAATGGTTTCTCTAGTTACAACTAGGTAGTGGTGAAGAAATAATAACAATATAAGACCTATTTCACCACCCCTTGGGGCATATATGTCTATGTTAGAAATACTTTTGGATTAATGAATGCAGAAGAAATTTTTCAAAGGGCCATGGATGTGACTATTTTTGGATTCATTAATGATTTCATTACAGTCTATCAAGATGATATAACTGTCTTCTCTTGAAAAAGGGGTGATCATCTAGAGCATGTTGAAAAAATATTGGTCCGATGCGAGAGAATATGGGATCTCATGAATCCAAAGAAGTGTCACTTTGGGGTACAAAAGGAAAAGTTGTTGGGACACATAGTGTCACATGAGGGAGTTATGATAGACCCTAAAAGGATAGAAACAATCAATAAAGTTCAAATCCCCATGCCTAAGAAAGGAATACAATCCTTATTTAGATGGATTAATTTTGTAAGAAGGTTTATCTCCAACTTTTCTGAAATTAATCTCCCTAGTATAATTATTATAAAGAAATATCAAGTTATCAAATGGGGAGAAGAGGTTATCAAAGATTTTGAAGGAATAAAGGAGGCACTCAAGATTTCTCCTATATTAAGAAGCCATGATTATAAAAAGGAGTGTCTAGATGTTTTCCTTTGCTTATGAAAATACAATTTCTTCTATGTTATTGTAGAAGGATGAAGAGGGGCATGAGAAACCCATTACCTTTTTCAATAAAGCCGTACATGAGCTATGAGGTAAAGTACTCTACTATGGAGAAACAAGCTTTTACCTTAGTGAAATACACTAACATATTTACACCCTACATTTTGAGTTCCAAAATCATAGAACATGTGCCTCATACAATGGTGAAATACATCCTATCTAAAATGGAGATGTCAAGAAAGAGGTGTAGGTGGGTGAAAAAACTTCAAGAGTATGATATGGAAATACATACTACAAAACTTGTTAGAGGCTTGGGTTTAGTAGGATTGATGGAAGGGAGAAATATACAGATTGTGGAAATACATAATATTGATGGGGATGAATAACACCCTCATGAGAAGTTAAGTACCTCAGCTTAGTACAAAGATATAGCATACTAGTTAAATAACATAAATTGTCTGCTCACCTAGACAAAAATTAGAGAACGATACTCAAATTGGTCTCCCAAAAATACATTTTAACTCATCATGGATTGAATTGGAAGAGCCCGAAAGAGATCCTATTGAGATGTATCACATAAGATGAAGCTCCCATGTTAATTTTTGAGTTTTATGGAGGGTTGTGTGGCATCCATTTTTTAGAAGAGTTATTGTTCATAAGATCTTGAGTGAAGAATATTGGCGGCCCTCCCTTTTCAAATATGTATCCTTATTGGTCCTGAAAGTGTGAAATTTCCAACATTTCTCTACTAGATTAATATCATCTAGATCTCTTCCTTTTTAGTGTGTCTCAATAAAATCTCTATTCAAATAGTGGGGGTTAGATTTCATAGGTGAGATATCAAATTATTTAAGTGCAAGTCACAGATGGATATTGGTGGCCATTGATTACTTTACCAAGTGGGTTGAAGATAATCCCACCAAGAAGGAAAATCATCAATTGTGGTTATGGAATTCATCCTTAATCACATAATTTACAGATTTGGTGTCCCCACCAAGTTGGTTACTGATAATTCCATGAGTTTCAGATCTAAACCATTGGCAACAATGTGCCATTAATATGGCATAACCTTGGCCTATGCATCAAATTATAATCCCCAAGTAAATGGGCAAGTAGAATTAGGTAACAAAACCTGCTCAAAATCCTTAGGAGGACATTAAAAATGAATAAGAGGACATGGGTGAGCATCTCAAGTTTTCATTATGGGAATATAGAGTTACCACCAAAAGGTTTACTAGTAAAATCCCTTTTGAATTGGTTTATGGGGTTCAAGATATTTTTAATCTTCATATTTAACTATTTTCTTATTAGTTTATGTAGAAACTACAAGAAAGGGAAGGGGTTAATCCTTATGATGCAAAGATCAACCAAATTGTAGAATTGGATGAAGTGAGAAGAGAATCCCACAGAGGCATGTTAAGTTTAGGAGAAACTCAAGAAAATATTTGATAAGAAAATTAATCCAAGGATTTTCCATGTTGGATATTTGGTTATTTTGTGGGATAGTCGGCATGAAGACAAGGGAAAGCAAGGAAAATTTGATGCCCTATGGATGGGTCCTTACTCCATCGAAATCAGAATTAGGGAACATACTTTCTTATAAAGAGACTTGGAGGGATAATTTCTTGAATTACATGTCATGTCAATGGTAGGCATATTAAGAATTTCTGGATTAGATGATACCCTCATGTGTGTGTTTTATTTGTACAAAGTGTACAATTTTTTTCTTTTTTCTTTTTTCTTTTGTTGATTTGATTTATAGTGATCAAGTTTTTCGCCTAGTTGTCATATTTTTGGTATCTGTCATATTTTTTTAGGGAGCATGGGTATATTTTATTTTTTGACTCCTTACCAAATGGACTAGGCACCTTGTCTATTTATTGTGAGAAATTTTGTTTGTGGTTCTCCTCCCTAAGCCGAAGACAATATTGGTACTCATTCTGAGCCCGTATCTAAAAATGAATCAACTCTTCCAAATTTTTTCATTGTCCTTAAATGTTTCTTTCCATAAATTTGATGACCCTCTCGAAAATTTCATCCTTCATCCTTCATTTTAAAACTTAAAACAAACCCATATTGAATAAAATTCACCATATTTTTTTATATACTATCTCTTCGAAAAAAAATCTGAATTGATAATGGTCTAAAGGGTTCAATAGGAAAACACTTTGAAGCTCAAGTGATGGTCATGGACATACGATCCTTCAGAAATGGGCCTTTTTCTCTCTACAAAATTATAGTCTATGCATAAGAACAAAGGGAAAATTTCCTTATGGCACCTGAATAGGTGGTATATTCCAAGAATATTCACATTTGCAGGACAAGTGGGCATATTTTTGGTTCATGCAAGAATGCAATATGTGAGAAATTCTCTATCCCTTGATAAACAGAATATTATATTAAGTCTTATAAGGATAGAATAGGTGTGTTATGAAATATTACACTTTTGTATAAAAACATCTCATGTGCAAAAATGTAAAATGCATCTGAGCCCCCAATGCCCAAAAGGGACAGGTGTCATCCTATTAACACAAGGTAGAAAGAGGGAGTTTCACAAATACTTGCACTTAGCATTTTGTACTCCATGCGTAAATGAAAAATGCATTTGAACACCCAAGGCCCTACGATGTATATGTGGTCTTGTCGATGCCGCTTAGTATCGGTATCTCGTTGCACTTCACACTTTTTCATCTTTTTAATTGACACAAAAATGCAAAATGTTCCCCAATATCTACTCCCCACTAAAAAGGACACGTGGAAGGGTCATATTCAAATGAGAAAAGAAGAGATCAATGGTCAAGATTGGTGATTTTCATTAAAGAGGTTTCACCATTAATGTTGTTAGAGTGTGAGATTATAGGTTTAAATTTTTTCAAATATTTCATAACTACTACCTTATTGTGAGGAAATTAAGCACTCTTGTTGGTGATAAAATTTATTGGGTGAAAAAATCAGGTGTCTCCACCAACGTTCACGGGGCTACACCCCTCTGCATTGAATGGTACAACCCCCATTATTGAGAGTAAACTAATCCTAATCCTATATAAATGTTATGGGTGGCCAAATGTTATGGGGGATCACACAGGGACACTCCACTAAACCTGTGGCAAAGTGCTTGTATGGGGTACAAGAGAGGAAATTACAATGATAAGGGGAAAAGAGGGAAATTAGGAAAGGAAGATTACTACCATGAGTAGATTTTAGAGCTCACACCTAGTAACTGAATAGTTTCACATTCAATATAGAAGAAAGAAACAATGAAGCTAGTGAGATTGATGAATTAAAAAAAAAAGTATTCATGTTCATCTACTAAAGATACAAAGTCCTTGCATCACTATGCTTGTAAAGTGCATAAATGAAAGAAGTGGAAGAAACAAAAGATGCTCGTACCAACTATGCTTATTGTGTCAATGATGAGAGGAAACCATGCATATAAATTTTCACAAATTCATACATCTTGGAAAGAAAAAACTCTATTCGTTGATTGAATTTTACACAAGCTGTAAAAATCAAGGGAAAAGAAGAATTGGAAGAAATTGTAGCTTTTATTTCATGTGCATTGGTGACACAAAGTTCAACAACAGATCACAATCCACTATTTCTACAGAGTGATAGTTCTTCAAAATATGGAATCGCTTGGATTGGAAAGCCATCCCAATTTATACAATTTGAATTGTCCTTTCACCTCCCTCATATGACTCTTCATTTCCATATTCCACTTGTGACCTTTCATTTTCCATGAATTAATTATTTCTCTTATAATTTTGAGAAAATACTTTTACAAATTTAAAATAGGTCACTTAAGTGAATAGGACAAAATACAATGATTATGCTCAATGAAGAATTAGAAAGGAGAGAGAAAGGAGAGGGGGAGAAAGAGAGTAGAAGAGAAGGGAAGGATATTTCGATAAAGTAGCATACTCCTTGAAGAATTTTAAAAATTAAACCTCTAAATGAGGGTCCTTGTTAATGAGCACTTGTTCCTTTAATTCTCTATTGAACTAAGTTATTGCAGCTATCAAATTATCTTCCCTTAGAATTAAAATGTAGCTAATTACCCTAATCCATGTGCCTGGAACATCCCTGATTTTTCGACATTGATGAAGACATTATTCTTGATCCATTACAATTGAGGCAATGTAACTTTGGATACCGGCTAGGGACTCTAAATTGTTTTTGTTGAAGGAAAGATGATCACATGCCTCTTTATTGACCATCTCCTGGAATGTGATGATGAGTTCCTCTGATAATGAATCTTATGTGAGTTGGGGGAGCTAAAATATTTAAAAAAATGGTAGACTTCATTCAAGATTCTAGAGACCTAATACTCGTGGGAGTCCAATTCGGATATGGCATTTTTAGCATTGCATATTGTGCATCCAAGATGCAGATCCAAACTTGAGACAAGTCCTCGATAGTTTATACAAACACTCCCTTACTCATGAGGGCATGAGAGTTAAAATAAATCATTTCGGATACCAAGTGGGAGTTTCTTATCTAAATGACCGACTTAATTTTCAAGCTTCTCCCCCATCTTTTTACTTGAGAAAATGTTTCACAAGCATTCGGATGAGAGAAATAATGTCTAGACACAATTCCTTTCCTTGTTCGATGATTTCCTTAATCCATTTTTCATAGGATTTTCCCCACATCATGTAATCATGTGATTTTTTTATCACCTTGGGGTCAATACTGCTGATTGGGGGAATATCTTTGATTAGAAGGGGAGGTGTTAATTCTTCTCCTGAGAAGGGCTGAATGTATGCATTGAGAGCTATTACATGTTCCTTTAATTGCATAATGGTTCTATTGTATTCTTTGATCCGAACACAAATATCAAAAGAGGATTCTTAGAATAGGTGAATGTCACCTTCGTGAGAAGCTTGACCCAATGAGATGTGAGTCAAATCATAATCAGATGGAGTCATTTCTTCCATGGGCTTGTTGGTCTTAGGCTTGACAAATTCAACATATTGGTTACCTGAGGTGCCACTGAAGAAGTGGGAAGCTACCTGGGCCTTCTTCCTTCACTTGGGTTTCATCATTCTAGAGATTTCGTGAGATTGGGAATGGTAGCAAGTTGCATTGTTCTTGGCCCACTCTCGAGTAATTCTTGAATCCATGGAAACGTCTCTTTGGGATTTACCACAACATCAATCATCAAAGTGATTACGAAGCTTTCCATGGATCTAGATATTGATCACCTTGAGAAGAAAAAAATCATATGTTTTTGTAGAGGAGGATACTACTACATTACTTCTTCTGTCTTGAGAAACTTAATCATACCAACTCTCCTTGGCCCACTTAACTAGCTCTCTCAACTCACCAAGCTCACTGACTTCACTTGTTTTGAACCAACTCACTAAGGGGAGAGTAGGTGATCTTGACCAGAAAACTTAAACTTCATGGTGGAAAAAATAGCGATATTAGTTGTTACAAAGGTGACAACAAGTTTCCACAAATGTGACCGAAAAATGCTATTTTTGGAAATTAGGACCCATGGGTGGCTATTTTAGGCGAGTTACTTTTTTGGTCTGTTTTTTTGGCTGAAGTGTTTCCTTCACATTATGGGTTTTCCATAAGTGTCTTAGGTCAATTCAAATCACTTTCGATTTTTGGAAAGTTTTTTTTTCTTTTTCTTTTTTTTTTTTTCTTTTCAACCCGTGTATTCCCTAGTTTTTTCTCTCGTATGATTTTCGTTACTGCTCTTCTAGAGGAGTTTTTTCATTTTGGAAACTTACTAATAATGGAAAGTGTGAACCAATGACACTTACTATTTTTATAAACTCACCTTTGGGTCTCATATTGATGAAAAATCATTGGATTGTTTTGGGTTTTTGTTGTTCGATCTTTGTTTGAATTTTTGGCTCAATCCGCTTTACAGTTTGATGGAAACTAGAGAAAAATGCTCTAGGAAGAATTTTTTGAATGTTTGTTGTAAAAATTCTAGTCTGATCAATTTTTATTTGTGATTCCACAAGGTGTTTGGATAAGGGAGATTTTCTCAAAATTGCACAGGGATTAGATGCATGGTTTGAAAGATATGAGAAATTTGTGGTTTCCATGCCCTAGGGTTTCTTGAAGCTCTTAATCATAGAGTTTTCTTCAAAATATTCATTATTCACATTAAAAAAACATGGAATGATGTAGAAATGATGGAAATGATGTTTTCAAGGTTGTGGAAGTAGAAAAAATGTAGGAGAGGAAGAGATCCTAACAGTTGGAGAAAATCTATGCATGCATGCATGAAGAATGGAAGCAACTAGTGACAACTCGACGATTAGAAAAAAATACATATTTTCAATAGATGGGAATGAGTGAATTTTTTTGAACAAATTGCACCAAATTTTTGGTACACTTGGTACAAATAATTGTGTCCCATTCCTATTGGTCCATGTGTTGCCATGTAATTTGTTCTTTGGGTTTGAGAGAGGTGCTTGAAAAAACACTCTAAAGAAGCTTCTAGGGGCACATGGGTGACCAAGAGATTAAATGGGAGGGCTGAGGAGTTGTGTGTCCCAACTATCCCAAAGATTTAGTACACATGGGACACAAAAATGCACCCTCATCCGGGCATTATTGGAGCACGAGGAGGCTTCACCTTGCGAAAAGATCGAAGCGTGGTCATGTGGAGGGTCCAAGGGCCTAAATAGGGTAGGGGAGAATTTTATTGCACCTATTGCACAAAATATTTTGTGAAATTGGTCCAAAAAATTATTCCAGTCTCCCATTGGTTGGATTTTAAACCTAAAAAAAGTCTAACTGTTAGAGCTTGTGCCTTGGAGAGTGACTTGTCAGGACCATAACTTGAGTTCTCGGAGAAGTTTTTTGATGAAATGTTATATGATTCCACTTGAAAATTACCTTTTTAATCTATGGGCCATGATATAATCCTCTCGAATCTTCCTTTAAACCCCTGAAAAATAGCCTTTTATTCTATATTAAAGGTTGTGTTCGATAAAAACTAGATGTGTACATAACACGTCTAGGTTTTGTGTAGAATATAATTTGACCATCATGTAGGGATCTGAAATACCTTTTTCGATGATATTATTATGACTCAAAAATCTTCGGATCTCTCGTAATCACTTCTGAAGCTCAATAGATTTTGGAAACTCTGCATCGCTTAGGCCTCTAAGACCCACTTTTGTTGAACTTGCTCCAAAACTTGTAAAACCTTCCAAAAAATATTGAAAAATGTTCATGGCTCTCCAAAGATGCTTCCTTGATGAGTTTAGGCCTTATTTTCTACTCCATGGAATGTGTACTAGCTTCAAGAAGACTAGGGAATAACCTTTCCTAAAGCTTTCCAAAAAGCATATCTTGATGAATCATGTTATGAAAGAACTTGAAATGAATGGATACCCCTAAATCACCTATGATCCCACTAACGGGACATATTTGATTTCTTAGAGAGGGGAAATATGACTGAATAAGTGATTAGGGTGAAGCGGGAAAGTGTTTGGAAAGGTCTACGACAAAAATTTTGATATCTTGGGTTCTGTTGCCATGTTTGAAAATTGGGGATTTTCCTATTGCACATTTACACGACAATAATTATGAAGCACTAGAATAGAGGATTGTGACTATAATAAAGCAATGGATTACAGAAAATGATGTCTTGGAATATTAAAGTGTTTAGTGTGCATATGTGGTTTGTGATTGGTACCTTGAAGAAATATGCGAGCATGGGTAAGTTCTCTAAAAAACTTACAGATTTCTCAGGTAATTCATTCACTTATAGTTTTTTTTTAGAATTACCCATGGTTTGCATTTCTTCTCCCATATTTGGTTCTTTTCTTGATCTATATAATACTCTACGGTGACCAATTGGCTCTGCTTCCCAAGAAAAACAAAGATTAAAATTATTGGTAACCCAATCACTTCATATATCACGAGAAATTTAAATGAAGTAATAAATACAAACCTAGGGAATGTTTACTTAGTTGATTTCATGCAAATACTATGTGACTCAAGTAGATTTGATCATATGGTGGTATTCGATGCCAGTGGTATTTCCCTTATTGCCACTTTCCCACCCTCGATACAATTCTCTTAATTGGTATGAGATTGTGCAAATAATTACAACTCAAAAAATAAAGAAGTATTATATGGAAACGGTGCTAGAGTTCTCTCATTATCACCTGAATCATTTAGAGTAATAATTTCAATTGGAAGATGCACATGCTCAACTATTATAAAGGCTATGCTTTTAGATTAGGAAATGAACAGATTAGAAATGAAAAAGTTTAAGTCAAGGACAAATTATGAAATCAAATGGGTGATGATCACAATATTAGGAAGCTCATATGAGCATGAGTCACATTATGAGGATTTTCTGATGAATAGTAGAGATGAAGATGAGGTTAGATCGAGAGATTTCCCTAAAAGACATTGGAGCAAGTGATTGATTACAAAGTGACAGCTTTTACCGCATGATTTTGTAGATGATCCTCAAATAGCAAGCCTATATTATATTGATATGAAGTTGGTAGGGAAACCTATTGAACCAATAGATTGAGATCAAGTAGAAACAAGAAAATTGGATGTCATAACTTTTGATTTGATGAGAGGGACTTTAACATGGTGACAACTAAGGGGTTAGATTTATTAGTGTAAAACACCAAGGTAATGCAAGAATTCAGAGACTTAGGGATCCTCAAGGATGATATTCCTCCTCTAAAAGAAGGGTCAAGAAATATGAACCCTCTAAAAGGGAAAGTACATCAACTCCAATCCAAGAAGCCAATGAATAGGATGATAGGTGAGTGGATTCATTGCTACAAGCAAAATAGGTACTTATATTTCCATTTTAACCCAAAACTTGAGGAAATATTAATGAATACTATGAAATAAGCCCCAATCACCAAAAAATCCCATTGCAAGCTAAGATCCCTTATTCGTTAAATCCTAAAACCCCTAAAGTGACCTTAGCAAGGTCATCTAGTAAGGGTAAGAGAATGAGCGGATCATTTCCATATGTGGACTAAAAATTAGAGTACAAAGTAGTGAAGAAAAGGATTAACCTTATCTCAAATATTTTGAAAGAGCCAAAAGAGATATATTTTATACCCCTTGGAAAGAGATACTAAAACACCGATAGGTAGGGATATTCCAACTTTGGGAATATGTGGAAAGGAATAGAGAATCCTAAAGAAACAGATTCGGTTCCAAATAATAAGGGGAAAAAGATTCTATTCCCACAATGAATCAAAGAGAAGTGAATCCACAATTTGAAATAGTGGATGTTGATAAATAAGAAACAACCAAAACATAGGTTTTAACTAACCTATTGTAAATTCTAATAGTTAAGGAAGGAATTGATGCTACCCCACTGGATAGCCAGTCACTAGAAACTCCAATGGAACCAACTGCAACTATCCAAGATATACAACAAGATGAAATTGTAGTGTCTATGGTTAAGAAAGTAAAAATTGAGGTGAAAGATGTGAGGAATCACTGAGCGAGGTAATTTCTTATAAGGAAGTACAACCTTAAGAAGAGGAAAGTATCAAAACCCAAGGAGAGCTAAATGTTCCTAGTGACTCCCATGGAGAAGGCACTAGAAAAGGTCAAAAAATCCATCGTAATCCATGTGATGGATAGAATTGAGGAAAAATAACAAGCCTATGAGGAATTTTAAAGATCCAACCCCTATGATTACGTTGACCAAGGAGCCTGAAGAAGATAAGAAGAAATGAGGTGGGAGGGGAAAAGTAATCCATAGGTTGAACTAAAGGATGTAGCAGTTGGAATAGAAGTCCCACAAATATAGTATTCAACTTTAGAGATGCCTCATGTTACCTCCAAGGATTTTTTTTTCTTTCCCATCACAGTAGGTAAGTACAAGATCAAAAAGGAGGAAAATCCCCCACAAAAGGATGTTTAAGAGAAATAATCCTAAGAGAAGAAAAAGAAACAATCCAATTAGAGACTGTCAATGTTGAGAGTATTTTGTTTTCCAAACCACCAAGGCCCCCTAAGAAATCCAGGGTAGTATAACAACCCTCTTGTAGACCCCCAAGGGCATAATACATTAGAAATTTAAAATCCCAAGGGAGATGTGTTGAAAGTTGAGGCTACACTTAATGACTAACAAATCACTCATATTCCATTGGGGAAACGCAGAACAAATTTTTGAAGCATGATGCTTCAATGGCCATAGGAGGCCTTATCCAAAAAATTGATAGGGATAAGAAAACTAAGAAGTAGTTGAGAGAATTTTTTTATATTTTATCAACCTGTGTGCAAAAATGGTTGTAACCTCCTACTAAAGGACATGAAATTTCCACTGCTATAACCCCGCAGGCGCTAAAGAGCAACATATTATTCAAAGGAGACAATCAATTATATAACAAAATAAAAATAATAATTGTCCAAAGAGGGCACAAAATTCATAGGAAATACTTTGGAGTGCTATAAAAATCTCTCTCGAGTAGTTGAAGGAAGAAAATGAATAAATGGAAAAGTGCAAGGATGAACTTATTTATTGGGTTAGAATTCTACCCAAACTTGAGGATGTAACCTAGATGGATGACTAGTTGGTGGAAAATGAAGGTATTATCCTTGCTTAACATAGAGGGAACAACATACATATGAAGGGTCCATCCAATTGAGAATGAAAATTCTAAACCAAAGCATTAATGAGATCATCATACTCGAGGGACAAATAGTTGATTGTATTGATGACATAGAAAAACACTTGGAAGGATGATACATATCCCAAACCAACTCACATATTGAGACATGAGTTTGATGATTTGATGCAATTTTTTCAACAGATCAAAAGAGGATTGGAGACCATTTCTTCAAGTTTCAATTACTCAACCATTCAAAGGTTTTTTCATTTGGAAGGAATGATAGCCAAATTGGAAAAGAGAGTAAAGAAGAATAAAAGTGTTATAAGTGAATTTGAGAAAGTCTTAAGAGAACAAGGACTCATATTTGTCTTTCATGTTGGACTAGATGAAGAGTTCCTCATTAACATTTTCAAAATATTTGATGTATACAATGAAAATTTGATTGAACCAAAAAAGACACATCAATTGAATTAGATTCAATATGAGATAGTTTGTAAGAAACTTGTGACATATGTATATATAAAATTAAAAATTGGGATTTTATAGGGGCCCCTACCCTCAAAATTTACATAGCTATTTTTATATATTTTTAAATAAATTTTTGCATCTAACATTGTATTAATTGATGACTACAAAATCCTCTTTAAAGGTAGGAATTCGAGCTAGAAGCTTCTTCTTCCGATATTCAAGTTCCTTGAGGTCTTTGGCACCAAAAACTATTAAATATCACCTATCAATCCCCTAGGAATTCCTTTTTCCATGAGCTCTTTGATGCTAATTTTTAGGCCTTCTATAATTTTGATCAATTCCATATTTCTCTCAAAATAAAAGGACCACTCCATGAGATTTTCACAACCATTTAAATACATTTTCATTCCAAAATGAGGGGAAGCCTTAGACGTCAAATCTTATTGAGAGGTACATTGGATCAGATGGAACTATGCAAAATTTATTTAAGGGAGGTCGAGGTACCATTAGAACTTATTAAGAAGGGTAATTCTCCATAGATTTCTCAAGAATGGAAACTCTCTTGTCCACTTCAACAAGGTGATGGAGAACTAGATCTGCATCCTTATTTGGCTCATTTGTAGTTAGTGTGGACTCGAGTGTTGGAATTTCATGTTCCATTACTTTTGGATTGAATAATGTGGGTGAATCAGCTATGGAATTTTTAGTAATGGCTAGCCTACAGTAGAGCCACAATTTCTTTAACTTATCGGTTTGGACATAACCTTTCGCACAAAAAAGGTGATGGAATAGAACCTAAAACATAGAAAACAAAGGGGTTTTCCTAATAAGATTTAATATTAAGGCAAACCAAATGAAATGAGGATTCAAAGTACCAGAAGTGCGGATTGATCTTTAATCCTAAAAATCATCTTAATAAAAGCCTCATTAGGGACATAAATATTGAAGTTTGCTTGCAGAGCTTACAAGGAAGCTCAAATAGTCATTTCAATTTCCAATTATGTCATTTCTCAAAATGAATATCGCTGAGTATCTTTTGGAAAGCGTTTATTAACAAATATAAATAAATGAGTAAGTCCATGAAGATAATGTGAATCTTTATACAAGTAAAAATTCTAGAAATGCTTGTGTAGAGCATCATGTTAAAGTTTGTTGTAAAATTATTTCAATTGCTCAAAGCATGGGATGAAAAATGGGGAAATGGATGATGAATGTCATTAAAGTATTCTCTTGCTTGATTTTAATTTCACATGGATGAGATATATTATTACAATGAAATGTAGCAACCATCCAATTCCCAATAAATTTTTTCTATAAAGTTATATATCAAATCCGTTGGAATAATGACATCGAGTAACAAATCACTTCTATGACTAGGTGCATGTGTGATAATGATATAGTGAGTAGGATAAAATGAATTTGATGATGCAGAATTAATATACTAAACACGTCCACATATGAAACATAATGACATAACCTTTCTAAAATGGATGACTAATAGCCAAGTCTTTGTAGTTAGAAGATATTCCCTCAATTTTTGTAAAATTGAAGACTCATTATCAGTACATTATGGGATTTCTCTTAAAAGATTTTGGGGGAAATTTAAAATTGATTCTGGATATTTTGTAGAAGTATGAGGGTTTTTCCTCATACTAGGAGGGGATATTTTCTATTTGATAAGTTGTTAAATTTTTTTGTAACTTTGTATTTTCATGTTTCCTTTAATGGAAAATGTATGAACTTTGAATTTTGGGCACCTTGTCCTAAGGTGGTTGCAATAAATAGCCATCGTCAAGCATTGAAGACATTTAATATATGTCCCCTTGTCAAAGAATTAAGAATTTGAATCAAATATGTTTGATTATGATTTCCAGTATGTTTTTTGGTATCCTACATGTTGAATGAAGATTAATAAATCATAATTTTTGCTCCAATCTATGCATTCATTGCATTTATATATATTACCCTAGATCAATCCTTGGTTGTTGCAATTTTGGTCACTAAATTAATATTGTCATGTAGCATTTACTCTGTAATATTTGATAAAGTTATAAAACCATTATTGCAACCTTCTTGCTTTGAGTGATTTTCTTGACTTTAGAGTATATCGTTGGAGTATGAAAATAAAGAAAACGGAGATTTTTTTAGAATGCTTGCATGAGAATTTTTGTTGAGTGTTATGAAGATTCGTGGAAGTATTTGCGTTGATTTAGTATCAATGAATGCAAATATTTCTTAGAATTTGTTATTACCTAATTTTCCATTCACTACATTCCGAATAGTAGGATGTCATAGCGGATACTAATACATTGTTTTGGGGAATTGACCATAATTTACTCTCTCCTTTCTACACAAAACAAACATATCTTACCACTCCACCATCATTAACATAATTGTAAGTGTAGACACAATATTTGGGTCACACTCCCCTTGGTCCCCTTCAATCAATTAACGTAATACATTTAATTAATCAAGCACCCCTTCATCCCATGTTAATATTCATTCTCAAATTATTAATTAATTTAATTATTTTAATCCTCACACCTCCACCTCATCATTACACCTCACCCTAGACCAATTCCAGGGGCATTTAACTCATAATGACCAATTCATCACTCTCAAAGATTGAGTCATCACTCCTAGTGTTGAGTCACCACTTGACCTAACTGACTAAGACTTTTTCCTAAACCTAATCTGGACCTTTTCTAAGTTCTTACTTGCCTTCTCTAACATGAACTCCACTTTCCTAAGTAAACTTAAGGAGAAAGCATGCCAACTGGGAAGATCTACCTATTTTTGGTAAACCTAGACTTTCCCACCTTAATCCATTCAAGTTATTCCTCTCGTGATGATCACATGGCCTTCATCGATTACTTTATATGCATTTTTGCAACCTATTACCGAGGTGGTAATTTTAAATTTTGGGAGAATGATTGCATTCAAGCACAAATCCAAATCCTCTCAAAGCATCCAAATGAAAAAAATACTCAACCACAAGCTCAAGTAAACATTTTTCCCTTATCCCAAGACATTAGTATATTCACGAGGACACTGCGGGAGTATTTCGAGGAACCGAACACAAAATCTCTTCATGGATCAACTATCATCCTCCTTCACCTAATAGATCTACAAATGCAAGTAAGTATACATGATTTTAATCATTTAGATCAATTACCTATTTCATTATAATTTACTTCTCCCTGTATTCCTTTGTCTCCACCTTCTCACCAATCTATCTACCCAACCACCTATGAAAATTTTGATCTCCATACTTGCCTCCTATGTATTCATGAGTCTTCTTGGTAATATTATGAACCCAACCAATCTCCCTCCATTCTCTATGCAATCAAAAAGATGTTCAAAAAATGCTTTTATTTCATTACTACCAAATTGCCCTTACTAATGTTGGTCACCTTAACCATCGTCAGTCTTACCTCTATATTGAACTTGGTCACCAAACTAACATCAGTCATTGTGTCTTTTTAAAACCTCCACCAAACAACCCATAACTCCACCAAACTCCATCCAGACCTTACCAGATACCCAAGTGACCTTACCTAATACCCTTGTGACCTTTCCCAACTAGAAACATACCTTTCCTAATGCTAGATTAGTTTGTATTTCAATATTCTACTTAATCTAGTGTGTTGATAACATTTTGAGATACCTAAATCAAAGTGTTAGAAATAGGACCTTTATTTCTCATATTTAATTTCATTAATTTAATAAAAATAGTGGATTGACAACCATCTAGGAAGTATCACACTTCCCATAACTAGCAATCACTAGGTAGTCCACTATCATTTGCTATTTAATATCATTTGGTGGTCTTGTTTTTTCTTATACAGGTTGTTCCTCCTAGCCAAAGGGAAGCTCTCACATTCAGTCTGATCAAATTCTACAACACATGCATACCATCTACATAATCACAGGTATTCCTCCTTGACTATTACCTTATCTGTTTTATATGAGGTGAAACATTTTGGCATGCCCGATGGGACCCATTAGGGGTTATTTGCATTGTTCATTCCTAGGTGAATCATTTTGTGTCTATTTCCTTTTGAAAGAGTTCACATTAAAATTTATCCCTTGGAAAATTCTTTTTCTTCTATTGGTCTCAGTGACACTTGTATTTTGAATTAAAAAGAACGCTTCTTTCTATTTTGTATTGCATTAGTGAAAGACACACTCTTACATATTCATCATTTATCTTATAGAATTTCATTGTGGATTTGGGTATAAAATATTTGCATATCATTTCTATGTGTTGCATCCATAGCTCATTTAAAAATTACGGGCAACCTATACGCTGAAAGTCATGACCAAATTATGGTTGATGAATTGAAATGTAGCTCACACTTTGCATCCTTATTTCTCTATACCAAACCACTGAAAATATGTTACTCATTTTCTTGAACACCATCTTTCCTGGAAGAAGTTGTCAATGATGAGATGATCAGAGGATTGACAGTGGGCTCCAAACTGGTTTCCTTGTCTAGTTATCATCTCAGATAAAGGAACCCCATGCCAAAACATACCTGAAACTATCCATAGTTGTCAAATTTTGTAGGGAACCTTTATCAAACCAAAAATCTACTATATTCACAAGTTAGTCCAAAATGGCATAAGCCAGAACATAAAATCTACCACATAGGATTTTGTGTTTGCTAGCTTTCTGCTTGATCTGTGTTTTGAGGTGTGAGTTCATTTTCTCCATTCTTATTTTCCTTCACACTCCATAATCATATTTGGTGTATTATGACTCTTTTTGAGTGTGTTAGGGTCAATCATTTCCATACTCAGTTTCTAGGTTGGTCTTTTACTTGATCTAAATCACCAAAATCAATTTTCCCATATTTTCACAAATTTCATAGTAACAAGCGTCATTCCAAAGCAACCGTCATCGATTCCCTCATCTAACTATCATTGGTTTATTGACCACTATTAGTTTCTTGCTATTTTGGTCATTTTAACAAAAGTAGCATTTACCACATTGCTATTATTTCTGGGGTTTCCTCAATTACCTCACCATATCTCTGTGTCTCTGAAATCACTGTCAAAGTCCAGATCTGCTCCATTTTCATCATTTGTTGCCAAATTTGAAAATCCTTTTATTTTCTATAGTGACCGGTATTGGTCCTCTAATCGGAATCGGTTACTCTTTGTCATCGAAACTAGTTACTCAACCGTCATCTATCTCTATGTTTTAATTTTTCAATTAAAACAACAATTTGTTGCCACTTCTGGAACCATTTTCTCCATTCCTTTTGTACTCTTGTGCTATCTCGTGGGGCTCAAAATACCAAGTCTAATATTAGTCACATGGTTGTGATTCGGAGCTAAGCCAATGCTCTCATGTTTCACGCTAGCCGCTAGCCTCTCCCACCTAGCCCATCACCCCCTTCAATCTTACCACATATGGATCCTAATCATCCTTTTATCATCATTACCGGTGATGAGGAGTTTGTGATACTCCTTGATCAAAACCCCAATGCTTTACAATATTATTTATCCCATTCATCCAATCAATATTCATCAGGGTAGCTTGTATATGGAATTACTATGTCCATTACTCCTACCCTCGCACCCACTTCTGCATCAACTACTACTAGCTCGGCGTTACCCTCTTCCACCTTACCACCTATGGTGTCCTAACTTGATCTACATCATCAATAACTGCTGCACCTACGGAATCTATCATGCCTTTGATGTTAATCAATCCTACGATGTCAACCATGCCTTTATCAACTGCCTTGAGTGTAGTCCTATCTACACCCGCCACCTCTCATATAAATATTGCATCTCAACCAACCATGGTGTCGATAGCCCATACACTCTTCCAAAACATTGTCCTGTCCATACCACAATATCTTGCTTCGATTTCTAGGAGGGTTATTACATCCACTCCACCTAACTATGCTTATCACTAACATCTACCTATTTGATCTATCGCTTATTCGGGATAATTTCCACCTACATCTATTCCATCCTACATCCCTCCCTCACAATTTTCATACTTGGAACCAAAACATATTAGGATTCCGCCCACTTCATCCCCTTCCTCTCCGTATCTAAATATTGGCCTCGTTTTTAGAATGTGTAGATCATCCTAAGTGTGGATGTTGATTTCAATGGTCAATTCATTCAACATGGTTTGTGTCTCAGAAGGTAATGACCGGTGAATATAAGAATCTTCCGCACCAAGGTAGGTGAGAATAGACTCATCATATTGACATTAAATGATGTTAATAGAAGGTGTATCATCAACGAAAATGTCGGGATATAGAAGGGGAAGAGAAGAGGGAGCCTCACCATCTCATTGATAAGTCGAGGTCTTATAAAAATGGTGTTTATAAATTTTTTTTTAGGAGGAATAGATTATGGATCCATATAATCTATAGGTGAAGGTGGTGAATGGTGTGAATGGGGTGGGGAATGTTTATCATCCTCAATGAGTTTGACTCGGGAATTCTTGGGAGATGGTTTAGAAAATCCAACACCACTACCATTTTTATGCTTATGAGTGGTGCAAGGAATGGCAAGTATGATGAGCTTGTTCATAGAAACCAAAGCCAAAGCCTTTCCAAGCCTAGTGATGGAGGAAGTTGTGGGTGAAGTTACGGTTGGTGAGATATTGAAGGTTAGATGAAAATGGTTGAGTTTGGGAAGGTGGCTCAGGTGAGTTGGTAGAAGCATCAAGTCCCCCATATGTTAGGTTGGTGTGAAGGCGAGGAGGATTGTAGGGGAAAACCTCGTCTATGTGGTGATTATAGCAGGGATGTTTGTGAAGTTTACTATAGTCTTGAGGAGTAAGGAATGTTTCAATGTTAAAAGGTGGTACTCCCCTAGAGTGAGATGTTTAAAAACACCTTCTAAGGGATTAGTAATCTGGTATGTGGGTAGCGGGAATGGATAAATTCTTTGGATAGGTTAGAAGAAGAATCATTGGTTGGTTGAAAAGTACATGGCTTGGATAATGGGTCAGTCAATTTGTAGAAGTTGTGGTAGTAGTGGGAATAGAGGAGTTAGTTGTGGAAGAGGCGGTGACAACATTGGAGGATAAAGCGGTGGATGAAGAAGAAATGGTAGCGGTGGTAGATGTGTTAATTGGTATAAGGACATAATTGGGTCAATACAACATGTTACAGGTCTTGAATGGTGAAGGGTCGGTTGTAATGGTATAGTTGTGTCCTTCATGTTCAAAATTTAAACAACGGTGTAATGTTGAAGGAACATAACCCATGGTGCGGATCTAGGTTTGGCCAAGCAACATGTTGTAATCTTGAAATTCCCCTCTAAGACATAGAATAATTTAGGAATGGTATGGGGCCCACAAAAATGTGGAGAATGATGGTGCTAAGGGTGGAAGTCATGGCATCATTGGATGAACACAACATAATTGGGTTATTATGCATATAATTGGCAAGGATGGGCATTTGGTTGTATGCATGGGAGGAAATAATGTTGATTTTAGCACCACCATTGATCATAACATGTCAAACGCGTATCTTATCAATGTAGATGGAAATAAATAGGGTAGGGTCAGGATCATCCAATTGGAGAGGTATAATATTGTCATCGGAAAACCGAGGGTGGCTACTTGATGAGTGGTAGCGGGTGTAAAGGAAGGGGATGAAGTGGTGAGAGAGGCCACATGATGAGGAGTGATAATGGATGTAATAGGATTAGGGTCATTAGGTAAAACCTCAATAGATTATAGAACCTCAATGAGGGTCTCGATGAGACTCAGAGGTTTGGACGAGGTCGTTCAAAGAAATTTTGAGAGGAGATTGGTGCAACTATTTAAGCATTGTACTTATAGGTGACCCCGTCGAAATAGGGTATGTGGGTCAACAGATGGTGATTTTTGGTGTAGGTGTAGATGGAATATTGGGTAAAAGAGTGGCGGAGGTGCTTTGATTGTTTTCTCTTTATCTTTTCCTTCCGGGCTTGAGTGGAAATGTGAACCCCATTAATCTGTGGTTAAGGAGAAAGTGAGTCATGATAGGTGTAGTGGCGGGATGCACAAAAATATGGTGTGGGTATATACTAGTTTTGTGAAAACAATGTAGCACATTGGCATTTTAGTGGAGGTTTGGCTGGCTCTCTTATGTAGACCATATTGATCTCAAATGTTGGAGGAGGATAAAAGGGTTGTGGAGGGGAGATGAAGTTGCTTAATAGTGTACGGGATGAGGATGTGTGGTGATAGGTATAGGTAGAATAAGTTACTTATCTACAAGATCATCATCGTCAAAGCTTTCCTTAGGAGGACATAGTTAGAGAAGAATAGTCTTAAGAGCCTTACAGTTTTCCACATCATGCCCTAGCACATGATGGTAAGCATAAATTTTGGTATCATCAAACCCTTTGGTTTAGGTTTTAGTGGGTCATCGGGTCTAAGCGGTGGAAATGTGATGAAAGAGGTTTCCAAAAAGTTAGCTAAGATGTTAGCGTAAGACCTCACCAATGGATCAAAATGTGAAGTAAGTGTGGGTTTGGATGAAAGTGTGGGTGACTTTGGTGGGAGAGGTGTAACTGGAGGTGGAATCATAGGTTGAGTAATTTTGACCACTTGTTTGGTAGATAGTACACTTTTATGTTTGGATTGCACCTTTTCGGTAAAAATATAGTAGATGAACTAGTTTTTGAAGGTGGTGTAGGTTTAACTACCTCTTTGGAGGGTAGTGGGTTCTTGGGATTTGGTTGCATCTTCTTAGGTAAAGGTGAAGAAGAAGTGCATGATGTAGAAGGGAAGGAAGATGGTGGAAGGGGTCAGATTAGCCAAGGTGATAATTGAGGTGAAATGAAGGTTGTAGTAAGGGGCAATGTGGAAGGTACTGGTTGAAGAGAAGGGAATGGAATAGGTAATGATGAGGATACTAGAAGTGGTGTAGGTATAGGAGTGGTCTAGGGTGGTGCCATTAGTCTAACTACCCCTTATGAACTCTTCCGACCAAGAGTGTACCATGTCCTGGTGTAGGTGCATGTATTATGGGACCTTGTCCTTGTGCCTATCCTTGGTATCTATGTAGCTACACGGGCATGTAGGGCCACAACCCTTGCCTATGGAGTGGCCAAATGGTACTATAATCTAACCACCGTGCCTATGAGGTGGCTACCTTCCCTTCATCCCCATCTCCCCTGTGTGGGAGCCTATTCCTATGCTACCTATTCTTGTAGGGCCATCACCTGTGCTTATAGGGTGGCTACCTTCCCTCCATCCCCATCTCTAACCTATGTGGGAGCCTATACCTGTACTACCTAGGCCTCTAGGGTCATCACATGTGCCTACAAGGTGGTCACATGTGCCTCTAACCCTGTCAGATGTCCCTACAACCCTGTAATCTATGCATGTAGGGTGGCCACCTGACCTTGTAATGTATCCCTCTACACTATGATTTTCACTAAATTAGGATTCCTTGGCCTCAACGGTGCCACATGTAGCTATTCCACCCACCACTTCCTATATTCATTAGTGACGCCTACATCATCAATCCATCTATCTACTACCTACACCTTTTTGTACTGTGGGAACACTCAAACGTGGTGGAGACATGGGTATATCCACATCATCTCTATGGTAATATGGGAAGGTGGGGGCATGTCCTTCCGCAGTCCAAGATATCATTTGAACTTGTCCATGGGTATCATCTCATGCTCCTTGACACATTTCCCATGTATCCATCTCAGTAGTTGAAACTCCTCTAACTCCTCAGCCATGCCTCTATATGACAGATAATCAACATATGGCCGTTAGACAATATCTCGCCACTAATAGACCCTCTAACAACCGTCTGTAGTATATATAATCATATGTGGCACTGGCCACTCTCGGCTATGCCTTGGTTGGTACCCATCTCTTGAACCCTACCTGTACAATCCACCCCTAAACCAGTCCTATCATCTTAATCAAACTAGATGCACACAAATAATGTGCTCATATACCCAGCAATGTAACAAGAATGTGCAACACATACCAAACCTCCTCAACCTACCATATGCCCAAAGCTCCCTATACAGCTGAACTAGAAAATTTGGTGCCGAAGAAAAGTAGATCCACTTCTTGATCATGTCATGTAGCACCCCATTGGTGCTTGTGGGAATCTCAATCCTTGGAATCTAGGAGAGAAAAACAACGTACTGCCACCATCATCAAAACATATAGTTTGGTCTCTTGTGGGTAGGTGGCATACATGTCACCATAGCTCAAAATTGCACTTTGATAGCTCAATAAGCCCATCACCTCACCAACTACCACCACTATCGGATCCACTGATGCCTAAGATGAAATCAAATACATTGGATCCCCATAATAGGAATCTACAGGATCCTATACATGTCCTCTAATGTGAGGGTCATCTTGCCTATTGGTAAATAAAAGGTATTGGTCATTGAGTACCATCAAGCTATGATCTCAAAGCTATATGTATATCGCACTTGATTAAAATAAGTCCCACATTTGTTATGTGCTCCCATTCCTCGGTTGTAATACTAGGCTACATACTGTACCGAGTAGGGGTGGTTCTCTGTCTCTCATCCTCAACTGATATTTCACTTGCATCATCCAAAACAACATTGTTAAGTTGAGACCTTATCAATTTACCCATTCCTTAAAACCCCAACTGACCTCATACTTAGCCATTTTTACCAAATCATACCTAAATCCATCACTCATACCTAGCCCTTTACCTAATTCACCTAAAAACCTACAGTCTCCACTTTCATACTTACCCAATTCCTTAGACCATTTCACCTATATACCTATCACACACCTACACTAGGGTTCCTTACCCTCTTCCACCTACACTAACCTTCACCATACCCTTGCCTCATCTGTTTAAATTTCCCAACTACCTTTGCATTACCCTAGTCATTATTTACAGGTGGTGACATTGGTCACCTTGACCGATGCCAGTCACATTGATTGGTGTCGGTTACCATTTATCTTACCAATGCGAGAAAAATACAACCGACATCAGCCAACCCTTGACTGATATCAGTCATTTTGGTGGCTTCAAAAACCGAAACCCCATCCCCATTATCAAAATATACTAATCCATAAAATTCTACTTTGGAACTCTACGAATCACACAATTATGTTGTTCTACTTTCAACTTTGGAAAATGACATATTTTCTTGAAAAATTAGAGCTTCGTGATTGATTATCTAGTGCTATAGAAAGGAAATTGCAGAGAAGGAAATAATTCAAAACTTCAACACCAACAATTTTATCCTAGAAACCTCTAAGGAGGAAAACTAGTCGGGAAGGGCAACTACTCTTTCTTCCCACTTTTATTGGTCTAATATAGAAAATTACATATTATAATAAGTATGAAAAGAAGAAATAATGTAAACCTTCTCTCCAATTACTTGCTTTCTCTATTTCTACACCTTGCTCCTACAATTCCATTCTAGCACTGAAGATCTTGCTCACTGCTCTCATTAAACTCTACTTCTTGATCTCTCTAGATCTTTGAATTCCATTCTCTTTCTCCTTTCATGCATTTATAGGCCTTCACATGTCCTCCCATGCACTGGAGGATGTGAAAGGGCATGGAAGGGAAGAGACACGAGCTGGGTGCTTCAAATTCACGTCCATTTGTGTTCCATTCTTCTTTTATGTTTGAAAGTGACAGGACCATTGCCACGAGCAGCATCGGTGGTCTCAAGACTGTTGCCCTGGCTGGGCGATGGTTTCAGGACTGCCTCCCTTACAAGGTGGTAGTTCTGAAACCGCCTCTCTACATAGAGTGGTGGTTCTTTCTAAAACCTCTGTTTACCTCAATTTATTAACTTTTTCTTGTTTTTTCCTTCTTGATGCTAATGGAACTGATGAAGTGGTGTGTTTTTCTAGATCCCTATGGATCATACCTCCCCTACTTAGGAGGATTTTGGTCCCATAAAATCTTAGTGGGGGAGTGGTAGAGGAATTAACTCCCTCTTGTGCTCATTTGAGTACCACTGGGTCTACCTTGGTGTCTTCTCTCATCCAACTTGCCAAGACTCTGTGGTTCTCTGGTTTGTTGTTCCAATGCTACATCCTCCTCCGATTTTCCTCAAGTACAATCCTCTTTGGAAGCTAGCTTATGTATCTTTCCTTATTTTTCATGCATAGATGACGTTAGTGGATGCGAGCTCTTGCAACTTACTATCGCATGCATCTACATGAAGTATGGCCTAAAGGTTTCTTCTCCAACCTGCTCAAGTATGGCGAAGGTCCCATATTGTAGTGGTTTAGTCCTTTCTTGTCTTTGTCTCTTGAGATGGATTGGTCGAATCCTCTCCAAGTACGTTGTTGTTCTAGTCACCACCATTTCTTATATCTCCTCTTCTTCTTGCTGCCCCATGGTCAGGTCTAATGAATCCGTAGGTAGATATGGTGATTACATAGCGAGAAGTTTGTTTTGCTCCTTGAATGAGCAGTTCTTGTGGTGGATTCTTCTACAAAAACTGACAAGTGCTATCCAAATTCTCCATCCTTTGGTCAGAAATATCGTGCTCTCACATCCATTTTTATTTTCTTCTAATGAAAGCAAACAAAACTAATGATTTTCTTGAATAAGTCTTGGTGCTTGGTTAGCACTTACCATAGCCTTCTTTGATTTGCTTTGGTGTGCTCGGATGTTAAAATTGACTCCATCCTTGACCCATTTATACTGGTTCTCCCTCCTTGTGAACACAACATCCTTGGCATACAAGTAAGGACTTCGAAGACAATGTCAAATGCATCAAGTGGAATAATATCAGCCTCTAATACATCTATGTATTGGGTATTTATCCCAAACTAAAACTTACACTTCCTTGTAACTTTATTTTCTACATCCTTTTTCACCCATCCCAGTGGGTATGGATGTGGATGCACGTAAGTCTCTAGACCAAGTTGTTTCTACAACCACATAATAAATTAAATTTGACTAAGAACTAGAATCGATTAAAGTGTTTACCTTAGTCTTGTTGATATGGATTCTGATTTGAAATAGCTTACTCATCTCTTCTTCTTTTTCTTCCCCATATATTTTAGTGGCCATGCATCCTAACCTCTCATCTACATCTGAATCATCCTCAATCTCCACCTCTCTTTCTATCTTCACAGTGGCCATGGATTTCTTGGAATCCTTGGTTCAGTGCTTTGGGTGTAATTCGGATGCAACTTCCAACATGTGGTGTCAGTATGTCCATTTACATCACAATTCTTACATAAATTCTTAGGATCTTTACAAGTATGCAAAGCAGTAGCGGTATGTTTACCTTTCCATTTACCTCTGCTACTTGTCTTCCCTTGTTCTTTGTCTTGTTGTTCTGTTGACTGGTCTCCCTTTGGCTCTATTTCTCCTTGCTTCTTCTCGTCATCAATGTAGTATGCTTGTACACAAGCTTCATTGAGATCCTTGGGATTCGTGGAGATTACCTTCCTTCAAAGGTGAGTGTGAAGTCCTCCCAAATACTTGGTCAGAATGTCCTCATCCTCCAAGTCCATATTAAGCAACATGGCTTGTCTCCAAAATTTCATAGTGTAGTCTTGCATGCTTTGACCACTGCCTATCTAAAGTACTACCACTTAATCATCATGTCAGTCTTATGGCCAATAGGATAGAAGTTATCTCTAATAAATTCTTTAAAACCTTTCCAAGTACTGACAATAGGACGTTTCTTCTTCTCACAAGTGGCTAGATGGGTTTCCCACCAAACCAGAGCATGACCTTCCATTTTGAGATGTGCAAAGGTGACCCTTTATGCCTCAATGAAATTATGCACACTAAAGTAGACTTCCAACTGTTTTAGCCATTTATCCAGTAATTATTCATCTACTTTTCCTTCAAAATTCTTTATTTTCACTTTCATTTCAACTTTAAAGGGTGTACGTGCAGATTTTACCTTCCCACTTACAATTGGCGTCTCTTCATTCTCTTCCCATTCTTCTTCTTCGTGACTCATTCCAATACTGATTTTTTTGGCTAGTTCTCAAACCACCGAGTCCATGGAATCTTTCTTAACCGAATCCTTCTTTTGCAGATCTAAAAGATATTCTTGTTTTCTATGCAATCTATCCATCATGGTCTCTAGCATCTTGACTCTACGGACCAAGTTCTCTTCCTCCATTTGAGCTCAAATTCTCTGTTTCCACTTCTTTGTAGAAATATCGGCTCATAAAGTAAAACTTCTTCACCTTTGGACCTTATCACTGTCATACAAAATCATAAGAAATATTCGAATACCACAGTCTTGGATATATAATCAGCTCTGATACCAAAATGATCCGTAAACTTCTACTTTGGAACTCTACGAATCACACAATTATGTTGTTCTACTTTCAACTTTTGAAAATGATAGATTTGCTTGAAAAATTAGAGCTTCGTGAATGATTATAAGTGTATTGTAGAAAGGAAATTACATAGAAGGTAAATAATTCAAAAAACTTCAACACCAACAATTTTATCACGGGAACCTCAAGGAGGAAAACCACCGAGAAGGGAAACTGCTCTTTCTTCCCACTTTTATTGGTCTAATATAGACAATTACATATTACAATAAGTATGAAAAGAAGAAACAATGTAAACCTTCTCTCCAATTACTTACTTTCTCTATTTCTACCTTGCTCCTATAATTCCATTCAAGAAAGGAAGACCTTGCTCACCGCTCTCATTAAACTCGATTCTTGATGTCTCTGGATCTTTGAATGCCATTCTCTTTTTCCTTTCATGAATTTATAGGCCTTCACATGTCCTTCATGCACTAGAGGATGTGAAAGGGTATGTAAGGGAAGAGACATGGTGGGTGCTTCAAATTCACATTTGTTCATGTTCCATTCTTCTTTGTTGTTCAAAAGTGACAGGATTTCCGCCCTGAGCGAGAATGGCGGTCTTAGGACCACCTGCTTGGCTGGTCGGTGGTTTTAGGACCACCACCCTTGTAGGATGGTGGTTTTGAAATGTCTGCTCTGCTAAAGTGGCGGTTCTTTCCAGAACCTTTTTTACCTCAATTTATTTACTTTTTCTTTTTCCGTTCTTGGTGCCGATGGAATTGATGAGGTGGTGTGTTTTTCTAGATCCCTATGGATCAAATACCTAAAACAACCTAAACCCCTACCCTAACCCACACCTAAACACCAACCCCAACCCACCCAAATCTATCCTACCTTCATTAACAACCCTATTTAAGATAAATCTTACCTTCCCAACCCATGTTTCATTCATTTTAACCACATTTAAAAAATTAACTTTCTACCCAAACTTAACCCGCAATAAACAAAATGATTTCAATCTTTTCAACTCAACTAAAATATTTAGATAGTATCCTACCTCTACTCGGTGTCATCTCCATAGTGACACCTTTGGTCTCTGTGTCGGTGGTCCTCCCTCTCCCTCTCTCACCTCCACCATGATAAAATCCAACTGCACACTTCCCAACCAATCAAATATCTCCAATCAATCTCATGGACCCATCTACCAAATGCCAATCACCCGCTAGTTTCTCGCCAACTTAGCTAGAGACCTCATACCGTCACTTTTCCACTTTCCACTTCTTCTCTGTCATTTTCCACAAATGGAAAAGAAACAAATGAATCCGTAAAACATATATTTTTCCTTTTTTAGCCCCAAATCAACATGAATGACATCAGTTATGTCATGCCTAGCCAACCAATGTCGATTAATCTATTACCAACATTGATCACCCGACATAACCATTTGACCTACCCTATACCCATTTAGCCTGAAACAATATTGCTCATATAACTATTACCCTTACTAACACCACTTACACCTTACCCACACACCTAAATTACTTGTACATTTCCTTAATTACATTTAGGGACATGTTATTTACCTATACCTTGGCCCTACCTATGCCCCACGACCTAGATACCCTAACCCGAACCGCCTTTTGTGACATTTGAACTTGTTTACTCACTATACCTTGTGATGTTGTTACCCATGTTCTTTATCCCGATGACCTTACCTTACCTAATGATGTGATGTTTATCCTAACCATACCTTTAGTGCTATGGAGAAAAACCTATTACTCGTTCCTACACGACCTCAATGTGCTTCATTACCATATCCTATACCTTGGATACGAATCACTTGAACCTCATTTCGATAAACCTATCAACCTTTGACAATGTAGAGTTTACAAGCTCTTCACACCGGTATTATATCGTAATCTATGCATGTACATGCATTTGATTGTCATTACCTATTACCTGTCCCGACCATTAACCTTACTTATACCCCATCCACCCTTGTTTTTTATTAACTTGTTTATCAAACCACTCACTTCTATTGCCTCCAACTTCATCAGTTCTTAGTTTGAGGGGGATCACCTTCACTCCTACCTAGGCCAACCCCAATCTCACCTATATTTGGGGCAACCACTTCTATTTTTTCAGCATCACTTACCAAATACAAGCTATGCGACAAAAAGGGGAAAATGTAGACACCAAATTGGATCACACTCCCCTTGGTCCCCTTCAATCAATTAACATAATACATTTAATTAATCATGACCCCTTCATCCCATATTAATATTCATCCTCACATTATTAATTAATTTAATTATTTTAATTAAGTTATTTTCATCCTCACACCTCCACCTCATCATTACACCTCACCCTGAACCCATTCTAGGGAAAATTTAACTCATAACGATCAAGTCATCACTCGAGCACTAAGTCATCACTCCTACAATCCGAGTCACCACTTGACCTAACTAACTAAGACTTCTTCCTAAACCTAACTGGACCTTTTCTAAGTTCTTCCTACCTTCTCTCACATGAACTCCACTTTTCTTAGAGGAATCAAGGAGAAAGAACACAAAATATGGGAAGATTTGCCTATTTTTGGTAAACCTAGATTTTCGCCTTAATCGACATCGGTTATTCCTCAACTAATGCCAGCCACCCAAGCGTAATTGGTTACTTTAATACAATTTTGCAACCTATTATTGAGGTTCGTCATTTTCGAGTTTTGGGATAACTATTACATTCAAGTGTGAATCCAAAGCCTCACAAAGATCTAGACGACACAAAATACTCAACCACAAGCACAATAAAACATCGGGCTCTCATCTCAAGGCATTAGAATATTCACTAGGACACTCGGGAGTATTGCCATGGCATGAACATAGAAGCTCTTCACGAGATCAATTACCGTCCTCCTTCACCTACCATATCTGCAAATGCAAGTAAGTATACATGATTGTAATCATTTTTTTCTTACTTACGTTTAGATCCATTGCCTCTTTCATTATACTTTACTTCTCCGTATATTCATTTAACTCCACCTTTTCACCAATTTATGAACCCAACCACCTATGAAATTTTGGCTCTCAAGTACATTTTCCCTATGTATTCTCGAGTCTTTTTGGTAATATTACGAACCCAACCACTCTCCTTTCATTCTCTGTACTCATAGAGAAGTTAAAAACTACTTTTATTTAATTACTACAGAATGCCCCTACCAATGTCGGTCACCTTAAGCTGTCTTCGGATCACCTATGTACCAACATTGGTCACCTGTGTCTTTTTCTAAAACTCTACCAAATAACCCATAACTCCACAAAAATCCATATAGACCTTACAGATACCCAAGTGACCTTACCTAATACCCTAGTGACCTTCTTGAACTAGAAACATACCTTGTCCGATGTTAGATTAGTTTTTATTTCAATATTCTAGCTGAATCTAGCGTGTTGATAACATTTTGAGATACCTAAATCAAAGTGTTAGCAATAGGACCTTTATTTCTCATATTTAATTTTATTAATTTGATAAAAACAATGGATTGAAAACCATCTAGGAAGTATCACACTTCCTGGAACTAGCAATTGCTAGGCAGTCCACTATCATTTGCTATTTAATATCATTTGGTGGTCTTGTTTTTTCTTATACAGGTTGTTCCTCCTAGCCAAAGGGAATCTCTCACATTTAGTCTAATCAAATTCTACAATGTGTGCATACATCTACATAATCACAGGTATTCCTCCTTGACCATTACCTTATCTATTTTATCGCATACTTTGAGGTGAAACAATAAGATTCATACATCATACTTGTGTTCTAATCCAAGAATCCTTGATGAGAACCTGTTCTCATCCAAATTCCCCTAAGATAATACACAAGAACAAAATTTCACTATATTTAGTAACATGTACATGAGATCCATAGTATATGTTATATCTTTGTGATAACTCTTGCGAGTAGATATTTCTTTCATGTCCATACTTAGCTCAGATCGACCTACCATTAAAAAGTAGAAAGGAATAGAGTGCAAAATTTGTTTCCTCCATTTAGGTTACATCATGGGTCCTCCCACCCTGGTTTATGAAGGATGAAAAGTATCGGGATCGGGCACCCCCTTTGTATATGACTTTCTAATCATCCCAAATTCACAGTACGAAGAGAATTTTAGATATATCCTTGACCATAAATTCATATCCGACAACATTTGTCATCCTTTAAGCCATCCCACCCCGAGAAAGTTGTCAGTCTTGGGGGTGTAAAATTGGGAGTTGAGAAGTCAAATATTATCTTCATCGGATCAATCAAACCCCTTTTCTCCCTTCCTTCATTTCTCTCACATTTCCTAATTCTGCGTTGGGAAAGGAATTTTCACGTTTTGTCATATTCATTTAAATATGAAATATAAGAGAGAATTGTAATGATTCCCCTTTAATTAATAGAAAGGTATTCACTTTTCTTTCCTAGGAATATGAAAGTTCACAAGTTTTAAGGGTAAGTGAAAGATCAAGTAATAAAAGTTATAATTATTCTAATTTTTATCTTATCTTCCTCTACTCCCTCTCTCAAACTTTGCATACATGATAATATTGTAAAACCAAGAAATGTGTCTTCGCCTTTGATAAACGAGTCAATATAATTTTGTGTCTATGATTTTTGGTCTTATCGTTGTTTGCATTGTTGTGTTCTTCTAATTGAATGTGGACTTACTTTGGTTATTATATGTGAACTCGATAGTTCCTACTCACAATAGTAACCATCTCTCTCCTTATTTCCCCAACTCCCCTTTACCTCTCTTCACTACAAATTCCTCCCTTGTACCTTATACAAGCATTTTCCACAGGTTTAGTAGAGTGTTCTGTGTGATCCTCGACCTATTGTGCACCCCATAAATTTAGGTAGTTTACATTCAATAATGAGAGCCTCCCCATACACAAGAAGGAGGGGCTTAGCCCTGCACACGTTGGTGAAAAATCAATAATTTGCAACATGAAAAATTATTTCACCAATATTTTTGGTGACTCACTCTGGGAGTGATTTACACTCATGCACCCTTAAAGATATCTAAAAAATGCAAAAAAATACATATTAAAAAAATCAGTTTATAGAAAAATCATATTTTAACGGTGACTTTATCAAGGAATGAATCCATTTAACGCTTTTTTTTCCTACATCATGATGATGAAGATTCAAAATTGGTGTTCATAACCAATAAGTGATAAAAACCATGAAGAATAATGTGACCACCATGACCTATGAATTTATTATCACCCATTATTCGGAATAGATCTCACAAAGGTAAGGGTTATAACACAATGAAGAAGTCTCTTATTTCAACCAAAAATATTCAGTTATCAAAGGGAAAGAAGTTCAATAATGTTTCTATAGTAGTCATGAAAAGAGTGTCTTGAATGGAGAAAATTACTTGCTTTTAAATATCCTATCATCAAATCCTAGTGGCTTGAATTCAAGTGACTACTTGTAGAGGAGTGAAAAATGGAAATTGGACCTATTGATGATCAACAATAAAAGAGCTTGATGAGAAATATGTATAAGTGATATGAAATGTTGTGTGAAGGGAATAACAGTGAAGAATCCATTGAAGGTGATATTTTTAACTTCACACAAGTGATCGAGAAACTTAAATGTCTTCCTTTTATTTCTCTTCCTTTGGATGATTTTCTTATAATAAATGATAACCATAAAAGAGAGTTTGTGTGAAGAATCTTGAGTGTTGAAGAATAAAATCATGATTCCCAAACCAATATTGAGATTTTGAATTATGTAAAGGCTATGTAAGAAAAGTATGAGTAGTTTGAAGCACTTCATAATGTTTAGGAAGAAGAGATTCATCCTTCGGAAGTAAATCGATGATTCTCCATATTATGATGTATTTATCCCTGAAATATTCTTATGTGCTTCTTTTTATTTTCCTCTTCTTGAGCCTTCATAGGAAATTCAAGTCAACACCTTAGAGGATAATGAATATAACATGAAATTTGAACCTCTATTCATAAATTCATTTTCCTTGAGGCATAGCCCTTTGGAGGAACAATGGATACATGGGATGAATAATTTTTTCTATGATAGATGATCCCATGCTTACTGAGGACTCCACCAACCATATATATATTCAAGAAATCAATCCTTCAACCTGAGCTCAAGTTCTTTAAGAAGATGGCTTTGAGGCAATCATTGATGGCTTTATTTCTCATTCTGGTTATTAATTTGATGAAAAAATCCCCAATGATGGAATGAAGTAAATCAAAGAGTCCAAATTCCTTCTTGATACAATATTGGATGAAAAAGGAACATTACCTCTCTGAGGATATGATTTCAATTTCATAACTAAAGGAATGTAATAATGACCATACGGTGAGCACGGAGTCTTCCCTTTTCCTTATGAAGAAGAAGACTTCCTAGAATATGTTTAAGATGGAGTAGAGGACTGTTCTTATGTATATGAGCCAAATTTTATTCTTCCTTCTGTCGGGAGGATGATTTGAAAAACTCTAAGTTAAAAGGCGTTCCCCTTCCGTGCGGTATGGATCTTTTCTCTCTATTGAAAAATGATGAAAACCGAGTGTGTCCAATCTTGCAAAAAGGTAACCCATGGATGACAAGAAGTATGGATCATGAGGAGGAAAAGTTTTCAAATGAATCCTAGCCATGTTATGATCATATTTCCAGCCATATCCTTGAGGACAAACAAAAAGTTTTTCAAATGAAGATGAAAATCAATATGTGGAAACTTTGAAGGATGAATATGCAAGACATTTTGAAAAATGTGGAAGAAATTGAGGATCATCATCTCATTCATGAGATCCTAACCTATGACATGGAAATTAAAGATAACGATGATTCAAGTTATGTTTATCCTTTCGATGCAAAAATGTATCATAATGGAGTATAACAAACATGTAAAATTCATGTTTTATTCAAATCCTTGGTAGATGATTATTAATGTGAAGGCGAGTCTTCCCCTTTCCTATTTTGTAAAGAAGACTATGAATGGGAAGGAAAGGAGATTATTGAATATCCTATGGATATTTTCAATCATGAAAGACAACCCTCTTCCATAGAAAATAATATCAAGGCCGATGTTGAGCTGGTCTATATAGAAAGCAATTGTTCGAGCAACAAAGTTAGAAGCTAGAAGAGGCTTGTGAATAGGAAAAATTCAAATTGCTCTCACCACTTCTGGATTACTCATTGATTCTATGAATGATTTCATGCTACAATATTCACTCAATTATGGTGAATGCCTTCATTACAAAATTAGATATTCGATTTTTGTGAACATGAAGGAATGGCTTCTTATACTCACATGGCCTCAAGTTGCAACTACAAAAGGCATGAATTTCAAACAAGTTAAAAAATGGTCATTATATGTAAAGGAGTTTTCTATGAAATATAATTATGAAGATGGAATCTTGGTATCTCTCATTCTTCTCAAACCATGCGGAGACATCACGAGATCATGGCATGATTGGATGATTATCTTTGAGCTTCGTAAGTTTGAATTCAACCCACTATTTTATGATGGTACATACTTATCTCAACCTGTTATCGGGTGTGTGTACATTATTATCCCGCCTCAATAAATTTCCATCCACTATAAAATATTTTACTTTTATATTGTGTGTTTTTTTCCACTTTTGTGTGTTTCCCCTTTCCATTGTGTGTGTTCTAGCATTTCCCTTTGTGTGTTCGTTGCTTTTTTGTAGTGAGGAATTAAATATATTGCCTAACTTGGACAAGGAACTAGTATAATATTCCATGAGAAATATAAGGTTATCCATTTCCATTTATATTCCAATGTCCCCAAGTCTAAGGAATTTATTGTCATGCATTTTTCCCAAAAATGCAAACTTTCAAGCATGAAAACTAAGTCCATAATGCAAAATTTTTCTTTCCAACCACACTAACCCCTCCTCCTAGCCAACCTATCTCCAATGGAAACATCAACCCAGATTTAAATAAGGTACTAATTAATTTTTCAATCATTCCTTAATTTATAGGGAAGTGTGATTAAGTTCATGAATCGATTCAAAGAAAGTACAACAAAAGACTAGTGTGCATCCTCAAGGAAAGTAACAAAAGATCATAAAAACCTAGAGGTGCTATTTGATATATTTTAATGTGTTGAAATTGGTTTAGGAAATTTTAGGAAATATTTTGTGGTGTAGGGACAATCATGCAAAAGTGAGTTCTCGGGTGTAAGGAATGAACAATCAAATTAGGAAACTAAACTTGTCGAGATGATTTTGAGAGCTTTGTAAGGAGTTAGAATGAAAAAAATAAGAAATGGAAATATGGAATAATCCTCTACATGGTGGAAGAATAATATTTTACCCAAGACTTGATGGTTTCTTGAGACATTTCTATATTTTCAGTGCACCTCATCGTCACAGAACAAAAAGGAACCATTTTTGGATTTTCAAGAATAAAAAAGTTTTAAAACCTACTAAATTTATATTATAATGTCTATTTGATTTGTAATCATATACAATTTCATCTCAAAATACCTTTCCAAGCTCTGGGGGAAACATTTTCAAGTTCTTACCAATCAAGAGTGTGTAGATCCCATACTTAGCCAAAATTTTAATCGCCACATGTCATGTTTTTTTCTCTTGCCGCCCATTTCTATCCCTATTTTCCAATTTTAGGGGAAATAAGGGATAAAAATGAGCACCCAAGTTCAATCCCCATGTGGTTATTCATGTAATCCTTTCCAATTCCACAAGGTGCTTAGTTGGTTAACCTCATCTTCCTCACAATTCACGAGATATCACCACTTATCACAATATATCTCAAAGAGACGTTTTATGTTCCTATTATCCATTTTTATCAAAGGGAAATATGGGAAAAAATGAGAACCCAAGTGCAATTCCTCTCTCTCGGTTTTTCATATGACCCATTTTCAGCCCCGACTACTTGCCTGGATTTTCCAACCTCATGTATAATTTGTCGATCTCTCCATTTTCATCATCTCTCTCCGGGTGACCTTTTGTTTCCCTCTTATACCTTTATCCCAAGGGGATAGAGAGGATAAAAATTATTTCCCATGTGTAATCTCATTAAACGTGTTTTTAACTCTATTCAACCCAAAGTCAAACCATGGTTAGCATGTAAGTAAGAAAGTAAGGTTAACTCATTTTAAGCCATTTCTTATTAAATGTAAAGTATTCCACCATTTTTTGTTCTTAAAACTTTATAAAAAATTAAAATAAACCAAAAATTATTCCCATGATCTTCCAAAACTACCATGACTTTAAAATCGAGATTTCTTAATATCTCTCTACATAGAAATTCAATTGCACCGAGATTTTAACATAATGATCTACTACCAAGAACCTTTATGATGATTGTAGCTACATACATGATGATTCCCTTATTGTCTCATAGAAACAATCTTAAACCCTACCTTCCAAAGTTTCTTTTTTATTTCCAATATTTTTAGTGGAAGAAACACAATGAAAATTTGAGCATTGGACCCTAGAGTAGAGCTGAATCTAGTGAAGGTGGTTTCCTTAAAATATAAAATTGGTAACCAAAAACTTTATAAAAATAGAAATTTATATGTACACTCAAATTCTAAAAATATCAAACCTCTTAAAACAACAAGTTCTCATCACTCGTCACATCCGAGAAATAGCGAGGAACAACAAACAAGGTAAAACAAGTAACTTTCCCAAAATAACAAAATCCAAAAAAAAGTAACTTTCTAAAAATAGAAAATTGGTAAAAAAAATAGAATAAAATCATCAAAAAAGTAATATTAGTGTGTTAGGATATTTGGAAAACAATTTTTAAAAAAATTATTCCTAAAATAAAAGCTCATAACCCCACTTGCCAAAATTAGAAAGTTTCAATTTTCTATGTGGAAAGTTATAGTTAGCTTAGTTTTTCCTCATTTCGCTACTTCTTTCCATCATCACATAGTCATAAATTTGTTACATATCTCAAACAATAAAATTAAACCTCCATAAGGATCATAAAGCATCATCCGAGCACATTTGTGTCAAAGAGCATGGTAGAGAATATCGAGGCATAACAGATGAAAACTAGGAACATCACAAGGTCGAAAAAGAATTTTAAAAGAGTCAAAGCCACATTAGAATCTAGAATTCTCAAAGGATGTCATCATGATCATAAGCGAAATGAGAAACTCATCGAGCAAGTTAAGAAACATCATGTCTTTAATCCATCATTGTCTCTCCGGGAATCATGTCAAAGTGAGCTATGTCAAGCCATCCGAGTATTCAAGCTATCTCGTATAAAGCATCGAGAATGCACCTTTTTCCATGGGAACATATGAAAATAAGGTATGAAATATTTCCAAAATATGATTTCACTCAAGAAATTCTCTAGAGATGAGAAGGGTAAATAGGTAATCAAGAATGAGGAATCCTCCCAATTCCATTCAATGTCATTCACAATAGTGTTCTTAAACACTCAGTCAAATATTTGGTAATGTGGTCACTCCCCTAAGGAAGAAAACATTTCAATCAAACCTCATTTTAGTATAACCAAGGGCCATTGAACATGAGCCTTCAAAAAGAAAGATAATGAAAAGAGGGTGCACCAAGGTTTCATATTCTAGGAGGGTTCATAAGAAGGTTAAGTTTATCATAGATCCCATAGAGCCACTCAAGTCAAATAATGTGATCCATCATAGCCTCCTTATTTTCAAGGGAATCCAAGTATGTATTCTATAGTGGAAGAACTTTCCCATAGTGAATAATATGTGATCCTACATCAAGATCCTAAAATTTCTATCATGACCAATATCATGTCTCGTGCTCTGATGAGCCATTCCCATGGATTCAATAATTTCTTGAAAGTGAACCGAGAACAACATAACAAGATGCAATGCTTAACCTTGGAGCTATCACAAAAATCTTGAGGTCTAAGCAAATAAAAAAGGTGCAGAGTGGCATCCCATTTCTTTATTAGAAACTTTGGTGACCAGTATGTATAAATCTCCATACCTAAGAATGTAAATCCCATTAAGGAGATTAATCCATCATATGATGATATTACAACAATTCCCTTAGCCATAACAACACATGATGGTGACTCTCATTTGATGAAGGAATAATCTACCCTCCTCTTTGCTCGAAATGAAGAGTAAAAAAATAATTGAGAAATTTGAGGGGCATGTGAAAGCTCTTAATTCCCACATTCAACCTTTCTTAGAGCCAAATTCAATACCCCCACTCCTTATGGAAGAAATTCCTCGAATCAATAACATTAACCCTGAGGTGATCAAGAAGGCACAAATGCATATAATGCAAGGGAATGAAAATGAGAGATGGATTAACAAGAAACGAAAAGAAAGGGAAGGCATTTCTCCTAGAGGTTTTCTCTTTGTTCGGATATATTCTTGCCACTTTGTCGAAGTGAAGAAAGCAAGGAAGAGATCAAAAAGAGAATATTTACTTGGATGAGGTGTTCTACTTGTGTCCAATGTCAGCATGTTTTGTTCTAAGTGTTTTCATTGATGTAAAATATCATCAATGAAAAAGAGGATGATGGAGTAGTGTCATAATATGCTCTCGGTATGATGGTGACATGGAGTTTCAAGATTTGATATGATGGCATGAATTGTCCGAGTGGGATTGGCTTGGTTTAGTAAGCTCGGTTAGGTGACCTAGGTAGCCTAGGTCATTGAGCATGTTGGTTGGAATTTCTTGGTGGCTTTAGTAGCTCGGTAGAAGTATGGAGAGGATGTTTTGAGAGTGTTTAGGCACTCACATGAGATTCGGGGTGTAGGTTCAGGTACTCATCCAAACTAGGTCTAGGTGCATTGAGGAATGAGGTTGAGTTATGGAGCCATGTTGGACCATGGATACATGTAGTTAAGTTATTCATGATGTATTAATGTTTTTTGGACCCTTTGGATATGTTTCATGAGTTACAATGTTTTTTCAGTTGACCCTAGCTTAAACCATGCAAAACACCAAGGGATAGTCATGTAAATGAGATGGGATGAGAAGATGGACACATATTTGAGATATGATGATGATTGGAGATGATGAAAATAGGTATCCTAAAGGTTTGAAAAAAATTAGTCATTCTAAAGAGAATTTTGCAACTTATTTGTTTTGGTGAAATAGGGTCAAGAAGAAGGTGATTTCCATCTCGAATTACACCTTTTATGCTCACCATGAATTGTGTAATTTTCATGGGACCTTGTAGATTTCAGGGAAGTTTCTAAATTTAAATAATAATGTTAAAAATAATGAGGTCATTTCATCATAATTTTTTTATGAACAAATGTTCGTAAGGTAAACACCTTTTTGTGTGCTTTAAACACTAACTTGAATGTGGTAGGAGAGATTTTCTTCCTATGTTCCCAAAATTTATTGGTTGAGATTTTATGATGATTTTATGATGTAGAGGACCCCTAGAGGTTTCTATAATGGTATGATAGAGCATGTGGTGATGAGTGGACCCCACTTAGAAAGACAAGTTTTTGAAGAAGTTCAGTTTGGGACAAGGTTGTCCAACGGATTTGAAAAATAAATTGACATTTCTTTTAGCATGGTAGTTTTTATTGATTTAAAATGAAAGTGATAATTCTAAGTGGAAATGTGTGCCCTATTCATATTTGGTCATAAGGTAGTTTTGGGGTAGTTTCAAGCAATTTTCAGAGATGGTCTTAGTTGAAGGCCTTCCACTTGGAGTTGGAAGGAAATGTGATATTTTATAGAAATAGGATTCAAAATTATTTATAGTTGTATAATTTTTGTCTCTTGGTGATGATTTTTGATGGGTAATCCAACTTGAGTTATAGAGAAGAAGATTGTTGGGTCTCCACGAGAAAAAATTACTTTTTCTTAAAGAATGAGGTAAATGAGGCATGAGATGGATTATTTGATGATTTATATTAGTTGGAGAGTGAAGAGAGATTAATTTTGTTCCTATTTAAGGAATTTGGAGGTCTTGGAAGTGACAGAAATGGTGAAAACTAGTTGAGTTTTGTAAAATTAGTTTATGGGCAGCTTGATTTGGTAAAGAGGAAAGTAGGTGTGGTTTGCACATATGGATGTGTCATGAGATCTAAAATGCATGGATTTTATAAAAATATAATTATTATTCCATTGAGGAATTAAATTCCATAGTTTATTTGATCTTGGGTGATCTTAAGGCCCGAAGGTGAAGACAAGGTGCTGGAAACAACTATTTTAAGAACGATACGAACCTTTTTGGCGTGTGTTATGAATTATTTGATTGTTGAAAGATAATTAATGACCATGGATGATGTTTTTATGTTATATTACACATGTGTGATGAATTTTGGATCTTTAATAATCGTTGTTTTGGTATTTGTTGTTTTAGCTCATCTAGGTGATGGGGTTTTGAGCTAGTTTTGTGCATGTTTGATGGTTTTGGGCATGGCTGACCTATATGGGTCAAATGTGAATGTTTTAATGAATTTCTTCGGTCATTTTTAATATGTATTGGCTGAACCAAATCATGATGACTGACCTCATTTGTGTTTATGAGTATAGCAGGTATAAAAGTGAAGTTGGAGTTCAAATTTGAACTAGTCAAGTGAGAGGGAAAAAAGTGTGACCCAAGAAAGAAAGTGTAAAAGGTATGCATGAATTTTTGTGAGTTAAAATAGGGTGTGATAGGTTGAATAATTTTTTATATTACATGTGTAAGTATTTTAGTTCAATACAAATGAAGTTAGAAGGATAAAAACAAGCTAAGTGTATGAGGGTTTGAGCAAGGGTTTAAAGGTGTTTGGAGTTGAATCTTGTGATCACAATCATATGAGTTGTTGGAGAATATTATATTCTTATAAAAATATTGTGTGATGATTCATATTCATATAATTCTCTTCCTGTGAGTAATATCAACAAAGGTTTAGGGGAATCTCTTGTGATGTGTAATATTCACTTGAGTCTTTGTTGTGTGTAATATCAGCAAAGTTTTAAATGGATTTTCTTCCCCTTAAGGGTTTCCCACTTATATCTTGTGTTATGGTGTTCTCTCTCTTGTTCATGGTTATTTGAATGTATGTTATATGATGTTGTGAACACATTAATGATTGAATGGTTTATGGTTTAAGAAAGTAAATATGAAATTGTTTAAAGTTTTAAAGGATTGATTCACCCCCTCTCATTCCATTCTTCTTCAAAAAATTGTTATCGATAAGGTCCTTTTGGATAAATTTAAACACTTGAAGGACATCCACTTTAAGCATAAAGCCATGGGTAAACCATTGTATGTTGAAGTTTCCCTCAGAAAGAAGTATGATGTTGTAGAATCAATTATCTAGAGTTTTCAAGAAAAAATGAGTTGTATGGTAGATGAACATGGACAAGCCATTCAGGTCTTGGAGTCACAAGTGAAGAGTGTATCTAAAACCCCTAAATACAAAATCACAATTGTTATCGCCAAATCATTGCACCCTCTAAATGGCCAAAATTTTAACAAGACGTTTAATGTTATTGGGTAACATGGGATCACCTCTCAAGTTGTGGGATTTGGGCTTGAGGTGAACCTCCAGAGAAGGTCAATTTCCTCTTCCTAAACTAGGTGTTTTACTACTCCTAGTGAAATAAAATAGTTATCTAGAACTATGCTAACATGTTCATGGGTTTTAAGGAAATATATTTGTAAGAAATGAAACTATACTAGGGATGATGATGCACCAAATAAAGGGTGTTCCTATACTCAAGAAGGGTTGATATGAAGAGGATGTTGTGCACCACAAGAAAAATTCATCTACTGCAACTTAGAGAGGGTAAACAGAAGACCATAGACTAAGAAACATGCATTCCCTTTGTTAAAATTCGATCAGACAATGATATATCAATCTTCCAGTGAAGAAGGATGAACTTGAGAAGGGTGATCAAGCACCACAACTCAACTGCATGAAATACTCCACCACTTGATAAGCATAGAACACCAAGAACCTCGTAGTAAAAACTTTAACTTGACACAGTGTAGCTACAAGAATAGAAAGACATAAAGAAGTATAGAAGGATGAAAGGACCAAGATTAGTCACAAAACACACACTTTTATTAATTTAAAAACATGCACAATGCATCATACATTAAGAAGAGATAATGGTTGCCATTACGAGTCTTGAAAGGAGGATTGAAATTTCTCTCAACATACAAGAACAACTTGTAGAATGAGTTTTCTTGAAAATATACACTTGTCTCGTAAGTCTAACTTGTCCAACCTCTTGGAATGAGGCTCCAACTTAACTTTATAGAAGAATTTCATGAGAGAGAAGAGGAAAACTAATAAATTCCTTCTTAAATTGAAGGTACATGATGGTTCATTTATTACAAAGTTGGTTGAACCACTTGAGAAGCTTCCATCATGTGTCATTAATGACATGTTGACTTAATATTATCAATTAATTAAAGGAATATTTAAATAAAATATTTCAATAATAATAATAAATTTAATTAATATTTTGGTAGGCCCCCTTTAGGATTGGTTTGCACAAATGGGGGTTTCATGAGAAATGGTCAAAAATATCCCAACTCAGTGGGTGGCTCACCAAGCCAACTCATCGAGAGTGGATCTTGAGCTCGAGCTCCTCCATTCTTCACATGCAACTAAGCTATCATAGAATCAAGCTCATTGCCAACTCTACATGAGCTCACCTTGTATTGTCCTTAACTCACTATGTGCATGGTTCAACTTGGAGAGGTGACCTTATGTACGGTCCGTGGTTACCAAGCTCTCCAATAGCTTTTTTCCATTGGCATCTAAATTTGCTATTCCTGAACGACTTAGCACGAGCCCTTCCACAAGCTTATTACCTAAGATGAGCAACTTGACCATTTGTCCCAATGTTCAACCTCGATCTTGAGTAGTATTCTTTAAGATCTAAGTTTCCCATTACATTCCTTGCGAGTTCATCTCATCTCTCATTTCAACCCTACCACCTTTGCAGGTGATATTGACTAACACCTCACTTGGGTCCAATAACTTAGACCATCGATATCACCGATATGGTACCTTCAAGCTTAAGCGAGTCCATCATATAACTCGATCTTTCCAAAAATGAACGAACCAAGTTCAGTTCATGGTATCACTTAGAGCCCCACTGGGCGCCAAGTTTCTTTCACATTCACCTCTCCATGGCTCACATTTCATTTTCTTGCCAAATGCCAACATGGCTCTGGCTCTATTCCTATGAAAACAATCTTGGATCGCTCACACTCTTTGAGCCACTTTCCCAAACTTGATGCTTCGAGATAATCATTAGCTTCTCGCCCCTCGGGCCCCACTCGGAGCTCACATTAATGATGATGAGTTATACATTTTCCCATAGAGATCTTGAAATGAGTGACTGATAAATTTGCACTGTATTAGCTTGGTCACTTACTTCTCTCTTTCTAGGCCTTCTCCAAATGTCCTCGTCGACTCGTATTTACTCGGTGAATGACCGCGACCTCCTTCACCTTTTGAGCCGATCCATCCCTTCATGGGCTCACAATTGATCTCACCACCGACTCGATCTACCAATGTTGAATGAGCTATGCTCACATCATCAAGCTCCAACCATCGTCAAGCCATCGTGTCCTCTTTGAACTCTCATGAAGCAAGAGCTCACCATCGAATGAGGTTGGTCAAATCTATCTTCAACACCATGCCACTCTTTTCCACAAGCTCATCCTATGAATTTCTTGACCATGTTAACCAAGCTTTTCACATTGACCCATTGCCAAGCTCTCTATAAAGCTCCTCGATGACTCCATGTCAATAGATCACCATCGAAGACCTCTGGGACTCCATGCAAGCCCCTCCTCATACCAACTAACTCACCTAAAACTAATCGAGATCATCAATTGAGCTCCTCTTACCATCATTTCACTAGAGTTTGGCATGATCTCGTGACACATCAACCCCGTTTCTTTCTCCTGAACTACAAGTCGCAAAGCTCTTTGTTTGCTCATCAAATCCCAAGCTTATCATGCCAAATCCATTATGCATGGCATTGAACTTCCTGACGGGAGTTCCTAACTTGCTCGATCACTCCTCGCACCACTTCGCATTTGATCTCAAACTCTTCTTCATGCCATGGTCTGAATCATATTTTGCACTTTGTCATGCTAAGCTCCAACCATCGAGTCTAGCGAGATCAATTTATTTATACACTAAAGTGATCATCTCCAATGTCAAGCGGCATAACTACAACTCGACCTGTTTGATTGATTTACACGTTGGGCTTGATCTCGACCTATTCAGCGTAAATAACTTAATTCATTTTCTTCACGATCCCTCGCTCTAATGGATTACATCGATCTATCACTATCTTCAGATTTTAAACCTGAGCACCCGTCCATATCATTGAACGAATAACTAGTGCATGGACCAGTGAACCGTATAGGAATTTTTTTAAAATCATTCGGTAAAACATTGACCGGTTTCTCGGGACACAAGTATGTGGTTCAAATTAGCTTTCTATGTGTCCTACGACGTGTCATTAGTTCGTATGTTTTTACTCCTTGGAGCTCAACATTAGAAACCACTTCAAGAGCCCCATGTTTAACTTGAAATCTATCAACTCACCACGTCACACTTACTTTAATCGGCCTACTATTTGTCCTCAATAATGCATTCTCCATATGACTCACAACGACTGCTGCCATCAAGTCCACCAAATGACACAGACTTTCATAAACTCCTTGGAGTATATCAGAAGTCACCTTAGCACGTTCTCTTTCTCACCCTTCCACAGTATGTCCGACATGAACTTGGATATTCACTCGCCGTCATCCTTGAATATTTATCCTTACTGGATCTCTTGGCTCTGGAACCCGAACATAATATTTCCAAGCTTGATGGCATTCATACCAAGAAAATCTACACCTTATAAGTGGGAATCTCAGAATTCCAACGTTGTCTTACCAACATACCAAATTGGCGAGTTTGCCCCTAATCTCTACATTCCCATAACTACGCTGATGTGCGGGATTGAAGCCCTACCTTTCCTATTTGATTAGGAAAAAAACTAAGAATTCCCTTGAAACTCTCATTTTCCCAACCTTGAGATTGCTGACCTATGTAATATGTATTATTCTAGCTCGTCCCACTGTGGCATATGCCGAGCTCGAAACTAGAGCACTCTCAATTCTATCAACTTTTCCCGATGTCCCTGAACTCAACACCTCCACAATTATGAACTCATCATTTTGACACAACTTGACTCTTCGTCAATTTTCTTGCCCAACTCTATTTTCTAGTTTCATACATGAGCTAACACACTTGAACTCAATCCAATGTTCAAAGTCACGATCACTATGATTATACAGCTAAGCTACTCATTTCAACTACAATTTTGAGCTACTTATTTTCCTAATTGGGAAGTAACTCACCAAACCGAGTTGACTGTGCCTTACCGCATATACTCTTATGAACTGAGGATTTGACCCAATAGCCTCAGCTCGAATTATTTGAATCCTCAAACCTCAACTCCTATGCCATGTTTTGGCTCCCTCAAATCATATTTCATCCTTCTATTTTGTGATTTGAGTTGAATTAACTTGCATTTGAAGTGGTTTAAATGAATCTTTTCAATGTTGGGCTTGGCTGATTTTCGAGTTGAGATCTAGTGATAAACAAATTGTCATTGAGTTGAGCTTAATTTGACCCCGTTCAATTCTAGGTGAGCTCACCTATGTAATTTATTAATTATTTTAATTATGTTATCTCCGTGATGACAAAATGTGAGTCCCTAGGACCAATGTCATAATTTGATCGTAATAGGACCCCGTTGTCTAATTTTGTCATGTTTACAAAATTGGATTGACATTTTTGGTGACATCTCGAGGATGATTTCTGCTAATAATGATTCCATAGCCTTAAGTCATCCATTGGGCATGGAGTCAATGTTGGAATCTTGAAAGTGATTTGATCTTCTGTGATACATCTGAAGTCTCATTGGTATTATTGATCTTGAACTTCGCAGTAATGATAGGCAGAAATATACTAAATCTTATGAATACTTAGAAACTATGGAATATTGTGGAATTTTGAATGAATAATCTGCTAAAATGGGATATCATGAACCTCTTATGAAACTTGAACTTTCTTGTCCTTAAAAACCTTCAATGATGATACAATGTGCAAGAACAACACAAAACAACAAGGAAAAGAAAAAAAAACAACAAAACACAACAATGTGCATAAGCACTTGGAGGAAAACACCTAACTAAACTATACATGGGGTGGAATGATCTCAAAAGAAAGCTTTGAGATGTATCCCATTCACATGAATGGGAAGTTCTTCTCCATTGAGCCTGGATAGATGAAATGAATTCACCTCTTTACAACTCGTGATGATGTATGGCCCACTCAGAGCGTCAAACTTGGCATGTTTTCTGGTTTGGATCTATCTTCATCCCATTTGAGAACTAAATCTCCTTCTTGAAAATTCCTGTCAAACACCTTTTTGTCAAAATATTTCTTAACTTGAGCTGATGTTGCTCCAAAGTCTTCATAGCCTTATTTCATACTTCTTCCAACTCCATGAGTTTAGCAAATCTAACTATCAGAGGATCATTCTCCATAACTTCAAGTTGATGAGCTAACTCCAAAGAAGGTAATTCCAAGGAGAGAATAAGTTTTGCTTCCCTTCCATATACAAGCATGAAAGGAGAATTTTCGATGGCCCTTTTAGGTGTGATCTCGATCTTCCCATAAAGTAGTTTTAAGTTGTGTGTGCAAGTCCTCCTATTAGTCTCCATTGTGCACTTGATAATCCTTATGAGGTTCTTGTTGTTAGACTCAACCAATCCATTTCCTTGAGGATAGTAATTGGATGAAGTCTTGAGGTAGACCCCATTTTAACAACCCATTCACTTAGCTTCAAACCAATAGAAATCCATTGCATTTTCTGAAATGACTATAAATGGAACACCAAACCTTGTCATTATACCTTCTAAGAAATCAAGAACTACCTTCTCATTGCTCTCCTTCAATGCTACTACCTTTTTCCATCAAGTAAAATAGTTCGTTGTAGTAAGGACCCATTTATGTCCATCATTGGATGGAGGATTAATCATTCGATGAAATCCAACCCCCATTGAATGAAGGGTTTATCCACTTGAATTAGATGTAGTGGAAGAGATGTCAACTTCTTCTTTCCCATGAAAAGGGACATTCCTTACACTTCCTTACCTAGAGATGGGCATATTTGAACAAATCTAGCCAATAAAAACTGGCTCACATGATCTTGGTAGTAGTTGTTGTGTAGAATAATGTCCTCCAGATAGGCCATTATGAAACTCTTCTAGTATCTTACTTATCTATTATGGTCCCACGTAATGAAGGAGAACACCATTCAAATCCTTTTGAAAGAGAACGTTATCTACTAGAACATATGGAATAGATTGAAGATGGAAAGTCCATCTTTGATTTTTATCCATGTTCATAGGATATACTCATAAGAAAAGGAAATTCTTCATTTTGGATAACTAGTCAACTTGATCATCACCCTCATCAGTGTTTAGGAGCATCACATTCTCATCACCTTTTGATTCCATGTCTACTGCAAGTTATTGACACAAAAAATTTCCTTTGACAAGTTTGGTAACTTTGATATGTACGTCATATTCCATCACCTTCGTGATCCATCCAACACACTTTTCATTCATCTCTTTGTTCAAGCAAAAAGTCCTTGACACTGGATGAGACACCATTAGATGAATTTTGTTGTTGGACAACATGTGCTTGAATTTCTTCAAATCTTGAATAACCGCAAAGACTTTTTTTTCAACGAATGAATATTTGAGCTCATAGTCTTTGAGGGATTTACTGAAGAAAGTAATTGGTTGCTCCATCAGATCATCATTTTTTTGGGTGAGGATACCTAAAATGCTCTCTTGACCTACAAAAGCATAAAGAATAAAATCTTTATCAAACCTAGGGTTCACCAGCATGGGAGCTTGAGAAATGGCCATTTTGATGGCTTTGAAGCTCTCCCTTCCTTCCTTTTTCCATGATAATGGAAATTTTTTCTTTGGCATGATTTTCAATGGTTTAACCAATGTTTGCAAATTGAGGAATGAATCTCCACATGAAATTTATGGTTCCTAGAAAACTCTGGAGACCCTTCTTGTGACTTGGGAGAGATAAGGACATAATCAAATGAATCATGGCTAGATCGATCAAGAAAGTCCTTTCTCTTGAAACAACATGCCCCAACATTCCTAAAATACATTTCTTGCTTAAGTGAAACCCCAAATTTCTACACCTTTGAAAACCTTCCTTAGATGTGTGATGTGGTCTTTTGCATGCATATATCATCAAGGTAAACCAAGATGATGGTTATTAGTCCCTTAAAATCCAAATTCCATACATCTTTGGAAAAACCTTCCATTAGAATGGCATTTTTTGTAAGCATACGTGCCCCACTTGGTAGTGAAATCCATTTTGAATTGACAGATTCTTGGACAAGAATTTATATCTGAATATCCATTGAGAAAAGAAAATCTTTTCACCATTTGAATAATTTCTCCATTGATGGAAGAGGATAATGGTCTTTCAATGAGGCATGGTTCAAATCCCTGAAGTCCACACATAACCAAATCTCTCTCCATTCTTCTTCCTTACAGGACTATATTGTCTACCCAAGAGGAATGCTTGATAGGAAAAATTATACAGGCCTCGATGAGTTTGGTTAGCTCCTTTATCATTAGTGGCTCAATTTTGGGATTAATTGGCCTCTATTTTTACAAACTAGCTTGGAATTAGGATCCAGTTTGATGGTATGTTGTGCTAGACTGGATCAAAACCACACGTAGATATTTGTAGCTCCATGCAAAATGTCATGATATTATTGACAAATTTTGATGAAATCTTATTTCTTTTAAAAATGCATACTTTTCGATCTTTAAAACTTTTCATTTACTACCTTGACTTCCTCAAAATCTTCTTCTTTGATCACCATGTTAGAGCTTTGTCTTTTGGCTTGATCATCTGAATTAAAGATGGATTCTAGAGTAACTAAACCTTTTGGTAGCTTGTTGCTTTTAAATTGTATGATTTGATCACCATATGATTCTCAAAACTTATCTTGATTTTTATAGATAATTCCAACTCTTCTTGTAGGAAAATGACAATTTGTTTATCACTATCAAACACTTTCCAGCTACTCACATTATCAAGAACTATAGTCAAACCACCATTTTGATAGATTGCTTCCCTTCTTTCATGATATCAATAGGTATATGTTGTATTGTGAACAATTGTAGAAAGCCTATTAACATCTTGATTTTGATTTCTAGGAACCATGTGGATCCAAAATCTTCAAAATATTCAATCAAATCCCAGACTTAGTTCTTGTATGATCTTAAAAGATCATTTTTAGATGCACTATGTGCCATCACTTGATGAACAACTAACTCACTATCTCCAAAAATAGTTAGGGCTTTGATTCCCTTCTTTTGAGCTAGTTGGATTCCTTGCACAAGGGCCTCATATTTAGCAACATTGTTAGTGCAACTGAATTACAATCGGAAAGATGAGAAGTAATTATCTCCTCTAGAGAAATTAACATGATACCAACACCAGATCCATTCTTACTCCTCAAGCCATCAAAAACAATTTCCATAGTCCTTCAGAATTGTTTGGTGTTTTGAAAAGTTGTGGTATGATCATACCTTCTTATGAATGTAGTATGTACCCAATCCCATCTCTCCCAATAACAGCAAACCAACTTCTTCCTCTGCTAAAAAATCAGTGTAGGGATTGTACTAATTTTCTCCACTTACTTCTCCAAGCACGAGTATCGGGGACTTCTTCAACAAGAGTGGTCGGTTCATGATCAACATATTCTTCTTCTGGATCATCACCGATGGTATAATTCCCATTTATAGGACTAGCAGTGTAGGGTTCTACATGATTATGGAAGATTGGTTCTACCCTTATAGTTACTTTGGTTTTTATCGAGTCCTGAGAATCATATGTGACCAATCGGTGATAGATAACCACCCATCTTGGCAAGTGAAATATCATGATAGGAAGATGACAAAGAGAGGAGGGAGATCAATGACTGATATGTCTTGGGTGAATGAAAAACTTGGGCATGCATGGATGGTAAGTTGAAGTCCTTTGATAACTCTAACAATTTTAACAATTGTTCCATCAATTGAACAACTCCTCTTACAACCGGTGCATATTGTATGCCTAGTACATATGTAATTTGTTTGGGCATGACCAAGCTACTGGCACCAAAATCGATCATGCAATTATGTACCAAATGATCACCAATGATCAGGGAAATATAGAATGGTGGTGGTTTGTTTTCCTTAGGAATAATTTTCCCTTTTGGTTGACACAAACTTGTAGCGGTTGTTGTTCCATGACCCGATGATCCATTAGTTGTACAAAATTGTTTAGAGCCTCTCGCAACAAATTTCTTTGAGAAGGAATTGAGAGTGTGTCCCACATAGTAATACTCAAAGTTGGTCTTCTTCATTTGTTCTACAATAATGAAGGGAATTGATCCTACTTTTTGAAACTTCTTTAGGCATTAGAATCCTCTTTTAGAAAGTTCTTGTTGGGTACCATGATGCTTAAAGAACCTTCTTTCCTTGTGGCTTGGCTAACATGTGTTTTTGGTGGTTTCTTTCCCACATCTTTATCAACCACCACTTGTGGCTGAGGTTGTGAAGTGGATGTTTGATCAAATTTGGAAGGTTGAGATTCCATTTCTCTCTTTTTGGAATGAGTGTTTTCCACCACTGATGAGGAATCTGTATTCAACCCACAAAAATCTTCTTCTTGCCAATTTAGAAAAGTGGTTTCTTAGGTGCCTGTGGTTGATTTGCTATTTCTATGCGTAGATGAATTTTTGTTGGCTCTGAGAAGGGTGGATACACTTTGAACCATAAGGTCTTAGATAAGAATCCATTAGGGAAAATATTTTGATTGTGGGGTTGAGAACAAGGATAACACCATTCGTAGTCTTGAACTAGATTATTTTGGATAGGTACTATGGCTCTAGATGAGCTAGTAACAAGAGGGTTTTGAAAGTTCAAAGGCCTAACATTCGTAGCTTGACTTGTAGTTTGATTTTGAGGCTGATTGTTCCCTTGAAAAGGAGGATGGTTAGCCTGATACTATTAATTTTGTGGCTGGTATGGATGATTATATTGAAATTTTTACCTCTTGAGTGTAATGATCTCATTCCCAAAAGTTTACAGTAGTGACTTGACTTCAAATAGGTCATTTGAAGAGGCAGGGGTAGCTTGAGTTGGTTACATGGAGGATGCTAGAATAGGATAAATGGTAGGCTAATTGTTCGTAAGATCTAGAGACAATGGCATTGGCGGTTGTGGAGCTATCTTTATAGCCCAGATTAAGGAATTTTCCGCTCTTATGGAAACTTTGTAGGCATCGGGTAGTGTAGTCCCTCCCATGGAATAGATCATAACTGCTACATCACTATTCAAGGCTCACAAATAGTACAAGAATGCATTATTTAAAGAAGGATTTATGAGTTCGAAATCCTATTCCAGTCCTATGGAATTGGAAGTTGAAATCACTCATGTATTCTTGGGGAGCTCTCTTTATGGTAGTGAGTTGTTCCAAAAGTGATAGGTGATCACTCTTGTCTTCAAACTATTTACAAATATTTTCTCCTAACTCATCCCAAGTGGTTATAATACCAACACTTAACCCTCAAAACCATTAAAGTGATTTTCCCTTGAAAGAGGTAGCAAGAATTCTAACCATGCAACGTTGTCCTCCATGTGATATTATGTACTGCACAAATGTTGGATATATCAAGAATATTTTCCACTGGAGTAACATGAGTTTCCCCTGTGTAGAAGGGTGAAATTTTAGTGCCACAATAGGTATAGGGTCTTGTTGAGCCAATAGAAGAGGACTGCTTGCATTGAAAAGGGGGAAAAACTTGGTTCCTCGCCATATCAATGAGAGGTTGATTGTTCCTTGGTGGAGGAAACCATTCGTAAGGAGGATTTTAATGACCCCTATGAGGTGATGATGCAATGGGTGATGTTGATATGTCTCTTCTCCTTCTCCTTAGAGGAGACAAAGATAGTTTGATATGTAGAAAATTTCCTTTCTTTGAAGAAGCTCTTGTTTGAATTCTTCTCATAAGTTAACACATAGATATTTGAAGTCTAGAGATATAGATTCACCAGGTACTTTGACTTGTACAAGTGAGAAGATAAGTACCAACTCTTAGTCCCACAAGGCATGCCAAAAACTGTTATCACTAAATCATTGCATCCTTCAAATGGATAGAATGTGAACAAGACGTTTGGTGTGATTGGGTAACATGGGATCACCTCTCAAGCTATGAAACTTGGGCTCGATGTGAACCTCTAGAGAAGGCTGACTTCCTCTTCCTAAACTAAGTGTTGTACTAATCCTAGTGCAATAAAATAGTTATCTAGACCTATGTTAACATTTTCATGGGTTTTAGGGAAAGATATTTGCAAGAAATGAAACTATACTAGGGATGGTGATGCACCAAATAAAGGGTGTTTCTAGACTCGGGAAGGGTTAATTTTAAGAGGGTGTTTTGCACCAAAAGAAAACTTCACTTACTGCATCTTAGAGAGGGTAAATGGAAGACCACATACTAAGAAGCATGTGTTCACTTTGTTAAAATCAATCAAAAACAATGATATATAAGTCTTCCAATGAAGAAGGATGAACTTGAGAAGGGTGAGCAAGCACCAAAACTCAAGTGCATGAAATACTCCACCACTTGATAAGAAAAGAACTCTAAGAACTTGCAATAAAAACTTGAAGTATGAGAAAGGCATAAAGAAGTATAGAAGGATGAAAGGACCAAGATTAGTCACAAAACACACAATTTTATTACTTCAATAACATGCACAATGCTTCATTACATTTGGAAGAGGAAAAGGTTGCCATTACAATCTTGAAAGAAGGCTTGAAATTTCCCTCAACATACAAGAACAACTTGCAAAAGAAGGAGTTCTCTTGAAAAATATACACTTGTCTTAGAATTCTAACTTTTCCAACCTCTTGGAATGATCCTCAAACTTACATTTATAGAATAATTTATGAGAGAAGAGGAAAATAATAAATTCCTTCCTAAATTGAAGGTACATGATGGTTCATTTATTACAAAGTTGGTTGAACCACTTGAGAAGCTTCCATCATGTGTCATTAATGGCCTGTTGACTTAATCTTCTCAATTAATTAAAGGAATATTTAAATAAAATATTTCAATAATAATAATAAATATTATTATTAAAATATTTAAATAAAAATATTAATTTAATTACTATTTTTGGTGGGCCCCCCTTAGGATTGGTTTGCACTAAATGGTGGTTTCATGAGAAATGGTCAAAAAAAGCCAAACTTGGTGGTTGGATCACCAAGACAACTCATCGAGTTGAGATCAAGCTCCTCTATTCTTCACTACAACCGAGTTATCAGAGAATTGAGCTCATCACTAACTATGCATGAGCTCACTTTGTATTGGCCTTAACTCGCTATGTGCATGGATCAACTTGGTGAGGTGATGATATGTATGCTCTATGGTTACCAAGCTCTCCAATGGATTCTTTGCATTGGCGCCCAATCTCGCTACTCCCGAGTGACTCGGCATGAGCCCTTAAATAATCTTATTACCTAAGATGAGAAAATCAACCATTTCTTCCAATTTTTTGAACCTTCTATGTTGATTCCATATTATTTAAGATTGAAGAGCTCCCATTACATTCCTTGCGATTTTGGCTCATCTCACATTTCAACCCTATTGCCTTCACAAAGTGATCTCGGTTGACACCTTGCTCTAGTCCAATAACTCAAACCATTGATTCAAGCTCATTCTCAAGCTCACCTTCCTATCCATTGAGTCATAAGTTTTCCTATAATGTATTACTCATGGACTGAGAAACTAGGCTATGAGATCACTGATATGCTACCTTCAAGCTTAGCGAATCCATCATGTAACTTGATCTTTCCAAAAATGAACCGACCGAGTTCATGTTATCTAATTGGGTTCTCCGAGTTGCTTTCTCCTTCGCATATTTGTGGCTCATGTTTCATTTTCTTCGTCCAAATGCCAACATGGCTCCATTCCTATGAAAACAAGCCTCAATCACTCACTTCTTTGAGCCACTTTCCTGAACTTGATGCTTCAAGCTATTCATTAGCTTGGACCTCTAGACCATTCACTCGGGTTCACCTTAATGATGACGAGTTATTCATTTTCCCATTGAAATCTTGCAATGAGTGACTCATCTACACTGTATTAGCTCGGTCACCTAATATTTACTCGGTGAATGCCCATGATCTCCCCACCTTTAGAACCAAGTCATCTCTTCATGAGCTCACCATTGAGCTCATCTCGATCTTTGACTCATTCTACTAATGTTGGATCGAGCTATGCTCACATGCATCAAGCTCCAACCATCATCGAGCCATCGTGTCCTCTCTCAACTTGGCATGAGCTCACCATCGAGTGAGCTTGGTCCAAGCTATCTTCAACACTTGTGACATAAGCTCATCCGAAGACTCACTTCACCAAGTCAACTGATCTTTCTCACATCGACCCACCACAAAAATCCTATATATAACCTCAACGAATCCATGTCGATAGATCACCATCGACGACCTCTGTGACACCATGTTAAGCCCCTCCTCATAATGAATGACTTTCCTAAAACTAAATAAGCTCATCAATCAAGCTCCTCTTCACATTAATTCAACAAAGTTCAACATGAGCTCATGACACATCAACCCCCAATTTTACCAAGCTCTTCATTTGCTCATTGAATCCCAAGCTTTTCATGCCAACTCCATTATGTGTGACATTCAAAATCCCGACAAGAGTTCCCTAACTCACACCAATTCGAAGTTCGATCTCAAAATCTTCTTCACACCATGGTCTGAATCAATTTTTGGAGTGTCATGCTAAGCTCCAACCATCGAGTCCAACGAGCTCTATTTATTTCTGCACTAAAGCGATCATCTCCAATGTCAAGAATCATTACTACAACTTATCCTATTTGATTGATTTATACATTGGGCTTGATCTCAAACTATTTTCTGCAAATAACTCAATTCATTTTCTTCATGATCCCTTGCTCCAATGGATTACATCAAGCTATCACTATCTTCAAATTTTAAACCTGAGCACTCGTTAGGATCATTGAACCAATAACTAGTGCATGGACCACTGACCCATATAGTAATTTGTTTAAAATCATTTGGTAAAACATTGACCGGTTCCTTGAGAGATGCCTATGTGTTTCACATTAGCTTTCCATGTGTCCCATGATGAGTCATTAGTTCAAATGTTTTTACTCCTCCGAACTCGATGTCAGAAAATACTTCAGAACCCCATGTTTAACTTGAATGACATCTTGAAAAATATCAACTCGCCACCTCACACTTACATTGATCGGCCTATAGACTCCACTTATTATTCAGCCTCAATACATTCTCTGTATGAATCGTGATGTTACCAAATGAGCACCACCATCAACTCAACCAAATGACTCGAGACATCCTTAAATGCCTCTGCTAACAACTCCATGGAGCATCTCGAAAGTCACCTTGGTATGTTCTCTTTGTCACCTTTCTACAAATGGTCCGAAATGATGATTCAACCAACTTAGAGATTCACTCACCGTCATCCCTGAAAATTTCTCCTTGCTTTATCTCTTGGCTCTGGAACCCAAACATCATTTTTCCAAGCTTGATTATGTTTATACTAAGAAAATCTACATGTTATAAGTGGGAATCTCGGACTTCCAACGATATCTTACTAACATACCAAATTTACGAGTTGGCCCCTAATCTATGAATTTTGATGACTACACGATGTGTGGGATTAAAGCCCTACCTTTCCTAATTGATTGGAAAAAAACTAAGAATTCCCAAACACCCTTCACTTTCCCAACCTTAAACTCAGTGACCTATGTAATTTGTATTCTTCTAGCTTGTCCCAATGTGGCATATTCCAAGCTCAAAAGTAAAGCACTCTTGATGTCTATCAACTTGACGATGTCCCCGAACTCAATACCACTATAATTTTGAACTCATCATGTTGACATGACCTTGGTGCATGTCAATTTTCTGGTCAAATTTGTTTTCTTGTTTTATACATGAGTGACACACTTGAACTCAATCCAATGTTCAAGCTCATGATCATTGTAATTACCCAGCTAATCTACTCATTTCAACTATGAGTTTGAGATACTTATTTTTATAAATGGTGAGTAAATTTCTAAATAGAGTTGATTGTGCTTGCTGCATATACTCTTATGAACGGGAATTTGACCCAATTACTCTTATGAACCGAGAATTTGACCTAATTTCCTCAACTCAAATTATTTGAATCCTCAAACCTTAAATCCTATGCCATGTTTGGGATTTCTTGAAAAATATATCATCCTTTTCTTTCATGATTTGAGTTGAATTAACTCGCATTGATGTGGCTTGACCAACTCTTTTCAATGTTGGGCTTGGTTAACTCGTTGAGTTGAGCTCCAATGATAAGCGATCGAGTTATCAACCAAGCTAACACTAAGTTGAGCTCAATTTGAACCCATTCAATGCTAGGTGAGATCACCTATGTAATTTATTAATTATTTTAATTTTTTATCTCCGTGATGACAAAACGTGAGTCCACGAGACCAATGTCATAATTTGATCGTAATAGGACCCTGTTGTCTAATTTTGTCATGTGTGCAAAATTAGATTAACAAGAATATTGCAAGAAGTATGAAGATGAGTTGAGATATTTAATATCAAAGTTAGATTAGGTACATGGTAGGCTGAGATCCTATGAGAAGTTAGAGAAAAGTTCAGAAGCCCTAAATGACATGTTGGAGAACCAAAGAGATACAAATGATAAATTTGGTTTAGGCTACAAAGAAGAGCCTTTAGAGAATCTTAGAGTCAAAAAATTTGGAATTAGTAATGTTGCTAAAGCTATGAAGGATGTTAAATATCTCAAGAAGGTTATCAAGAATCCCAATGCAATGAAGTCTACAAGTAAGTTCAATGGTGTTTGCTACTCTTGCAATAATTTTGGTCATAGAGCTAGGGATTGTAGGAGATCTGTTAAGAATGCATTTCTATGGAGAAATGGTTGGCATGATCATTCATATCAGTCAGGAGATATTACATGCTATAATTTCCATAAGAAGGGTCATATTTCCAAGTTTTGTCATCATGAGTCTCCTAATCAAATTTGGAGGAATGATAAGAAGTATGGAGTTGTGTGTTATAGTTGTAATCAGATTGGACATGTAGCTATATATTGTCATCAAAAGGGTTCTAAACAAAGGGATGAATCTTATAAAGGTAATAGTTCTTGTTTGATTCAAGTGTAAGAAGTTTGGTCACATTGCAAGGTATTGTAGGGTGAAGGTGAACACATATAAAACAAGGGATGAAGTTAATAATGATCATGCTAGAAAAGTAAAGGAAGAAATCATGTCTACTCCAGTCAAGAAGGAAAAATAGGTTCCCAAAGTTGTTTGTTCTTGTCATGATGAACATATTGCTCATAAAGGTCTAATTTTTGGTATATAAACTCAATAATTGTTATTTGCTCATGAAGACCTTAAGAAGAGTGACAGAGAAGTAAAGGTACAAAAATTAAGAGATTTGATTAAGGATCTTGGTATCATGTCCCATGTGGAAACATATGTTGTACTATGTTAGGTGATTTCAGATGTCTTTGGTGTCTCCATTAGGCTTCATGGATCCATCATTTTATGTGTTTGAAGCATGCTGATGAAGGTGGTCTATCAAATTATGTCATCTCATGTAAAGGTATGTGGTTATATCCTAAAAGTATGTCTTGTAGTCTTCGTTGGTTTCTCAAGTAATGTTAGTCATTCTCAAAAGTGTTTGGGTATGTTGAATCATGTCCTCAAGTTTTTGTTACCACTATTTGATTTTGTAGGTTGAGTTTTTTTAGTGTATCATGGGTTGAAGTTATGGTCCTAAACTGAATTGAATTTTTCTTAATCCAAGTATGAAATCATGGTTTGAAATATATGAGTTTGGATGTTGGTTGATACATCAAGACACCAAGATAAGTATGTAGATGCTGATAAAAGTATGAAATTGAGGTCAAATTATGAGTATAAAATAGGTACACAAGAAATTTTTTTGTCTTGTAGGATTGTCAAATGACATCCTAAAGTATAGGGTCTTCTAAAGGTGTTAATGGTTTGATATGTCTAGTCCATGTGAGTTAAGATCTGAGTCTATGTATAAAGTGCTCTGTCATATAGTCTAATTATGAAAACACATGTGATATGTCATTGAGGTTGAGATCTTGGACATGAGAGTTTCATGTGGTCAAGTGAATATGAAGGAAGGTATGTAAAGTGATATGAAGTATTTCAATGTAGAAGTCTATGTTCATGTGATGTCTTAATCAAGTTTGATGAGTTATGAAGTCTATGGTTTTTTTGACATATTCAAATATTTAAGGAATTCTTCCAAAAAGAAGAAGATGATTGAAAGGTGAAAGGTGAAAGGTGAAAGGATCCATGTAGTGCTTCTTGATTGTTAAGATTATAAATGTTTTGATTAGAATAGTAAGTCTTGATACTTGAATAAAATCACAATGTTGAAAGGCATTCATAGTGTTTCATGGAAATAAATATAAAGGAGAAAGTTTCCTCAAGTACTTATAGAGGTGTTAATGCTAGTTTAAATCCTTTAAACCATAGAATAAGTGAGATATAGAAAAATGATCTTTCTTGGGCTCTGTGAAAACCCTAACCTAGGGTTATGTGGAAAAATTCTATAGATGAAGATAAAGTGAATGGAATCTCATGAAATTTTAACCATGATCTTGACATACTAAGAAGAGAGATTTGAAATTTTAAAGGTGTTATGAATTTGTACAGTATACCATTTTATTGACAATATGAAATAGAGATTTGGAGACCAAATTGATGGAGGTATCTTGAAAATTAGGTAGAAGTTATAACATTCTTCAAGCTTGATATTGAAGATAAAATAGACAAATGGATACTCAAGAGGGTAAGAGTTACCTGTGAAAGTAAATGAATCAAAATATATGTGTGAATTTTCAGGGGACATGGCTAGTAGATTGTGTGTGTAGATTAGAGAAATGAAAGAGAGATGAAAACCCTTATCATGCAATATGGTCATCAAGTGAAGTTTTGGTATGGTAAAAACATGAATAAAGATTATTAAGATGATATAAAAGGAATCTTAGCTCATAATGAAAACTTAAAGCATGATGTAGAAAATAGGTGACAATAAGTCGAGAAAGTTCATTTTTCAAATCATGGGTAAAAGGATATCTATAGGTATGTAGCAATTCTTTAAGTAAGTCTATGAGATAAGATCATGACTACAATGGTCATGATTACTTATAAAAACTCACCAAGGTACACAAAGGTTCTCTCTTACTTTGAGTAGATATATGAATTACAATGAGAACTCGGTGGTTTATGTTGGAGAAACATTTTCTACTGAGGTTCGAGAAAAGTGTCTCAAAGGTAGAGGTAGCTTGTGGTGACTTTCAATGTGTTCTAAAAGTGTCTTGACTTAATTTAAGTGTGTATGATTTACTTCAAGGAAAATGAGCTTGAAAGTTATGTCTTAATTTTTTCTTATTTATTCAAGATGTATAGTAATCTAAAACAAGTGAAGATCATGGGTTGTATCATTATTTTTGGAATGATATCATTGTTCTTTAAGACAAGATTGAGAATTTTACTCGTATCAAGCCTATATTAAAAGGGACTTAAGAAAAGTGAAAATTGCATAGAAAGTCTAGATTCCTCAAGTATATGTAGTAATGCTAGAAGTATGCTCAAAGTTTGTAACTTTGAGGGAACTCCTAAAAACCTTATGCATGAGATATGCATGTTGATGAGGTAAAATCAGTACACCGAGAATGAGATAAGGTTAATAAGTTTAAAATAGTTCTTCAGAACGTGAAGGTGTCTGTGATGGCTTATATAGGAAAGGAAAGTTCATGTTGATCTCAAAACATGTGTGTAAAGTGGCAAGCTACAGGCCTACAAAGGATTTATAAGATAGGGGATCTTCTCTTGGTCATCTATTAAGGGATTTTGATTTCAAGATGCTTAAATATCTTATGAAGTGCTTAAGTAGAAAAGAGTGAGTGGCTACGAGGAAATGTAATGTTGGTTTTTAGAACTATGGCTAGATGAATGTGTTTTCTACGAGATATGAAATCTTGTGAAAACATTCCACAGTATGAAAAATTATATTAAGATAGGGGGGTTGGATATGTCTGTTGATCAAGTGTTTTTAGGTGTTAAAAGGATAAGGACTTGTTTAGAAAATTTAATGAAGGTTGTAGGATGTATAGATGTGGCGAGTTGCATATGAGTTGGTCATGCAATCAAGTGAGTACTGTAGCAAACTTAGAGAGTGGTGTAGACATTTGGGAGCTTCTAAGATATGGGGAATCTAATTTGACTCTTAATCAAAGGTGAATAGGTGTCATGAGTACTTAGAGTATCTTGTATAGAAAGATGAAGAATGATCGAGAGGGTAAAATATTTTGGAGTAAGGTTAATTATCCAAGGAAAATGAAATAACATAAAGAAAGGTGACAAGATCGAGAAAATACTTTAGGGAAATGACAAAATGGTTGTCTTTTCCATGGCATGATGACAAGGTAAGAAGAATTTTTGTGTTTATCTACTAGAATAGGATGGTATGAGTCAAGGGAGGAATAAGGAGTTTCTTCATGAACTATGTGTGCTTCTAGAGTGTGTGAAAATTGGCCTAGATAGATATGAAGTTTCAGTTTATAGATCCTAGTCAAAAATTGGAATGAGAAAAGATATGAGAGTTAAAAGAAGAGTATGACCCTTAACAAGCTAAGTTGAATCAAGGAAGAGGTAAGATCATGTTTTTATGGTAAACCATGGTTTTTGACATGGGTAAATTCCTTGCATGCATCTAATAAAAGACTGCTACAATATCTTTATGAAGGAAAAATAGAGTATGAGGGAGTTAAAAACAATTCTTAATCTCCTAAGAGTGAATATGTGCAATGATCTTCACTAAAGAAGAAAGTAAGAAGATGATTTTATCCCTATTATATCGTTGTTGACATGCATAAGTTCATGTGTGCCTCTTCTCGGGCGAGTTTAGTGGTTTCTAGTTGAGAAAAGAAACCAAAAAAATATTTTAGTAAAGAAATGACAAGTTTGTGAGCTAGTGAGAAGAGGTTTTGTTGAGGTTTCCTACCAAGATGTTACCTTATGAAGTTTAGTAAGATAAAGAACATGCGAGGTAAAGGTAATAATTTTTGCTAATGTAAAAGGGGGAGTAGTTTAGGAGGTTTTAAATCAATGAAAAATGGGGAGATTATTTTCATGTTGTGTCCTATATGTTTTCATTGATATAAAATATCATTAATGACAAAGAGGATGATGGAGTAGTGTTAAAATATGCTCGAGTATGATGGTGACATGGAGTTTCAAGTGTCGAATGGTGTCCTAGTAGGTATTGTCATTGATGAAAAAACACATTAATGAAAAATTGAGTTTTCTTTTATTATGTCATGATGATGTTTGAGGTGTTAACATACTTTGGTTCATATGTCTATCGGTTGTTATAGTCGGATTCGATGAGGTGTGCTTGTTACAACAAGACCATAAAAGTTCCTAAGTGGTGTTTCTTAGAAGTGTGAGCTTATTAGTTTCTTGAGAATCATGTTGGTATGATGAATATAATGTTTTGAGGGTTCTTGAGCACTCACAACAATGGCATAATGTAGGTACAAGTGATTCACTTGGTTACAGTGCTCATTGGGAGTAGGTATGACAACTTGGAGATGTGACAGAGTGTATTGGAACCATTTGAGCTCATGGATGCATGATATAAGTTATATCATGTATTATTAGGTATTTTTGGACCATTATCAGAAGTATCTTGTTCAGTTCTTACATTATTGCAGTTGGTCCTAGTTGTTAAAGTGAGAATCTAACGTGTAAGCATACGTAAGTCTTAGTGACTAGATAGATTGAGCCATGTAAGTGATATTATGATGATTTAATATGTTATAGGGATGAGTGATGATGATATTATAAAAAAATTAGGTGCCCATGATGTGTATTTTGAAATATATGATTGTTTTGGTGAGACATGGTGAAAAACAATGTAAAATCTAGCTCGAAGTGCAACCTCAGATGCTTGTTATGAATAGTGTGATTTACATGGGACCTTGTTCATTTCATGGATTCTTCTAAGGTTATTTTATAAAGTTCAAAAAAAATAATTAGGTTAGTTCATCGTCACGTTTTTTATGAATAAATGTTAAGAATGTAAAGAGGTCAAAAACCCTATTTAAACCCTAGTTAAACCCTAGCTAGGAGCAATTTACAAAAATTGAAGTATACTGACCCAATTTTTATTGTAAGTAAAATTTTGATGATTTGATGTTGTATAGGACTCCTCAATATTTTGAAAAATGTATGGTTAAGGTCATGGTGATGTGTGGGCCCCACAAGTAAAATATAAATTTCCTTGAAATAAGGTTATAAAGAAAGATGGTCCAAAGGAGTAGCATGAAAAATTGATGTTGCATGATGAATGGGAGATAATATTTATTTCCATGAATTTTAAATACATAAATATGCATCTTAATGGTGTTTTGAGGCTCAAACAAGTTGACTTGTCAAAGGGTAGTTTTGGGGTCTTAAATAGTAGGGTCCAGTGTTTTGGTCATAACTTGAGCTATAGGTGGAATTTTGAGGTGATTCAAGGTTTTCTAGAAACTATATTAAGAAATATTTCCATTTATATATGAATTGCCTCATGCTGATGTCATATGATAGGTTTTCTAGGGAATTATTTTAGAAATAAGGTTTTTGGTAGTTTAGGACAAGATCCGTTTGTATACAAGTTAGATGTTGGTTGAAGCATGATATAGATTGGGTGATGCTTCCTATCACCTGGAATGTGAATAAAGATTAATTTTTCATCCAATTAATCAATTTTAATTTCTTTATTACATTTATATTTAATTTTATGAGCTAACCTTTGGAAACAACGTTTTTGGTAGGTTGATTTGGTGAAGGAAAATCTTGTTGTGGTTTGAAGAGAAATATGTTTCATGAATTATAATTTTTTTATAAGTTTTATAAAGGTATTGAAATTTATTTTGTGTTATCACATAGAATGCTTTTATTTATTATAATTGATTTTTTGATCAGATGAAGTTTCTAGGGTGTTGAAGGGTGCAGGAAACAACTGTTTTGAAAATTATAAAGGGAATTGAGCCCAGTAAATGAAATAATTTGATTGGTTAATATTAAGTTTGAACATGTATGATTTTTATGATATTTTAATCATTTATAAGTGTTCATGGGTCATGAAAAAGTATGGTACTCATGTTAAGGCAATTTTAAGATTGTGCCCATGGGGTTTCAAGCCATTTTTGGCACATGTATCGAGGGTTTTGGCTAGGCCAACTTATATGGGTCATATGTGACTATTATAATAAAAATTTATGAATGTTTTATATTTTTTTAGATCACAACTATCATGAGGTACCTACCTATTTTGGTTTGGAAGGAAGAAAAGCATATTTAAGTGCTTGTTTGGCTCATTTTTGAGCTAGTGCTCTTGGAGGGAAGGTGTGCGACCTAGAGGAAGACTATTTTTAGATATGAGAGCATGTTTTGAATAATAAAGAATGGTATGATAGTTTTAATAAGATCAGATAAAATGAGAGCAAGAAGATAGAGAAAATAAATTTGAAGAAAGAGCAAGTTTGATGCCCTAGGGTATGAGCTAGGGTTTGTGATATGAATTAGTGATATTCATCAGTTTTGGTATAAGATTTTCAGAGATAAAATATATTCAGGTTTATGAGTTAGCAGTTGGTCACCCTTAGGGGTTTGTAGCCTCCTTATGGAGTGGGTGCTTCACTAAATTAGGGGTTTGTGCTCCTTGTAGGGTTAGTGCTCTACTAAACTAGGGGTTGGTGCTCCTTGTGGGGTTGGTGCCTCATTAAATTTGAAGCATGAAAATATAATGTTTATGTTTTAGTGGTTTTCTTCCCCATGAGGGTTTTCCACTTAAATCTTGTGTCTATGAGCTCTCTTGCATGTGTTGTGGTTCATTGTTGATATTGTGCACATTTATTATGTTATGGTTATGTTACTTGTTGATTTTAATGGTAAATGATGTAAGAAATTTGTAGGAATGATTCACCCCCAATCTTAGTCCCTTATGCTTCTAACAATTGGTATCATATTGGGTCCTTGTGAAGCAAGTTTAGCAACTTAAAGGAGATCCTTTGAAGCACGAAAAATGGGTAAGTCTGTAGATCTCATAACAACATTAAGAATGAGAAATGAAGGTTCTCACTCATGTATTGAGGTCTTTCAAGGTAAATTCAAGGATATGGAGATAAAGCATGATCAATCCATCAAGGATTTGAAATATCAAATGGAAAGTGTGTCTCAAACCCTAAGGGTCAAAGAGGAAGAATGTACTTAGCTGAAATCACAAGTTTCTTTTCTCAATGATAAAATCAAGTCAAAGGAGGATGAGTGCATAAAGTATGAAGATGGTATGAAATATCTACATTCGAGACTTGATCTAGTTTCAATATAATTTAAAATGTTTAAGGAAAATACAACTTAACTAGATAATATTCTTAGCCAACAAAGACCAGTAGGTAATAAGGCTAGATTGGGACTCAAGGAAGACCTCAAGGAAAATGAATTGAGGCAAGATGACATGGTTGTAAGCAAGGAATATAGTAAACCAAGTACCAAGAAATAAAATAAGATGATTAACTCTAAGGACAATGAAAATACCAAGCCTATTAGGAAACCTAATGCATCAAGGTATGGAAGATCATTCAATGGCTATTGTTTCTTATGTCATGTTTTTGGTCATAGAGATAAAGAATGCAAGACAAGGTCTCCTAGGAATGATGTAGGATCCTTTCATGGTGAATGTCATTCATGTTGTGAGTATGGTCACAAATCCAAGGATTGTGGATGGAATTTAGGAGTGTTTGAGCCAAGAAAAAGTAAGAGGATGTTTGTCAAGAGATTTGATCCTAGAGATGCATGATAATGGAAATAAAACAAAATTGAACTTATACGATTCAAGTGCAATAAGGTAGGCCATGTAGCTAGTGCTTTCTTGAGTGGAAATTCTAGTCATGTTTATGATTTAAAATTAAGAATTACAGTGGTATGTTACATTTGTAACAAAGTGGGTCATGTTGCAAGAAATTGCTATTAAGGTTTCTAAAGACAGAAAAGGAGTTTCCAAGGTTCTAATGTATAAGGAAGGGGTCTTTAAAGGCCTAGAATGCATGAAAATGGTCCAAGAGGGAATTTGGAACCAAGTAGAGATATTCATACTTTAATGAGAGTTGGTGATAGTGGAAGAAAAGGTGTGTTGTAGAGATCAAGTTAGAAAAGAGAAGAAAAAGGAGTTACTCAAGCACAAAAGGAGGCTTGGGACCTCTTCAAGACCTTATTTTAGGTCTTCTTGGTGATCACATGCCTTCACTATTCTTCTTGAAGGTGTATTATTACATATGAAGAATTCATGTGAGGGGGAGCTGTCAAAATCAATAGGTGTCTCGTCAAGGTAAAGGTATGTTAGTTTATACTCTTGTTCATGGTCTTGTTAGTTCTTGAGGATTTTTCTAGTGTAAGATGTCTTGATCTCAGTCTTGAATTCACTTATAATGATTTTAGGTATTCATTATTATCTCTACGAGTTATATGAGTTACATGTGTTTCATATACATTGTCAAAGTGATAAAAGGTCTGTTAGTCCATGATCATATATCATGTATCTGAGTATAAGTCAATGTCCTTCAAGGCTTGTGTAATGATGCTATATCATTATAAGGACTGTAAGAATTATCTGTGTCAAGATGTAGAATTAATCCATTGGTATGTGATGTAAGTGTTGGTGCAAGATTCCATCTCTCTCAAAATAATCAAAAGTCATTATTCTTGTGTCTTGATATCAAAGTTTTGAGTTAGAAGTATTGTACAAAGTGTATAATGGTCTCAGTCAAGAGAAGTGTCAAGTCATTCATATCTCTATCAAATTTAGTACATGAGTTTGAACTATGTTGAGATGAGTCTATCTTTTCGAAAAATGATAATTGTGTATGATTTTTCCTTGTTAAATGGAGTTGAAAATTGGTTTAAGATAGGAGTCCCAAGTAATGTTTCAAAAGGTATGAAGGTTATAAGTATATGACCATTACCACTTTTCATTAAGGTATGATGTGAATTTTCCTCCTCTTCAAGGTGTCTCGGATGTCTTACAATCTCAATAAGTTTCTAATCAAGGGTTTGGAGTTCAAAAGATGCTTTCATGTCAGTTTTTAGTATATTAATATGTGTCAATTTTTCATTACCTCTATCAAAAGGTCTATGTGTCTTGGAGAATTTTGTTAACTTAGTCAAGGTATAATAAGAATCATCAAGTTTTTACTAGGGTATGTTTTTTTCTACAGACTAAAGTTTTAAGTAGTAGTATGTATGAGTGCTTTGAGTTCAAAGGAAAAGCTCTTATAGGTGCTCATTAAATCCATGCTTTAAGAAAGTGTGTATTGCTAAGTGATAACAAAAGTTGAAGTTACAATTGTCGGGGAAGTCTACAAGTGTCAATGATCAAATAAGTCTTGATAAGTCCGAGTTGATAGCTGAAATGTTTTCTAATACATTTGAAATTTGTGTATCTATATGAGTTGCTATAGTGTTATGTCGAGAACACAATGTTGATGAAAGTGAGATATTCTTAGTGTTGTTGAAGGGTTGACTTGTTTGAGAATGTTGTATCTTTAGGAGTATCAATTGTGTGGAATGCATCAAGGTCATGTGCCTCTTGCTAGGAGTTTGAATAATGATTATTATACCTGTTGTTTGAGGTATGAGAAGAAAAATTTGACATGTTCAATTATTATTGTGTATTTAAGAAATGTGTCATTAACCTAAGGAACTTTGTAAGAAGACTCTTTGAGTTTGAAAAGTTGTGTAGAATTGTATCTAAGCTTATTCAGTTAGTATCAAGACTAAATGATAAGACAAGAGCTTTGAGATTGTGAAAGTCAAGAATAAGGGTTTCAAGGTATGATTTTAGATGAGAAGAGGGTTTTAGTATGTCTATACATACCAGAAGTTTCGGATTTGAATGTTACGAAGTCCAAAAGTGGACTAAATTAGGCGATAAAGAATAAAAGGATACTGTGATAGTACATCAAAGGAAATAAATGAACTTTCACTTGAGTTATCAAGGAATGATAAAAAAATATTTTCTTAGTAAGATAGAGTGAATCAAGACTAGAAATTCCTTTTGATATAAAGAAAAAACGTGATTTGTATCTAATCCATGTTGTTAAATCCTCTTACAAATATGTGTTTTTGCTTCAAGTGTTATGATGTGTGTGGGTCAAGAGGTCTGTGAATCATGATATTGTGTTTGTTCCTCTCAAGAACCTTGAGTATGAATTTGGTGACCAATGGATCCACATTTTATGCTCGATCTTTAAAACATGAAGAGGAAGTCATATTGTATAATGATAAGGATATGTGTTTGATATATTAAGGAGTTTGTGTAAATATGCATAGTCAATATATGAGGCTCTATGGTTGTTAAATACTTTGACTTTTAGAATATTATAATGGAATGTGAACTTGTTGTAATAACTACTACAAGGATATCTAGAGCTACCTATAGGTGAGAATCGGAGAGATAGATAGGTTACTATGTTGACACATGAAGATATCTTGTGAAATGTGTATTTACAAGGTTTAACTTCTAAATCCCTATCTCCATCTCCTATAATTTTCATATGAATCTTTGAAGTATACAAAAATGATGCATATATAGCTGCAGGAGTAGATGTGAAGTTCTATAATACACCATCGGTTATGAAACCTTCCAATGAGAGCTTATAGGAGTATTGAAATATTCAATGAGATACTTTGAACTCTGAGTGTTAATATGAAGAAAAAGAGAAGAATGTTGATAAGGGAAATTAAGGCTCTCTATTAAGTCTGAAGAATCTATCCTTGACCTTTAAATGGGTATCCTCAATGCTTATATCAGTTATAGTTTGAAGTTGTTGATGTTGGTATTCAAAGGTGCATAGAGTTAACTGAAATTGAGGATTGGAATGACCTAGAAAAAGTTTCTTGGAGGTCTTTATGAGTTGAAATTGATGACATAGAAAATTTTGAAGGCTACAAGTGATCAAGGAGTACACAATGTCACACAAATTGAGAAAATATGCACCTATAGTTAACATAGGTAAGAAACAAACATACATTCAACTACACAAATATTAAATCTCTCAAAGAAATAGGGGAAGAGTGTTTGACACATGATGTGATGTGCATATCAAAGAGTTGATGGGCTATGGGTATCCGAGAAGAGTATCAGACATGTTCCATCTAATCCTTTTTCTAGGATGAAGTGCACAGTGACTCCTAGACTCAGGCTAATAGCACTAATTTATAAGCGAAATCAATGATACATAGTATTTGAAAATTTGTAAGATAGTATGCTGCAAGCTACAACAAAAAAAAAAGAGTTTCATGGTCGAGAAGGTGATGATACAAATAGGGGAGAATAGGAGGAAGTATCTAGATGGAGACTTGGTGTTCTCAAGAAAAATCCAAGGTGGAAATGAGGTTTTTCTTTCATCTATGCTTAAGTTGATATGTTATAGACTATATCAGTCCAAAATGACTATAGTAAGACTGAAAAAGGTGATTAAGGACTACTAAAATTTACAAATAGGATTTCTAATTCATGGTAAATAGGTGAAATACTAAAATTTGTTCTTAGGAGCTAGTAATGAAGGTATTATGTCTAGGGGAGTGCATTTTAAATGAGTCAAAGCTTTGTGGACTTGATGTAGGATGGTGAAAATGGTCAATTTTGCACTAAAAGGTCTTTTATGGTCTCATGATATTAACATTGGTGTGAAAGTATGTAGATCCCTTGATATGCATGTTTTTAGCCTATAAATGGTGGATTCTTGTCTAGAATGTTTGCGTAATAATGAAGTATGACCCTTTATGACATTGTTGGCATGGATAAGAGGTAGTATGGTAAAGTCATCTGTTGTTACAGTGCTCTTGAGTAGTTCAAAATAGGATTCATGGTGAAAAATACTTGGTTGCATGACCTAGAGGATGAAGAATGTTGTTGTATCCCCTTTTAAGGTGAGATTTTGTTTATTTCATACGTTACTAATGTTCTTCAAATGTTGGAAGTGTTATTTCTAGGGGAGCTTGGTGATTACTTGCTTGAAATGAGTCAAAACTCAGATTTTTGGGAAAAATCAAGAGAAAGAATCAAATTGAGACCTTTAGTTGATGTTTATAACCAAATCATGGAGATATGAATCTAAAGAATGTGAATAAGGTAAGCTATATTTATGCCTTTATAATTAATGAAAAAACGAGGAGAAGTTCAAGGTGTTTTCCATCAATGACAAAATGGGGGATTATTGGTGTCCTAGTAGGTGTTGTCATTGATGAAAAACCAAATTAATGAAAAATTGAGTGTTTTTGATGATGTTTGGTGTGCTAACATACTGGTTTAGATGTGTATCAGCTATTACAATGGGATTCAGTGAGGCGTGTTTGCTCTAGCAAGCCAATACATGTGCCTAGGTGGTGTTGCTTGGCAGTGTGAGCTTCTTGGTTTCTTGGGAAACATGTTGGCATGATGAATAAAATGATTTTAGTGTGCTTGAGAACTCAAAATAGTGGCATAGTGCAGGTACAGGTGCTTAACTTGGTTACATGTGTTCATTGGGAACAAGTATGACAGCTTGGAGATGTGACAGAGTGTATTGGATCCATTTGAGATCATGGATGCATGATATCAGGTATATCACATCATATGAGGTATGTTTGGGCCATTTTTAAAAGTTTCTTGTTCAACTATTACATTGTTCAGTTGGTCCTAGTTGTTATAGTGAGAATCTAGCATGCAAACATAGGTAAGTCTTAGTGACTAGAGATATTAAGCCATGGAAGTGATATTATGATGATTTTATATGTTATAAGGATGAGTGATGATGCTCTCATAAAAAAATCAGGTGCCCATGATGTGAATTTTGCAAGATATGATTATTTTGGTGAGACAAGGTGAAAAATAATGTAAAATCCATCTCGAAGTGCAACTTCATATGCTCGTTGTGAATAATGTGATTTTCATGGGACCTTGTGCCTTTCAGGGATTATTATAAGGTGAGTTAAGAAGGTTTCACAAAATAATGAGGTCAGTTCATCGTCACATTTTTATGAACGAATGTTAAGAAGGTAAAGAGGTCAAAAACCTAGTTAAACCCTAGCTAGGAGCAGTTTACAAAAGATGAAGTATACTAACCCATTTTTATTGAAATTGAAGGTGTGATGATTGGATTTTGTATAGGAATCCTTGGTATTTAAGGAAATTTATGGTTTAGGTCATGGTGATGTGTTGGCCCCACATAAAATATCAATTTCTAGGGAAAGATGGTTATATAGCAATATGGTCCAAAGGAGTAGCATGCCAAATTTATGTGGCATGATCATTAGGAGATAATATTGATGTGCATGAAGTTTAAGAACATAAATATGTAGGTTTATGGTTTTTGAGGCTCAAACAAGTTGATTTGGTGAAAGGGTAGCTTTGGGGTCTCAAATAGTAGGGTCCAGTGTTTTGGTCATAACTTGAGCTACAAGTGGAATTTTGAGGTGATTAAAGTTTTGTTGGAAATTAGATTCAAATATATTTCTAGTGATATATAGATTACCTCATGATGAGGTCATATTATATGTTTTTGAGGGCATTATTTGAGGAAGAAGGTTTTGGTAGTTCATGAGAAGATCTATTTTTGTGCAAGTTTGATGTTGGTTTAAGCATGAGATGGATTGGTGGATGTTTCCTATCACCTGTAATGTGAAGATGGATGAAATATAACATAAAATTAATCCATTTTTAGGTCTTGACTACATGTATATTTGATTTTATGATCTAACCTTTGGAAATAACTATTTTGGCAAGTTGATTTGGTGAAGGCAAATCTTGTTGTGGTTTGAAGAGAAAGATGTTTCATGACTTATAACTTGTTTAGAAGTGTTATAAATGTAATTAAATTTATTTAGAGTTATCACATGGAATTTTTATTTATTAGAAGTGATTTTGTGACCAGATGAATTTTCGGTCTTTGAAGGGATCAAGAAAACAATTGTTTTGAGAATTGTAAAGGGAACTAGGCCCAATAAATGAAATAATTTGATTGGTTGATATTAATTGAAACCATTTATGAATGTTTTATGATATTTTAATCATGTATAAGGGTTCATGGGTCATTAAAAATTATGGTACTCATGTTAGGGAATTTTAAGATTGTGCCCATGGGGTTTTGAGCCATTTTTGGCACATGTATTAAGGGTTTGGCTTGGCCGACCTATATGGGTCATATGTGACTACTGTAATAAATATTTATGAATTTTTGTGAGTTATTTTTTTCCTAATTATCATGAGGTACCAACCTATTTTGGTTTGGAAATAATAAAATCATATTTAAGTGCTTGTTTGGCTCATTTTTGAGCTAGTGGTCTTGGAGGGAAGGTGTGCGACCTAGATGAATGATATTTTTAGGTATGAGATAATATTTTTAAGTATGAAGGAGAGAATGATAGGTTCATGAAGATCTGATAACATGAGAGTAAGAAGATATGGAAAATAAAGGTGAAGAAAGAGAAAGTTTAATGCCCTATGGTATGAGCTAGGGTTTGTGAGTTGAATTAGTGATCTCCATGAGTTGTGGAAGAAAAATTTGTAGAGATAAAACATCTTTAGGTGGATGATTTGGTGGTTAATCATCTTTAGTGGGTTATATCCTCCTTGTGGAGTGGGTGCTTCACTAAATTAAGGGTTGGTATTCCTTGTGGGGTTGGTGCTCTTTGTGAGGTTTGTGCCTCACTAAATTTGAAGCATGACAATATACTAATTATATTTTAGTGTTTTTATTCCCCATGATGGTTTCCTACTTAAATATTATGTCTATGATCTCTCTTGCATGTGTTATGGCTCATTGTTGATATTGTGCACATTTATTATGCTATGGTTGAATGTATGTGAATGGATAAATTATGTTACTTACTAATTCTAATGGTAAATGAAGTAAGAAATTTTGAAGAATGATTCACACCCTATCAGTACCTTTTTCTTCTAACAATTGGTACCAAAATGGGTCCTTATGAAGACAGGTGCTAGAATAAGTTGTTTTGAGAAGGTATGAGCCTTTTGGTGTGTGTTATGAATTATTTAATTGGTGAAAGATAATTAACAATTATGTATGATGTTTTTATGTTGTATTAGACATATTTGATATATTTTAGGCTTGATTAATCATGGTTTTGGTATTTGTTGTTTCAACTCATCCAGATGATGGGGTTTTGAGCTAGTTTTGTGCATGTTTGATGGTTTTGGGCATGAACGACCTATATGGGTCAAATGTGAATGTTTTAATGAATGTGATGGGTAATTTTTAATTTGTAAATACTAAAAAAATCTTGATCACACACCTCCTTTATTTTTATGAGCTGCGAAGGGTATAAAAGTAAAGTTGGAGTTCAAATTTTGACTAGTCAAGTGAGAGGGGAAAAGTGCGAACCAAGAGAGAGAGTGTAACAGGTATGAATGAATGTTTTGTGAGTTGAGAGAGGTTGTGACAGGTTGAGTATTTTTTTAGAGTGTGTGTGCAATTTTTTGAGTTAAATGCAAGTGAATAAAGAAGGAGGAAAAGCGAGTAAGGTGTATGAGAGTTTGAGAAAGGGTTTGAATGTGTTTGGAGTTGAATCTTGTGATCACGATTAGCTGAGTTATTGCACCATATATTCATTGATATTATTATCAATTTTTTTTGTGACGATTCATATTAATGCAAGTCTCTTTTTGTGATTATTATAAAAAAAGGTGTAGGTATTAGTGCTTCTTGTGCGGTTGGTGCCTTACTAAAGAAATCTCTTGTAATGTGTAATATTCATTTGATTATTTATTGTGTGTAATATTAACAAAGTTTCAATGAATTTTCTTCCCCTTGAGGTTTTCCCACTTATATATTTTGTAATGGTGTTATCTCTCTTGTTCATGGTTATTTAAATGGATGTTATATGATGTTGTGCACACATTAATGATTGAATGGTTTATGGTTTAAGCAAGTAAATATGAAATTGTTTAAATTTTTCAAGGACTGATTTACCCCCCTCTCATTCCATTATGCTTCCAAAATCTGATATGATATCCTTCAACTCTCACACCCTCGTAATTAAAATTGTGTTCGCATCAACTGTTCACAATTTCTCCCCATTTTGGGTCCACATCATGAATGCTAGATATGATATGATAAAATATGCCATCTATAAACTTGAATCTAATGGAAAAAATGCTTTTGATATTTTCAATGAGGTGCGGAACTATATTTAGTAACTTGGATTCCCTCCACTCACTGATACTTCATCATCATGATAAATTATTGATTCCTTCTTGGAGTTGGTCAAGAAGGAGGTATGTGATCCTATTTCCTTTAATGAATACACCCTAAAATCCATTTCCAACATCGAGAGGCTATATTTTAGACATTATAAGAGATAACAAATTATTTTCTAGTTAGTGCAAGGCTATCAATGATGTTTCCAAGACATGGATAAAAGTTTTGAGCTACATTTTCATTCCAAAAGTAGACTAGGTGGTGCCTACTGCAGCTCAGTTCAGTAGATAATTCAAAGGAAAAAATATCATTCCAAGAACTCTCCTTCAGGGATCATGAATCCAAAAATTATCCACCAGTCAAAGTTTCTCTTCATCAGATCAATCAACCCATTTTTTCTCCCTTCCACCCTTTCTCTCTCATGTCCTAATTATCCTCTCACGGAAAAATACTTTTCACTTCTTTTCGATTCATTTAAATGTGACCTATAGTCAAGAAGTGTATTGAGTTCCCTTTAATCAATAAAAAGATACCCACTTTTCTTTCCTAAGAATATGAAAGGTCACAAGTTGTAATGGTAAGTTAAAATTCATGTGGGGGTAGATGGAAGGACAATTTGTAATGCTATAAATTGGAATGGATTCTCCATTGCAAAGGGTTGGAAATTTTCAATTAAATGTATGTTGTTGAGATTACCACTTCTACATCAATAAATAAAAGATGCAATTCTTCTATTTCTTGTCTTATGTTATTTTATCCCCTCTCTCCAACTTTACATACATGATAATCTTGTAAAACCAAGAAAGGTGTTTGTGCCTTTGATGAACGAGTCAATGGAATTATGTATCTTTGATTTTTGGTATTATCATTGGTTACATTATTTTTATTATAATTTAATGTGGACTTACTCTAGTTATTGTATGTAAACTCTGTTAGTGCTTACTCACAATAGTAACCCTCTCTCCTTATTTCCCCAACTCCACGTTACCTCTCTTCATTAAATTTTTCATAGGTTCATAGGTTTGCATTTAATAATGGGATCCTCCCCATACACAAGAAGGAGAGGATTATCCCTGTAACATTTGTGAAAACTCAATAATTTGCAACATAAATTTTTTTTTTGCTAACAAATTTTAGTGACTCGATTAGGGAGAGATCTTTTCTTATTCACCCTTAAAGATATCTAGAAAATAAAAAAAAATACATATTCCGAAACAAAAATTAGGTTTTAAACAAAATGAGATTTTGAATGTGACTCTATAAGGGAATGAATCCATATCACATTCATTTCCCACATCATGATGATGAAGTTTCAAGATTGGTGTTCGGCACCAATAAGTGACAACAACCATGAATAAGAAAGTGACCACCATGACTTATGAATTTTTATAATCCATAATTTTGGACCAAATCTCATAAAGGTATAGATTCTAGCACATCAAATAAGTCTCTTGCTTCCACCAAAAATATGCAATTATCCAAGGAAATAAGGTCAATAACATTTTTCAAGAGTCATGAAAAGAATGTATAGAATAAAGAAAATTGTTGCTTGTGAAGATCCTATCATCAAATCCTGGTGGCTTCAATTCAAGCGGACTACTACTAGAGGAAATAAAATGGGAATTGCACCTATTGATGATCAAGAATCAAATAATTTGATGAGAAATATGCAGAAGTGATATGAAATTATGTATGAAGGGAATGACAGTGATGAATATACTAAAGGTAATATTTTTAACTTCATTAATGACTGACGAGAAACTCAAATCTCTACCTTTTTTACCTTCCTTTAGATGATTTTATTGCATGTGTAGATGAAGAAATGAAAACCTTGAAAATAGAGTTTGTGCAAAGAATATAGAGTGTTGCAAAAGAAAATTGTGATCCCCAAATCAATCTTGAGAATCTAAGTTATGCTAAAGTTACGCAAGAAAGGTATGCTCATATTGAATAACTTCATAATGTTGAGGAAGAAGAGATTCATCCTTAGAAATAAGATCTTTTTTATTCTCCATAATATGAGGTATATGTCCCTGAAATATTCTTATGTGCTTCTCATGATTTTCCTCTTCTTGAGCCTTCCTATGAAGGTCAACTCAGTACCTTAGAGGATAATGTAGATAACATGAAATTTGAACCTCCATTAATAATTTCATTTTGGCTTGAGGCGCAACCATTTAGAGGAACAATAGATATGAGGGATGAATTTTTTTTGTTCTATGACAGATGATATAATGCTTTCCAAGGACTCCACTAACCATGAAGATATTTAAGAAATCAATCATCTATCTTGGACTCAAGTTCTTGATAAGATGACTTTGAGGTAATCATTGTTTGGCTTTCTTTCTCGTTCTAGTTCTTCATTTGATACATAAATCCCCAATGATGGATTGATTTAAATAAAATATTTAAAATTTCTTCTTGATAAAATCTTGGACGAAAAAATGGAACATGACCTCTTTGAGGAGCTGATTTACCTATCATCACCAAAGGAATGTAATAATGACCATAACATTGAGCATGAAGTCTTCCCTTTTCCCTATGAAGAAGAATACTTTCTAGAATATGTTCAAGATGGAGTAAAGATTTGTTCTCATGTAGATGACCCAACATTTTATTCTTCCTCCTATCATGAGGATGATTTGACAAAATTTGAATTGAAAGGAGTGTCATTCCCATGCAGTATGGATATTTTCTCTCTATTTTAAAATTATGAAAACTAGGTAAGCCCAATCCTGCAAGAAGGTAACCCCTTTGGATGACACAAAGTATGGTTCATGAGGAGGAGTGTTCAAATGAATCTTGTCCATGTGAAGATAATATTTCCATCCATCTCCTTGAAGCAAAATGTAAAGGTTTTTCAAATGAAGATGAAAATGAGTATGTGGAAAATTTGAAAGAGGAATCTATGTAAGACATCTTAAAGATTACAGAAGAAATTGAAGATCCTAAACTTATTCTTGAGATCCTAACCTATGTCATGGAAATGCAAGATAAGTATGAGTCAAGTTGTGTTTCTCCTTTTGATGCAAAAATGTATCATAATGAAGTAGAACAAACAAATAAATTCCATGTTTTCTTCAAAGCCTTGGTAGATGAATATGAATGTGAAGGTGAGTCTTCCCCTTTCCCATTTTTGACTAAGACTATGAATGGAAAGGAAAGGATATTCTTGTAATTCCTATGGATATTTCCAGTCATGAAGACAAAAAATCTTCCAAAGAAAATAATATCAAGGCCGATGTTGATCTGGTTTGTCTAGAAAGTAATTGTTTAGAACAACGAGTGAGAAGCTAGAAGAGGCGGTGAATTGGAAAATTATAAATTTTCTCTCACCACTTATGAATTCCTGCTGATTTTAGGAATGATTTCATGCTACAATATTCAATAAAGGATTTTGAATTCCTTCATGAAAAAATTAGATATTCTCTTTTGAGAAGATGAAGGAATGACAAAATTTGTGCGTGCGTGCATGAAGAATGGAAGTAGCTAGTGACAGCTCGATAGTTAGAAAAAAATACATATTTTCAATAGATGGGAAGGATAAATTTTTTTGAACAAATTGCACCAAAGGTTTGGTACACTTGGTGCAATTTTTTTTGTCCCATTCCTATTAATCCATGTGTCGCCATGTAATTTGTTGTTGGGTTTGAGAGAGGGGCTTGAAAAAACACTTTAAAGAAGCTTTGGGGGCACATGGGTGACCAAGAGATTAAATGGGAGGGTTGGGGAGTTTTTTTCCCAACCATTTGAAATATTTAGTGCACATAGGACAAAAAAATGCACCCTCATCCTAGCTTGACTGGAGCCTGGGGGGCTTCACCTTGCGAAAAGATCTGAATTGTGGTCATTTGGAGGGTCCAAGGGCCCAAATAGGGTAGGAAGAATTTTATTGCACCTATTTCACAAAATATTTGGTGAAATTGGTGTAAAAAATTGCACCACTCTCCCATTGGTTGGATTTCCAACCTAAAAAATGACTAATTGTTGGAGCTTGTGCCTTGGAGAGTGACTTGTCGGGACCATGACTTAATTCCGGAGGAGTTTTTGATGAAATTTTATATGATTCCACCTGGAAATGAAATTTTTAATCTATTGGTGGTGATATAATCCTTTTATTCTTCTTGTAACCCCCTGAAAAATAGGCTTTTATTCTATCTTGAAGGTTATATCGATAAACACTAGATGTGTACATGTAGCATGCCTAGGTTTTATGTAGAATATGATTTCACCATCATCTAGGGATCTTAAATACCTTTCTGATGATATTTTTTGAATCCTAAATCCTTTTGGAGCTCTCAAAATCACTTTTTGAAGCTCAATAGCTTTGGACACCGTGAAATGCTTAGGCCTCCAAGACCCACTGTTGTTGAACTTACTCCTAAACTTGTAAAACCTTCAAAAACCTATTAAAAATGTTCATGGATCTCGGTATGCTTCCTTGATGATTTTAGGCCTTCTGTTCTGCTCTAGGGAATGTGTACTAGCTTCAAGAAGACTAGTGAATAGCCTTTTCGAAAGCTTTCCAAAAACCATATCTTGATGAATCGTGTTCTGAAAGAACTTGAAATGAATGGAAAACCATAAATCACCTATGGTACTAATGACAAGCCATCTTTGATTTCTCGAGACAGGGGGAAATATGATTGACTACGTGATTAGGGTGATGTGGGAAAGTGTTTGAAAATGTCTACAACCAAAAGTTTCGACATTGGGTTCTGTTGCCATGTTTGAAAATTGGGGATTTTCCTATTGCACATTTACACGAAAACAACTCGAAGCACTAGAATAGAGGATTTTGACCGTAATATTGAAGCAATGGATTACAAACAACGATGTCATGGAAAATTAAAGTGTTTAGTGTTCATATGTAGTTTGTGATTGGTACCTTGAAGAAATATGTGAGCATGGGTAAGTTCTCCAAAAACTTACAGATTTCTCGGGTAATTCATTCACTTATAGGTATTTTTAGAATTACCCATGGTTTGCATTTCTTATCCCACATTTGGTTCTTTTCTTGATCTATATAATACTACGGTGACCAATTGGCTTTGTTTCCCAAGAAAAAAACAAGATTAAAATTTCTGGTACCCAAGTCACTTCATATCTCACGAGAAATTTAAATGAAGTAATAGATACAAACCTATGGAATGTTTACTTAGTTGATTTCATGCAAAGAATGTGTGCCTCAAATAGATTTGATCATATGGTGGCAATTCATGCCCATAGTATTTCCCTTATTTCCACTTTCCCACCCTCGATACAATTCTTAGAATTGGTATGGGTTTTTGTGTAGATAATTACAATTCAAAAAATAAAGAAGTATTATATGGAATTGGTGTCAAAGTTCTCTCATTATCACCTGAAGCATTCGGAGTAATCACTGGTTTGCGTAAACTCAAGAAGGTAGTAGAAATTAATATTCAACCATCACAAGATTTATGGGATACCAAACATGCAAAATGCTCCAAAAGTATGAATAGTCATTTGTTGATTAAAAACAGGTATTCTCATACTAGGGTTCCATAAACGTTAGCCGGATTAGAATTTTTGGAAGAGGTTGAGGACCTTATCACCCTACTAAGAATAATTTTAGGTTTGAAGGTTTTTATAATATTTAAGAAGGGATGTTTATCTATATCCATATCATTCTATTTAGTAATGAAAATATTTTTGGGAAAAAATCATTAGCACATCCATCCATGACTAGCTCATAAAAACGGCTATGCAAATTAAAGAGGGAAATATAATTAGATATGAATTCTACATGAATTTTTACCTTTTTTCAATTTTTCATGCAATAATACTCTCCCACGGATCCCAAGAATGGAATATTTCACCAACTATAGGGTTTATGATGTCTACCCTCAGTTGAATTTGGAGAATCATAGAGGAAAAATTAGCAAGATATATGATTCCTTCTTTACACAAATCATATCTACACCTGCAAGAAGGGTAATCAATGACTATGGGTGTTACTTTATCCAATTTATATTTTTTACTTACATGAGGGTAAATGGTTTTCAAGGGAACCCTTATATGTTGCCTAAATAGCTAGATGATAAGTGAGCACTTTTGGAACTTTAAAGGAAGTTGGAAAAAGCGCATGAGTTAATATTTGGTAAGAACAAGACTAATATAAAGTTCCCAATTTAATTTGGGAGATGCACATGCTCAACTATTATAAAGGATGTGATTTTAGATGAGGAAATGAACAAATTAGAAATGAAAAAGTTTTAGTCAAGGACAAATTATGACATGAAATTGGTGATGATCAATATTAGGAAGCTCATATGAGCATGAGTCACATTATGAGGATTTTCTGATGAATAGTAGAGATGAAGATGAGGTTAGATTGATATATTTCCCTAGAAGACTCTGGAGCAAGTGATTGATTACAAAGTGGTGGTTTTGCCGTAGGATTTTGTAGATGATCCTCAAATAGTACGACTATATTATATTGATATGAAGTTGACCAGGAAATATATTGAACCACTAGATTGAGATCAAGTAGAAATAAAAAAATTGCATGTCAAAACTACTGATGTGATGAGAGGGACTTTAACATGGATGACAACTAAGGGGTTAGATTTATTAGTGTAAAACACCAAGGTAATGCAAGAATTCAGAGACTTAGGGATCCTCAAGGATGATATTCCCCCTCTAAAAGATGGATAAAGAAATATGGACCCTCTAAAAGGGAAAGTAAATCAACTCCCATAAAAGAATCCAATGAATGGGATGATAGATGAGTGGATTTCTGCTACAAGCAAAATGGGTAATTATATGTCCATTTTAACTCACAAAATTAAGGAAATATTAATGAATACTATGAAATATGACCGAATCACCCACAAAATCCCATTACAAGCTAATATCCCTTATTCTTCAAAGCTTAAAACCCCTACATTGACCTTAGCATGATCATCTAGTAAGGGTAAGTGAATGAGAAGATCCTTTTGGTATGTGGACCCAAAAATTAGAGTATAGAGTAGTGAAGAAAAGGATGAACCTTATCTCAAATATTTTGAAAGAACCAAAAGAGCTAGGGTTGTATACCCCTTGGAAAGAGATACTACGACACTTGTGAGTAGGTATATTCCAACTTTGGGAATACATGGAAAGGAAATAGAGAATCTTTAAGAAATAGATTTGGTTCCAAATAATAAGGGGAAAAAATCTTCTATTCCAAAAATGACTCAAAGAGAAGTGAATCCACAAGTTGAAATAGTGGATGTTGATAAAGAAGAAATAACCAAAAAAACAAGTATTAACTAACCTATTGTAAATTCTAATAGTTAAGAAAGGAATTGATGCTACCCCCTAGATAGTCGAGTCACTAGAAACTCTAATGGAACCAACTGCAACTATCCAAGATATACAACAAGATGAAATTGTAGTGTCTATGGTTGAGAAAGTAAAAATTGAGGTGAAAGATGCAAAGGAATCACTGAAAAAGGTAGTTTCTTAAAAGGAAGTATAACCTTAAGAAGAGATAAGTATCACAACCCAAGGAGAGATAAATGTTCCTAGTGACCCCTATGGAAAAGGCAATAGAAAAGGTCAAATAATACATTGTAATCCATGTGATGGCTAGAATTAAGGAAAAATAACAATCATATGATGAATTTTCAAGAGCCAACCCCTGCAATTATGTTGACCAAGGAGCCTAAATAAGATAAGAAATAAATGAGGTGGAAGAGGACATGTACTCCACAAAGGTTGAACTAAAGATTCGGTAGTTGGAATAAAAGTCCCACAAATATAGAATTCAACTTTAGAGATGCCTCATGTTTCCTCCAAGGAATTTTCTCTTTTTCGGCGATCATAGTAGGTACTACAAGATCCAAAAGGAGGAAAATCCCCCACAATAGGATTTTTAAGAGAAATAATCCCAAGATAAGAAAAAGAAATAGTCAATTAGAGAGTGTCAATGTTGAGATTATTTTATTTTCCAAACCACCAAGGGCCCCTAAGAAATCCAGGGTAGTATAAAAACCACTTATAGAACCCTAGGGGAAGAATACATTAGAAATTGAAACTCCGAAGGAGATGTGTTGAAAGATGAGACTAAAATTAATGAATAAAAATAATTCATATTCTCTTGAGGAAACACACATTTTTTTTTGAAGCATGATAATTCAATAGCCATAGGAGGCCTTATCCAAAAAATTGATAGGGATAAGGGAACTAAGAAGTAGTTGAGAGAATTTTTTTATATTATATCAAATTGTGTGAAAAAATGGTTGCAACCACCTACTGAAGGACACAAAATTTCCACTTCTCTAACCCCATAGGCCCTATCAGCAACATATGAGTCAAAGGAGACAATCAATTCTATAAAAATGGAAATAAGAATTGTGCAAAAAGGGCACAAAATTCATAGGAAATACTTTGGAGTGATATAAGAAGATCTACGAGTAGTTGGAGGAAGCAAATTAATAAATGGAAAAGTGTAAGGATGAACTTATTTATTGGGATGGAATTTTACCCAAACTTGAGGAAGTAACCCAGATGGATAACTAGTTGGTGGAAAATTAAGGTATTATTCTGCTTAACATAGAGGGAACAACATACATATGAAGGGGCCATCAATTGAGAATGAAAATTCTAAACTAAAGCATTAATGAGATCATCATAGTGAGGGACAAAAATGGGATTATATTGATGACATAGACAAAATACTTAAAAGGATGATACATATCCTAAACCAACTCACATATTGAGACATAAGTTTGATGATTTGATGCAATTTTTTCAATAGATAAAAGAGGATTGGAGACCATTTATTCAAGTTTCAATTACTCAACCATTCAAAGTTTTTTTCATTTGGAAGGACTGATAGCCAAATTGGAAAAGAGAGTAAAGAAGAATAAAAATGTTATAAGTAAATTTGAGAAATTCTTAAGAGAACAAGGACTCATATTTGTCTTACATGTTGGACTAGATGATGAGTTTCTCATTAAACTTTATAAAATATTTGATGTATACAATGAAAATTTGATTGAACTAAGAAAAAGATGCATCCATTGAATTAGTGTCAACATGAGAGAGTTTGTAAGAAAATTGTAACATATGTATATATAAAATAAAAAATTGGGATTTTATAGGGGCCCCTACCCTTAGAATTTACATAGCTATTTGTTAATATACATTTTAAAGAAATTTTTGTTGCAGCTAACATTGTATTAATTGATGACTACAAAATCCTCTTTAAAGGTAGGAATTCTAGCCAAAAGCTTCTTCTTCCGATATTCAAGTTCCTTGAGGTCTTCGGCACCAAAAAAATATTACACATCACCTATTAATCCCCTAGGAATTCCTTTTTCCATGAGCTCTTTGATGCTCATTTTTAGGCCTTCTATAATTTTGATCAATTCCATTTTTCTCTCAAAAGAAAAGGACCAATCTGATATTTTCATAACCATTTAAATAGGTTTTCATTCCAAAATGAGGTGAAGTCTTGGACGTTGAATCTTATTGAGGTAAAACATTGGATAAAATGGAGCTATGTAACATTTATTTAAGGGAGGTTGAGGTAACATTAGAACTTCTTAAGAAGGGGATTCTCCATATATTTATCAAGAATGGAAACTCTCTTCTCCACTTCAGCAATCTTATGGAGAACTAGATCCGTGTCTTTGTTGGGCTCATTTGTAGTTAGTGTGGACTCGAGTGTTGTAATTTCATGTTCCATTACTTTTGGATTGAAGAATGTGAGTGACTCGGCTATGGAATTTTTCGGTAATGGCTAGCCTATAGTAGAGGCAAAATTTCTTCAACTTATCTTTTGGACAAAAAGGTGATGGAATAGAACCTAAGACATAGAAAAGAAAGGGGTTATCCTAATAAGATTTCATATTAAGGAAAACCAAATGAAATGAGGAGTCAAAGTACCATAAGGTTCAGATTGATCTTAAATCTTGAAAATCATTTTAATAAAAGCCTCATTAGGGCCAAAAATATTGAAGATTGCTTGCAGAGCTTCTAAATAAAGATTAGATAGAATTGTTTCCAATTTCCGATTCTGTCATTTTTCAAAATGAATATCGTTGAGTATCTTTTGGAAAGCGTTGATTAACACATATAAATAAATGAGTAAGTTCATGAAGATAATGTGGATCTTTATACAAGGACAAATTCTAGAAAGACTTATGCAGATCACCATGTTATATTCCGTTACAAAATTAATCCAAATTCTCGGCATGGGATGAAAAAGGGGGAAATGGATGATGAATTTCATTAAAGTATTCTCTTGTTTGGTTTAAATTTCACATGAAGGGGATAAACTAATCTAATGAAATGTAGCAACCATCCAATTCCCAATTAATTTTTTCTATACGAGTTATATATCAAATCAATTGGAATAATGACATTAGGTAACAAATCATTTCTATTACTAGGCGTGTGTGTGATAATGATATAATGAGTAGGATAAAATGAATTTGATGATGCAGGAATTAATATACTATACACATCCACATCTGCAACATAATGACATAACCTTTCCAAAATGGATGACTAACAACCAAGTCTTTGTAGTTAGAAGATATTCCCTCCATTTTTGTAAAAGCGAAGACTCATTCTTGTACATTATGGAATTTCTCTCGGAAGCTTTTGGGGGAAATTAAAAATTTATTTTGGATATTTTGTAGAAGTATGAGGTTCTTCCTCATACTGAGGAGGGGATAGTTTCTATTTGATAAGTTGTGAAAAATTGTTGTAACTTTGTATTTTCTTATTTCCTTTAATGGAAAATGTATGAAATTTGAATTTTGGACTCCTTGTCCCAAGGTGGTTGCAATATACAACCATTTTCAAGAATTGAAGACATTTGATATATGTCCCCTTGTCAAAGAATTAAGAATTTGAATTAAATATGTCTTTTTATGATTTCCAAGTATGTTTTTTTAGTATCCTACATGTTGAATGAAGATTAATAAATCATAACTTTTGCTCCAATCTATGCATTCATTGCATTTATATATATTACCCTAGATCATTCCTTGGTTGTTGCAATTTTGGTCACTAAATTAATATTGTCATGTAGCGTTTACTCTGTAATATTTGATAAAGTTATAAAACCCTTATTATGACCTTCTTTTTGAGTGATTTTCTTCATCTTTAGAGTATATCGTTGGAGTATGAAAATAAAGAAAATGAAGATTTTTTAGAATGCTTGCATGAAAATTTGTGTTGAGTGTTATGAAGATTGTGTGGAAGTATTTGTGTTGATTGAGTATCAATGAATAAAAATATTTCTTAGAAGTTATAATTACCGAATTTCCCATTCACTATGTTCCAAAATAGTAGGATGTCATATCGGATACTAATACATTGTTTTATGGAATTGACCATAATTTACTCTCCCATTTCTATAAAAACAAACATATCTTACCCCCTCACCATCATTAACATAATTGTAAGTGCGAGATAAAAAATTTGGGTCACACTCCCCTTGGTCCCCTTCAATCAATTAACGTAATACATTTAATTAATCATGACCCCTTCATCCCATATTAATATTCATCCTCACATTATTAATTAATTTAATTATTTTAATCCTCACACCTCCACCTCATCATTACACCTCACCCTGGACCCATTCCAGGGGCATTTAACTCACAATGACCAAGTCATCACTCTCAGCACTGAGTCATCACTCCTAGTGTTGAGTCACCACTTGACCTAACTAACTAAGACTTCTTCCTAAACCTAACTGGACCTTTTCTAAGTTCTTCTTGCCTTCTCTCACGTGAAATCCACTTTCCTAAGTGGACTCAAGGAGAAAGCACACCAAATTTGGGAAGATCTACCTATTTTTGGTAAACTTATAATTTCCCACCTTAATCATTTCCGGTTATTCCTCGACCGACATTGGTCACATAACCATCAGTGAGTTACTTTATATACAATTTTAGAACCTATTACCAAGGTTGGTCATTTTCAGTTTTGGGAGAATGATTACATTCAAGCACAAATCCAAATCCTCTCAACATCTAGATGACACAAAATATTCAACCACAAGCCCAAGTAAAAATTTTCCATCATCCCAAGGCATTAGTATATTCACGGGAATAATCCGGTAGTATTTTTGTGGGCCAACACAAAATATCTTCATGGATCAACTACCGTCATCCTTCACCTAACAAATCTGCAAATGCAAGTAAGTATACATGATTTTAATAATTTTGTGCTTTCTTAAATTTTAGATCCATTACCTCTTTCATTAAACTTTACTTTTCCCTATATTCCTTTATCTCCACCTTCTCACCAATCCATCAACCCAACAACTTATGAAATTTTGGATCTTCGTAATTGGCCCCTAGGTATTCTCGAGTCTTCTTGGTAATATTACGAACTCAAAAAATCTCCCTCAATTCTACGTGCAATCACAAAGAAGTTCAAAAAATGCTTTTATTTCATTACTACCAAACTGCCCCTACGATGTGTCAGTCACCTTAACCATTGTTGGTCTCACCTCTGTACCAATATTGGTCACCGAATGACATTGGTCACCGTGTCTTTTTCTAAACCTCCACCAAACAACCCATAACTCTAAAAACTCCATCTAGACCTTACCAGATACCCAAGCAACCTTACCTAATACCCATGTGACCTTTCCCAACTAGAAACATACCTTACCTGAAGCTAGATTAGTTTGTATTTCAATATTCTGCTTAATATAATGTGTTGATAAAATTTTGAGATAATTAAATCAAAGTGTTAGCAATAAGACCTTTATCTCTCATATTTACTTCAATTAGTTTAATAAAAAAAAGTGGATTGACAACCATCTAGGAATTATCACACTTCTGGAACTAGCGATATTTAGGAAGTCCCTTTGTCATTTGGTGGTATTTTTTTGTTTCTCATATAGGTTGTTCCTCCTATCCAAAGGGAAGCTCTCACATTAAGTTTGGTCAAATTCTACAACGTGCACATACCATTTACTTAATCACAAGTATTCCTCCTTGACTATTACCTTATTTATTTTACCACATACTTTGAGGTGAAACATTTTGGCATGTCTATTGGGATCCATTAGGGGTTATTTTGCATTTTTCATTCCTAGGTGAATCAATTTGTGTCAATTTCCTTTTGAAAGAGTTCACATTAAAATTTGTCCCTTAGAACATTCTTTTTCTTCTATTGGTCTCATTGACACTTGTATTTTGGACTAAAAAGAATGCTTCTTTCTATTTTGTATTGCATTAGTGAAAGACATAATCTTGCCTATTCATCATTTCTCTCATCAAATTTCATTATGGATTTGGGTCTAAAATCTTTGCATATCATTTCTATGTGTTGCATCTATAGCTCATTTAAAAATTGTGGGAAACCTATATGTTGGAAGTCATGACTAGCTGATGGTTGAAAAATTGAACCGTAGCTCACACTTTGCACCCTTCTTTCTCTATACCAAACCACTGAAAATAAATTACTCATTTTCTTGAACAACATCTTTCCTGGAAGAATTTGTTAATGATCACATGATCAAAGGATTGACAGTGGGCTCCAAACTGGTTTCTTTGTCTACTTATCATCTTAGAGAAAGTACCCTCCATGCCAAAACATACCTAAAACCATTCATTGTTGTCGAATTTTGTAGGGTAGATTTATCAAACAAAAAAATCTACTATATTTAGAAGTCATTCCAAAATGGCATAACCCAAAACATAAAATCTACCACATAGGATTTTGTATTTACTAGCTTTCTGCTTGATCCATGTTTTGAGATGTGAATTCATTTTCTCCATTCTTATTTTCATTCACACTCCATAATCATATTTGTTGTATTCTGACTATTTCGAGTGTGTTACGGTCAATCATTTCCATACTAAATTTACGGGTTGGTCTTTTACTTGATCTAAATCGCCAAAATCTTTTTTTTTGCATATTTTCACAAATTTCACAATAACCGACATCATCCAAAGCAACCACCATCGGTTCCCTCATCTAACCATCATCAATTTACTGACCAATGTCAGTTTCCTACTATTTTGGTCATTTTAACCAAAGTAGCATTCACCACATTGTTATTCTTTTTGGGATTTCCTGAATTACCTCACTATATCTCGTGTCTCTAAAACCACTATCAAAGTCCAGATCTACTCAATTTTCATCATTTATTGCCAAATTTTTAAATCCTTTTATTTTCCATAGTGATCATATTGGTCCTCTATCTGGAATCGATTACTCTCTGTCATCGACATCGGTTACTAGATCGCGCCGTCGGTCTCTATGTTTTAATTTTTCAATTAAAACAACGATCAATTTTCACCTTCTGGAACCATTTTCTCCATTCCTTTTGTACTCTTGTGTTATCTGCAGAGCTCAAATTACCAATTCTTTGTTAGTCACATGGTTTTGACTCATAGCAAGCCAACACTCTCGTGTTTCATGTTAGCCACCAGCCACTCCCACCTAGCCCATCACCCCCTTCAATCTTAGCACCTATGGATCCCAATCATCCTATTATCATCAGTACCGATGATGAGGAGTTGGTGAGACTCCTTGATCAAAACCCTGCTACTTTACAATATTATTTATCCCATTCATCCACTCAAGATTCATTAGGGTAGCTTGTATACGACATGTCTATGTCCATTCCTCCTACCCTCGCACCCACTTCTACATCATCTATTACTAGCTCGGCCATACCTTCTTCCACCTTACCACTTGTGGTGTCCCATCTTGACCCTACATCATATATATACTTCACATGTGACATCTATCATTCCTTTGACGTCAATCACTCCTACGATGTCAACCATGCCTTTATCAAGCCGCCTTAAGTGTAGGTCTATCTGCACCCACCACCTCTCATATACTTATTGCATTGTAGCCAAACATGGTATCGGCAGCCCATACACCCTTCCAAAAATTGTCCTCTCCATCCTGCAGTCTCTTCCTCCAATTTCTACAAGAGTCATTACATCCACTCCACCTACCTACACTTATCATCGACATCCCCCTATTTGATCTATCGCTTATTCAGGATAGTTGCCACCTACATTTATTCCATCCTACATCCCTACCTCACAATTTTTGTACTCAGCACCACCACATATTGGGATGCCTCCCACTTCATCCCCTTCCTCTGCATCTAAATATTGGCATGTTTTTAGAATGTGTAGATCATCCACGAGTGTGAATGTTTATTTTGATGGTCAATTCATTCAACATGGTTTGTGTCTTAGAAGGTAATGACCAATGAATATAAGAATCTTCCACACCAAGGTAAGTGAGAATAGACTCAACATATTGACATTAAATAACATAAATAGAAGGTGTATGATCATCGACAATGTCATGATATAGAAAGGGAAGAGAAGAGGGAGCCTTTCCATCTCATTGATAAATAAGAGGTCCCGGGGAAAAGGTGTTTATAAAAAGAAAGTTAGGAGGAATGGATTTTGGATCCATAGAACATGTAGGTGAAGGTGGTGAAGTTGGTGAATGGGGTGGGGAATGTTTATCATCCTCAATGAGTTTGACTCAGGCCTTCTTGGGAGATGGTTTGGAAAATACAATACCAATGCAGTATTTATGCTTACGAGTGGTGCAAGGAATGACAATATGGTGGATTTGTTCATAGAAACCAAAGACAAAGCCTTTCCAAGCCTAGTAATGGAGGAAGGTGTGGGTGAAGAGGTAGTTGGTGAGATATTGAAGGTTGGATGAAAATGGTTGAGTTTGGGAAGGTGGATTGGGTGAGTTTGTAGAAGCATCAAGTCCCCCATACATTAGGTTGGTGTAAAGGTGGGGAGGACCATAGGTGAAAACCTCATCTATGTTGTGATCATAGTGGGGATGTTGGTGAAGTCTACCATACTATTGAGGAGTAAGGAATGTGTCAATGTTAAAAATGTGGTACTCCCCTAGAGTGAGACATTGAAAAACACCATCTAAGGGATCAGTAGTTGGTATGTGGGTAGCAGGAATAGATGAATTAATGGATAGTTGGGAAGAATAATCATTGGTTGGTTGAGAAGTAGATGGATTGGATGATGGGTCAGCTATAAAATTTGTGGTAGTAGTGGGAATAGAGGAATTAGTTATGGAAGAGGTAGTGACAACATTGGAGGATAAAGCAATAGCTCAAGAAGAAATGGCAGCGGTGGTAGATGCCTTAACTAGTATAAGGACATCATTAGGTTGATATAACATGTTATAGGTATTGAATGGTGAAGGGTCGGTTGGAATGGTATAGTTGTGTCCTTTATGTTCAAATTTTAAATAGAGGTGTAAGGTTGAAGGAACATAACCCATGGCACGGATCTAAGGTCGGATAATTAGCATGTTGTCTTGAAATTACCCCTTTGAGACATAGAATAATTTAGGAATGGTACGGGGGCCCACACGAATGTGGAGAATGATGGTGCCAAGGGTGAAAGTCATGACATCATTGAATGAACGCAACATAACTAGGTTATTATGCATGTAATTGGTAAGGATGCACATTTTTTTGTATGCATGGGAGGAAATGATGTTGATGCTAGCACCTCCATCGATCATAACTTTTCGAATGCCATATTATCAATGTAGATGGAAATAAATAGGGTGGGATCAGGATCATCCAATTGGAGAGGTATAATATCATCATCGAAAAAAATTGATGGAAAGCTACTTGATGAGTGGTATCAGGTGTAGAGGAAAGGGATGAAGTGCTGAGAGAGGCCACATGATGAGGAGTGATAATGGATGCAACAAGAGTAGGGTCATTAGGTAAAACCTCAATAGATTCTGAGAACCTCAATGAGGGGCTATCGATGAGAATCGAGAGGTTTGGATGAGGTCATTCAAAGACATTTTGATTGGATATTGGTGAAACTATTTAAGCATTGTATCTTTGGGTGACCCGTCGAGAAATAGGGTATGTGGGTCCACGGATGATGATTTTTGGTGTAGTTACTGAGATGGAATATTGGGTAAAAGAGTGGTAGATGCACTTTTTGTTTTCTCTTTTCCTTTTTCCTTTTGGGATTGAGTGGAAATGTGAACCATATTAATCTATGGTGAAGGAACAAATGAGTTGTGATAGGTGTAGTGAAAGGACACACAAAAATATGGTGTGCGCATATACTGGTTTTATGAAAACAATGCAACACATTAGAATTTTGGTAGAGGTTTGGCTAGCTCTCTTATGCAAACCAAATTGATCTCAAATGTTTGAGGAGGACCTATGACTATGCTACCTAGGCCTGTAGGGCCATCACCTGTGCCTATAAGATGGTCACCTATGCCTCGACCCCGTACGTTGTCCCTACAACCTTGTAATCTATACATGTAGGGTGGCCACCTAGCCTTGTAATATATCCCTCTACACTATAACTATCACTAAATCAGGCTGCCCTTGCCTCGGTGGTGCCGTCTGTAGCTATGCCACCCACATTCTACCTGTATCCATTAGTGATGCTTGCATCATCAATCCATCTATCTAGAACTTACACCTCCTATACTGTGGGAACACTTAGACATGGTGGAGACATGGGTATCTCCATGTCGTCTCTATGGAACTATGGGAAAGGTTGGGGAACCTCCTTCCGCATTCCAAACTATCATCTAACCCTATCCATGGGTATCATCTCGTGCTCCCTGAAACACTTCCCCTATATCCATCTCAATAGTTGAAGGTCCTCTAACTCCTCAGCCATGCCTCTAAATGACAGATAGTCAACATATGGCCACTAGATGATATCTACCACTGATAGACCCTCCAATAGTCACCTGTAGTATATAACATCATATGTTACCCTGACCACTCTACTTTGTACCCGGGTGGTACCCATCTCTTGAACCCTACCTCCTCTGATCCACCCCCGAACCACTCCTGCCATGGTAACCCAACTGGACACACAAACAATGTGCTCATACACCCAATAGTGTAATAAGAATGTGTAACACATACAAAACCTCCTCAACCTACCATAGGACCAAAGTTCCCTATACAGCTAAACTAGAAAAGCGGGTGCCCAAGAAAAGTAGACCCACTCCTCGATCATGTCATGTAGTACCCCCATTGGTGCTCATGGGAATTTCCCACCCTCGGAATCCGAGAGAGAAAAACATCCCATTACCACCATCATCAGCACATATAGCCTAGTCTCCTATGGGTAGGCCACATATATATCCCCATAGCTCAAACTCGCACTATGATACCTCAACATGCCCATCACCTTACAAAATACCGCCACTATTGGCTCCACTAATTCCTTAAATGAAGTCGAATACATTGTCTCCCCCATAATAGGAAGCCACATGAACCTATACATGTTCTCTAATGTGAGGGTCATCTTTCTCATCGGTAAATGAAAGGTATTGGTCACTGAGTCCCATCTATCGATGAGAGCGACCATCAAGTTATGATCTTGGGATATATGTCTATAGTACCTAATCAAACTGAGTCCCACATCTTTTATGTGCTTCCACTCCTCGGTTGTAAAGCTAGGCCACATCTGTACCATTAGGATTGGTACTATGTCTCTCATGCTCACTGATCTTTTTCTTGCATCATCTAAAATAACGTTGTCAAGTCATGACCTTCTCAAATTACCCATTCCTTAAAACCCCAACTAACCTCATACTTAGCAATTTTTTTACCAAATCACACCTAAAAACATCACTCATACCTACCCCCTCACGGTTTCCAATACCTACCCCTTTACCTAATTCACCTAAAACCTACGGTTTCCATTTTCATACTTACCCAATTCCCTAGACCATTTCACCTACATACCTATCAACACATACACTAGGATTCCTTTTGCTCTTCCACCTACACTATCCTTCACCATACCCCCTGCCTTTCTTGTTTAACTTTCCCAACTTCCTTTGCATTACCCTAGTCACTTTTTACGATGACCAACATCGGTCACCTTGAGTGATGCTAGTCATATTGACCAGCGTCGGTTACCCTTTATCCGGCCGATGCGAAAAAAATGCAACCGACATCAGACCAACCCTTGACCAGCGTTGGTCATTTTTGCAGCTATGAAAACCAGAACCCCCATCCCCATTATCAAAAATACCCAAAAATAACCTAAACACCTACCCCAACCCACCCAAACCTATCCTACCTTCATTACCAACCCTATTTAAGCTACATTCGACCTTCCCACCCCCTGTTTCATTCATTTTAACCACATTTTCAAAATTAACTTTCTACCCAAAATTAACCCGTAATAAACAAAATGATTTCAATCTTTTCAATTCAACTAAAATATTCGAGATAGTCTCCTACTTCTACTCGATGTCGTCTCTGCGGTGGCACCTCTAGTCTCTATGTTGGTGGTCCTCCTACTCCCTCTCCCGCCTCTACCATGCCAAACTCCAACCACACACCTCCCAACCAATCAAATATCTCCAATCAATCTTGTGGACCCGCCTACCAAATTCCAATCACCCGTTAGTCACTCGTCGAAACAGCTAGAGACCTCGTACCATCGCTTTTCCACTTTCCACTTCTTCTTTGTCATTTTCCACAAATAGAAAATAAACAAATGAGTTCATAAATACATATTTTTCATTTTTTCATCACCAATTCGACATGACCAACATTTTTCATGTCATTCCCTTATAGCAAGCGTTGATTAATCTATAACCAACATCGGTCACCTGGCATAATCATTTAACCTACCCTATACCCATTTAGCACTGAAACAATGTTGATCATATAACTATTACCCTTACCAACACCACTTACACCTTACCGACACACCTAAATTACTTGTACATTTTCTTAATTTAGTTGAGGGACATGTTATTTACCTATACCTTGGCCCTACCTATGCCCTGACCTACATACCCTAACCTGAACCTCCTTTTGTGATATTTGAATTTGTGTACTTGTTATACCTTGTGATGTTGTTACCCATGTTGTTTATCCTAATGACCTTACCTTACCTAATGACAAGATGTTTATCTTAACCATACCTTTGGTGTCATGGAACAAAACCTATTTCCCATTCCTACACCTGACCTTGATGTGCTTCATGACCATATCCTATACCTTGGATACCTGAATCATTTAAACCTCATTTGGATAAATCTATCAAACTTTGACAATGTAGAGTTTACAAGCTATGCATGTGTGTGCATTTTATTTTCATTACCTATTACTTGAGCCAAACATTACCCTTACCTATACCTCATCCACCCTTTTTTTATCAACAACTTGTTTATCGGACCACTCACCATTGCTGTCTCTAACTTCAAGAGTTCCTAGTTTGAGGGGGATCACCTTCACTCCTATATTTGGGACACTCTAGGAGTATTACCATGACACCGAACACGAAGCTCTCCACGGATTAATTACCATCCTTCTTCACCTACGGATCTACAAATTCAAGTAAGTATACGTGATTTTAATCATTTTGTGCTTAAATTTTAGATCCATTACCTCTTTCATTATACTTTACTTCTCCATGTATTCCTTTATCTCCACCTTCTCATCAATCCATCAACCCAACCACCTATGGAATTTTTCTCTCCATACTTTCCCCCTATGTATTCCTGAGTCTTCATGGTAATATTATGAACCCAACCACTCTCCCTTCATTCTCTGTGCAATCATCACGAGAGAAGTTAAAAAAGTTACTTTTATTCAATTACTACCAAATTACCCCTACGACGTTGTTCATCTTAACCATTGTCGGTCTCACCTTTGTACCGACATCGGTCACTGTGTCTTTTTCTAAACCTCCATCAAACAACCCATAACTCCACCAAACTCCATCCAGACCTTACAAGATACCCCAGTGACCTTACGATACCCCGTGACCTTTCCCAACCAGAAACATACCTTTCTTGATGCTAGATTAGTTTTTATTTCAATATTATTCTTAATCTAATGTGTTGATAACATTTTGAGATACCTAAATCAAAGTGTTAGAAATAGGACCTTAATTTCTCATATTTACTTTCATTAATTTGATAAAAAAAGTGGATTGTGAGCCATCTAGGAAGTATAACACTTCCTGGAACTAGAAATCGCTAGGCAGTCCACTTTCATTTGCCATTTAATATCATTTGGTGGTTTTGTTGTGTTTCTCATAGAGGTTGTTCCTCCTAGCAAAAGAGAAGCTCTCACATTCAATATGATCAAATTATACAACGCGCGAATACAATCTACTAATCACAGGTATTCCTCTTTGACCATTACCTTATCTCTGTTTTATCACATACTTTAAGGTGAATAAGTAAGATTCATGCATCATACTTGTGTTTTAATTCAAGCATCCTTGATGAGACCATTTTCTCATCAAATTCCCTTAAGATGATGCAAAAGAACCAAATTCCTTTGTCTTAAGTAGCATGTATATGAGATCCATAGTATATGTTATATCTTTGTGACAAATCTTGGGAGTAGATATTTCTTTCATGTCCATACTCAACTCAGATTGACCTACCATTAAAAATACTAAGGAATAAAGTGCAACATGTATTTCCTCCATTCAAGCTACATCATGGGTCCTCTCACCTTGGTCGGGAAAGACCAAAAGAAGTAGGATCAAGACATCCCCTTTGTATATGCCTTCCTAATCATCCCAAATTCACTGGTACATAATATAATTTCATATACATCCTTAACCATAAATGCATATCGACTACATTTTCATCCTCTAATCCATCCCACTCGAGAAAGTCTGCGCAAGTCTTGGCGGGTGTAAAATTGGGAGCCAAAAAAATCAAATATTATCTTCATCAGATCAATCAACCCCCTTTTCTCCCTTCCCCCTTTCTCTCGCATGTCCTAATTCTCTGTTGGGAAAGGACTTTTCACTTTTGTCTTATTCATTTAAATATGACATATAAGAGAGCATTGTAATGATTCCCCTTTAATTAATAGAAAGGTATTCACTTTTCTTTCCTAGGAATATGAAAGTTCACAAGTTTTAAGGGTAAGTGAAAGATCAAGTAATAAAAGTTGTAATTATTCTAATTTTTTATCTTATCTTCCTCTACTCCCTCTGTCAAACTTTGCATACATGATAATATTGTAAAACCAAGAAATGTGTCTCCACCTTTGATAAACGAGTCAATATAATTTTGTGTCTATGATTTTTGGGTCTTATCGTTGTTTGCATTGTTGTGTTCTTCTAATTGAATGTGGAATTACTTTGGTTATTATATGTGAACTCGATAGTTCCTACTCACATTAGTAACCATATCTCTCCTTATTTCCTCTTCTTGAGACCTCATAGGAAATTCAAATCAACACCTTAGAGGATAATAAAGATAACATGAAATTTGAACCCCTATTCATAAATTCATTTTTCTTGAGGCATAGCCCTTTGGAGAAACAATGGATACAAGGATGAATATTTTTGTTCTATGATAGATGATCTAATGTTTGCTAAATACTCCACTAACCATATATATATATATATATATATATATATATATATATATATTCAATAAATCAATCCTTCATCCTAGGCTCAAGTTCTTCAAGAAGATGAATTGAAGTAATCATTGATGGCTTTCTTTCTCATTTCGGTTATTCATTTGATGAAAAAATCCCCAATGATGGAATGAAGCAAATCAAAGAGTCCAACTTCCTTCTTGATACAATATTTGATGAAAAAATGGACCATGACCTCTTTGAGGAGATGATTTCCCTTTCATCGCTAAAGGAATGTAATAATGACCATAACAGTGAGCATGGAGTCTTCCCTTTTACCTATGAAGAAGAAGACTTCCTAGAATATGTTTGAGATGGAGTAAAGTATTGTTCTCATGTATATGAGACAAAATTTTATTCTTCCTCCTATCATGAGGATGATTTTAAAAACTCTAAATCCAAACGTGTTCCCTTCTGTGCAAGTATGGATCTTTTCTCTCTATTGAAAAATGATGAAAACCAGGTATGTCCAATCTTGTAAAAAGGTAACCCCTAGATGACAAGAAGTATGGATCATGAGGAGGAGGATTTTCAAATGAATCATAGCTATATTAAGATCATATTACCAGCCATATCCTTGAGGCCAAACGCAAAGTTTTTTCAAATAAAGATGAAAATCAGTATGTGGAAACTTTAAAGGATGAATCTATGCAAGGCATTTTGAAAAATTTGGAATAAATTGAGGATCATCATCTCATTCATGATATCCTAGCCTATGACATGGAAATTAAAGATAACTATGATTTAATTTCTGTTTCTCCTTTGATGTAAAAATGTCTCATAATGGAGTATAACAAACACGCAAAATCCATGTTTTCTTCAAATCCTTGGTAGATGATTATTAATGTGAAGGTGAGTCTTCCCCTTTCTTTTTGTGTAAATAATACTATGAATGAGAAGAAAAGGAGATTCTTGAATACCCTATGGATATTTTCAATCATGAAGACAACACCTCTTCCATAGAAAATAATATCAAGGCCAATGTTGAGTTGGTTTATATAGAAAGAAATTGTCTAGAGCAGTAAAGTGAGAATCTAGAAGAGGCTTGTGAATAGGAAAAAAATCAAATTGCTCTCATCACTTCTAGATTCCTCATTGATTCTATGAATGATTTCATGCTACAATATTCACTCAATGATGGTGAATTCCTTCATTATTGTTGTCTCTTGAAAACCACTTTTCGTTTTCCAAGTTAATTTTGAAATTTCGAGCTCTCACCCTCCTAAAGTATTTAAGCCAAGTTGAAGGTTCAAAGAAATAGCAAAATCCATGCCCTAGTGTTGTTTAAACCTCTGTTTTGCTCATTTTGAGAAATTCTCCATCTCTCGGTCTGTGCACATAATATCCTCTTTACAATCTCCTTTTTTATCAAAATTGTTCACTTGTTCTATGGCTTGGGTCGTCAAATCATTGTTTTGCCTCCATGCCTCCAGCTCACGAAGGAAATTCAAAAATTGGACTCAAAATGATGAAGTTCTCTTCTCTTGTGTATTTTTCCCACAGTTGGGAATGATGGGCATTTTCTTCCCTGTCAAATTTTAGCCCCATCATCCATGGGTATGTGGACATACCTAATTGGAAGTGGGTTGGTGGAGAAATTCATATTTTGATCCTCTTTGTAAAAAAGGTGAAAATTTAAAAAGTGACCCATGACCCAGAGATCGAGGCTAGAAAGGTAAAAGTTAAATTTTGAGCCGCGAGAAAAAGTCAAAGTTGAAGCCCATAGGGAAAAATTCAAAGGTGAAGCCCACTATTGAAAATTTAAAGAGGACAAGCGGGCCATAACGGAACTTTTGGAAATTTAACCAAATTCCCAAAAGTGAAGTAAAAGTTCTAGAATGCTTTTTGCAGCTCCACCAAAGGTCTCGAGCCCACCGTTGAAAATTCAAAGTGGAGGAGCGGAATGACGAAGAACTTTGAGTTTTTGAGCCTTTTTCTAAAAAGGTTAAAATGTTGAGATAAGGGCCGCGACCCCATTTCTAATTAGAGGATGCCACGTGTCAAGAGTTTAATCAGAGCAACGGGTCGGTGGAGGAATTTGATTTTTTGAGCCTTTTTCCAAAAAAGGGTAAAATGTTGAGAAAAGGGTTGTGACCCCATTTCCAATGAAAATGTGCCACATGCCTAAGTTAAAAAGTTGAAGCGGGGTGTGGGCCAATTTTTCAAAAGTTCCAAATCTCTAAAAAATACGAAATCAAAGGGATTTCCCCGTACCCACTCAATATCTTTCTACCACGTGGATGACCCGATTTCAAAGTTATAAGAGAAAATCAAACGATCTATATTCAAACTGGAAAATCAAATGTAATGTTCGCATTGCAAGATCTGGTTTTTAACCCGCCATGAGCATTTTCTTCGCAATGAAGGAATTTAAAGAGTCGTAAATGATTTGTAAAGTTGTAACCATTTTGGAATGAGATATAATGGCTCATCGGAGTCATTCAGGGGCAGTGATTGATTTCAAAAAGACCGAGTGCTTTATACGGAAAAGATAGAAAATGCCACACTTCTTCTATTTTCTCTTCTTCCTTTAATTTCTTCCATTCTCAAGCTATGTATAAACTCTACTTGAGATTCAATAATAAAAGAAGGAATTTTTGCCTCTTTGATTGAGGAATTAATTGGTACGTTGTGACCAATGAGTTTTATTGATCTTGTAGCTTTTCATACGGATTTGTTTTTCTTCTAACTATAGATGCATGTAAATGAAATTTATAATTGATGTGTGTGAGCATCGATATTCTAATCACAACATTAATTTTCTCCCACCTCCATTTCCACTCCGCTTCCCCTTTCCAAGAAAAAGTTTCTTCTCTAGTGAGACATTGCTAGCTTTGCCACATGGTCAGTGGAGTGCCACTGTTGGATCGTGGTCGAAAGGCCACCATTGAAATCCACTTTTTCATGCATGCACATACGGAAGATGCACCGTTCAAGTAGAGAGACTTAGATTCCCATAATGTTGGCTTTAAGCCCACCAAATTTGTCCACAAGAAATTTTTTATCACCAACAGTTTTTGGTGCCCACCGTGGGGTAGATTTTGTAGCATCTGCACCTAAAAATGACCTCAGGGTCATAAAATACAAAAAAACAATTCTAGAGAAATTTTTATGGAGATTAAATAATCACACAAACTACATGGATGTAATTCATGGCTATTCTGGGAAATCCTCCTATTGAGAGACCTAATTTACTCTTTCACATCCAATAAGACATTGCTTCTGATCTAAGAGAGGCTATTTGGTCTAATAGATGAAGTTTCAATCATTACTTTATTGCCATAAGGATTATGGATGTGGAAGAGGAACATGTTGTCGAATTGGAAAGGCAAAGACAAATTCCAGCACCCCAAAGAAGAGCATAAACTTTCAAGCTGGCTAATAGAAGATACACCCAGTAACTTAGGAAAGGAGGAAAATTTGATCCCATATTTGAAGAGATTGAAAGAGAGGCAAGAGCTGAAGAGGAGATAAGGGCTCAACTTGAAGAAATAGAAAGACTCCAAATTGAAGTAGAAGAAAGAGCAACAGTAGAAGCAGCCTTAGCAAGACCGGAGGCTAGAAACAAGGAATATAATGGGTGATCATGAGCATGAAGTACGTAGGCCTAATGTACCATGGGGAAGAAATACTGGTCCACTTGCTCTTCCACAACCACTTCATGATCTCCCAAGAGGCTCAAGAAAGAACTTCCCAAAATTCAAAGGGGATGGTTCTCAGCTCCCAGAAGAACATGTAGCAGCATTCATCACTTCTTGTGGAGTGTTGGGAGTTGAAGATGAAGATGTTTTAGTTAGGCTCTTTATGGAGTAAATATAAGAAAAATTTGTTGAATGGTTCTACATGTTGCCCCTAAGATCTGTCACATGCTGGGAAGATCTAAGAAGTGCATTTGAGCATAGGTTCAAAAGCATAGAAGATTTTCAGGATCTGCTGGTCCAATTGGTTTAGATGAAGAAAGAGAACTCCAAATCAATGAGATATTTTGTAGCAAGGTATGATAGGTTGACAAAAAGGATCCCAGAAGATGTGGTACCCTCTGAAAACAACTTGAAAAGGTTCTTCATCAGTGCTTTTCCATCAGAAGTTGGTTTCTTCCTCAGAAGAGCCCAACCAAGAACATTGAGGGAAGCTAAAGAATTTGCAATTGAGAGTGATGATGATCTAATTCTTTATGATAAAGTGAAAGGAACAAATGGGAAGAAAAAATTTCAGAGTTCAAATTCGGTCCTGATCCAATGTTCCAAAATATGGCAAATGACCTAGTTGCTTTGAAGAAACAATTGTCACAAATCACAACGAGGAATGCTCCAAGGAGACCAAATCTTCCTGATAGACCAAGAATTTCTCCACCTCCTTGTATGATTTCTCTTGAAGCACCACTAGTTAATGCCATCTATGACACTGGGGAATCAGAAGAAGGAGCAGACATTGAGGAAACTGAAGAAGAAAGCATGGATGACTATGAAAACTATCTTGAAATTGAAGAGGTTGGCATGCACAATGGCCTAATTGAATATGTTGCTGATGAGGAGGAAAGTGATGAAGAAGCTCCAAGTTTTTCATGTGCTATTTTCACTCATGCACAATCCAATAATGGTGTTTCACCTCGGTAGTTACAAGCGAGAGTAGGAATAACAAAGAATATAGCTCTCAAAACCTCCACTAAACAAGATTATCATTGGGGATCATTCACCAATTGTAAAGGATCACACTACTATGCCAAGTAGTTATCTAATTCTTCTCCCAAATCAAATTTTTTTAAGAGAAATTCTCTTCTAAATACTAGTTCTGCAAGAACATCTAAATTCAGTCAAAGGCTACACCCCATCTCCTTCCAAGCCAATTACTACATTTGAAAAGGAGGACCCAACACCAAAAGTAAAAATGCATCTATCATTTAAGTCCTCATCCACTACTATAACCTCTTCCTCATCTACCATAACTTCATTTGAATTTGTAGAGAATGCTAGAAAAACCAAAGTCCATCTCTACGAAATTGAATACCTTCAAACACATCCTACCCAATTTGACAAATTCATCAATGTAGTCCGGGGTGGTAACTCTACATCCCCAATCTCTAATTCTAAAGGCTTACTTCCCACACCATCCACACCATCTTATCAAAACATGCTAGCCCTCAGTGCCTCCACCACAAATAGAGTTGAGCCTTTTTACCTGTCACTTCTCATCAAAGGTTTCCAACTAAACAATTGCATTATAGATTCTAGAGCCTCAGATAATGTGATGCTAGAAAAATTTTCAAATGCTCTTTGCCTCACTTTGACTCGGGTAAATGGAACATGCTACTCAATGGAATCCAAACAAGTTCCATTGGTAGGAAGGATTAAGGATGCTTAGGTTGCACTAGTTGATTACCTTGACAAGAAGATACTCTTGACCATTTTGGTGGCAGACATCCCAACATCTTTTGGTATGTTGTTGAGTAGAAGTTTTTGTAGAGATCTAGGTGGAGAAATAAAAATGGATTGGTCATTTGCAACTATCCCAGTGAAAGGAGAAATGAAGAAGTTGTTGCCAGTCAGAAAAATGAAGTTCACAGTAAGGAAGTATGATGATCCAAGAGCTGATATCCTTTTTCAAGATTGTGGGCTTGGAAATTACCTCCTTACATCAAAGAAGGAAGAGGACTTGCCACTTCTCATGGAGGAAGAAGAAGACCAAATCTGGACAATTAAGTTTTATGGCAGTCATTCCAGAGCAGGTTTAGGAGCTGGTGTAGTATTATACTCTCCCTCTAATGAGGTATATCCTTTTGCCTACAAGCTGCAATTTGAAAATACAAATAATACAATAGAGTATGAAGCATTAATCTTAGGTATGAATGTAGTAGAGGACATGGGAATCAATAAGTTGAGATGTAAAGGTGATGTAAAGGTTGTGGTAAAGCAGGTCCGCCAGTAATATCAGGTGAAAAAAACCCAGACTTAGGCACTATAGAAACAGAGTGTGGGACTACATTGAATCCTTTGATGCATTCTCCATTGAAGCTATCCCTAGGGAGCAGAATGAAAAGGCTGATTCTCTAGCGTGTGTCACTTCCTTAGTGACAACTGATCCTTCTTTTGGCAATGATAAAGTGACAATTGAGATGGTGTTCGAGACCAGTGTACTGCAGACAATGTGAATCATTGATAGGTCTTCAATGATGACAATCAGATCCTAGCCTTCTCGAGAATAAAGGGATAACTTCAATAATATTTTCTTTGAAGGAAGTGAAAAACCACACCATGAATCAGTCCCCAAAGAAGAGAAGGAAGGAATTGAGGGAATTGATGAAGAGGGAGTAATCAAACTGAAAGGAAAAAAAATCCCCAAAGGCCTAGTTTCTTTAGAAGACCTCTTTGACAAGCATGACAGGTTCATCCAAGAGAAAGAAAAATAGTCTTCTCGATGTCCATCTAATTTTAATCAAGAAAACATTGGCACTTTAGAGAATCCAATGATGGTTAACATTGGTAAATGCTACTCACCAGAAGAGAAGTGAAAGTTTGTTGATCTGCTAAAAAATACTCAGATGTCCTGGCCTATTCCTATGATGAGCTTAAATATTTTCAGCCAAAGGAAATGCATCACTTCATTCCTTTGAAGCAAGGAGCTAAGCCCTTCAAGAAAAAACAAAGGCCCTATAATCCAAAGATTGCCGATGTTATCAAAGAAGAGGTGAAAAATATGCTCAATGCTAGAATCATCTTCCCCATCCACCATTCAACATGGGTGGCTAACATTGTGCCAATAAGGAAGAAGAATGGGGAAATAAGGATTTGTGTAGACTTCCAAAATCTGAATCATGCATCTCTCAAGGACAACTACCCTCTTCCAATCATGGATCATATTTTGCAAGCAGTCACTAGATTTGAAATGCTCTCTTTTCTTGATGGATTCTTAGGGTACAACCAAATCAAGGTGGCAGAAGAGGATTGCAACAAAACAACCTTCACAACACCTTGGGGCACTTTTTCCTACAATAGAATGCCTTTTGGCTTGATCAATGTTAGGGCCACTTTCCAAAGAGTAATGGAATTGGCTTTCAAAGATTTGAAATATTGCATTGTTATTTACCTTGATGACCTCACGATTTTTTTAAAGAGGAGGGGAGATCATATCTGTCATTTGGAGAAAGTCCTTGCAAGGTGTAGGAAACATGGCATTTCTCTAAAGACAAAGAAGTGAATTTTGGAATCACAGAAGGTAAGTTCTTTGGGACACATTGTGAATAAACATGGAGCACACATTGATCCTGAGAGGATCAAATCTATCCAAACACTAGCCTTACCAACCAGCAAGAAGGGATTTCATTCATTCTTTGGAAAGGTAAACTTCCTTCATCATTTTGTGCCTAAGTTTTAATCGACTAAGTATATAAATTCCATGATGAAGCCTTAAGTAAGTTTCAATTGGAATAAGGAAGAAAAAGCAACATTTGAGGAGATAACGAAAGCCATTGCAAAGCTCCAACTCTTGTATCTCTAGATTTCAACAAGGAGTTCATCATGTATTTCTATGCATTAGAACATACACTCTTTGTTGTCCTTGTTCAGAAAAATGATAAAGGTTTAGAAGCACCCATTACTTTCATGAGATGTCCTTTGAAAAATCATGAGCTAAAGTACAACCAATTAGAGAAACATGCCTACATAGTGGTCAAATTTGTTAAAAGTTTCAGATTCTACACTCTCAATTCCCATACAGTGGTGATGGTCCTTGGAAGTGAAATCAAGTCCATTTTGACTCAACAAGATCCTAGGGATAAGAGAGAAAGTTAGATTGTAAAGACCCAAGAATATGAATTGGAGATTAGACCCTCTAATATAGTAAGAGGAAATGGTTTGTGCAAGTTGATTGTTGAAGATGAAGCTCTCAAGGCTCAGCAGGGAGAAGAAGATGGTGTTTGTTCAACCTATTTAGGAGACAGTCCACATGCGCTCTTTTTCACCACTACTAGTGAGTGGTATGCGACATTGCTTACTACCTCACTTATGGAGAATGCCCTACCCATATTGACAACAAAAATGAAGGAAACTCAAGATAAAGGAAGCCAAGTTTGTGATTTGGAATAATGAACTTTACAAGAGAGGCCTAGATGGTTGTTTCCTTAGGTGTGTAGATAAGGAGCAGCAAGAAAAGTTGCTCAAGGTATCTCATGATCAATCTTATGGTGGGAATTTCTTAGCAATGGTCATCGCACATAAGATCCTCATAGGGAGTTATTATTTTCCCTCCATCTTTACAGAAACTTAGGATTGAGTTTCCAAATACAAAGCATGCCAACAATTTGTTGGAAAGCCACAACTAGCTACATTTCCACTCAAGCATGTGGTGATTGAAGAACCATTTCAGCAATGGGGGCTAGATTTTATTGGTGTTCTGAATCCTCATTCTAGTGCAGGGCATACTTATGTACTCACAGTAACTAATTACTTCACTAAATGGGTGGAATCCATCCCAACCAAGCAAGCCAACTCCGAAACAGTCTGCAACTTTATCAAGGAGAATATCATTGTTCATTTTAGAATACCACAAAAAAATCATAGACAATCCATCTATTTCTCTTCCAAGGAGTTCACGAGTTTTGTTATGGCTTTGGAATCTCCCTATCTCACTCTTCTGACTACTACCCATAAGGAAATGGGAAAGTTGAGTCAAACAAAAGAACATTGTGACCATTGTTCTCAAGTTGGTAGATGAGAATCAAAGGAACTGGCACAAGAATTTATATGATGCATTGTGGGACGATAGGATCACTCCTAAGAAGGAAATAGGTATGTCACCTTTCCAAATGTTGTATGGAGTTGAGGTAGAGATTCCCCTCACAATTGAGATGTTAGCTCTCAAGTTGCTGCAAGAAATAGAAGATGGTCAATACAAAGACTCCATTGATAAGAGGATCCTCTTCCTAGAGAAGATGGAAGAAAGTAGATGCCAAGTGGTGGATAGAATTAAGGAGCATTAGTTGAAAGTGAAGAAATTTTTTGACAAGAAGACCAAAGCAAGGAATTTCAAAGTTGGAGATTTTGTCTTGCTATGGGACAAGAGAAGAGAACTAAAGGGCAGCCATGGAAAGTTTGATTCATTGTGGCTAGGCCCATTCCAAATTCATGGAGCTTGTGGTGAGAATGTTTTTCTCCTCTCATACTTGGATGGAATGCCATTGGAATTTCCTCAAAGCAAGCAATAATTGAAGTCAGTATCATCATTGAAAGCGGGTTGTCCCCACTTTTCTCCATAGGTGTGTTTTTCCCTTTTCTGTTGTGTAGTTTTGTTTTGGTTTTGTTTGGTTTTTGTTGTGTGTGGTTTGGATTTTGTGTTTCCTCCTTCTTCCATTCTTTCTCATAATTGTACATGAATCTGTAAGGCCCAAGTGATAAGGCATTGGTCAATGTTATACGGTTTAAAATTTTTGAGATTCTAGATCCTCATACCATGTCTTCGTTATGATCAGTCCATGCCATGTCCTCAAGCTAGAGCCAGTTGTTGTCTCCCGAAAACCACTTTTTGGTTTCCAAGTTAATTTCAAAATGTCGAGCTCTCACCCTCCTAAAGTATTTAAGCCAAGTTGAAGGTTCAAAGAAATAGCAAAATCATGTGCCCTAGTGTTGTTTAAACCTTTGTTTTGCTCATTTTGAGAAATTTTCCATCTCCCAGTCTGTGCATGTAATATCCTCTTTACAATCTCCTTTTTTATTGAAATTGTTTTCTTGTTCTATGGCCTAGGTCATCAAATCATTGTTTTGCCTCCATGCCTTTAGCTTACGAAGGAAATTCAAAAATTGGACTCAAAATGATGAAGTTCTCTTCCTCTGTGTATTTTTCCCACAATCGGGAATGATGGGCATTTTCTTCCCTGTCAAATTTTAGCCCCATCATCCATGGGTACATGGACATACCTAATTGGAAGTGGGTCGGTGAAGAAATTTGTGTTTTTGAGCCTATTTGTAAAAAAGGAAAAATTTAAAAAGTGACCCACGACCCCGATCAAGCTATAAAGGTAAAAGTCAAATTTTGAGCCCACAGGAAAAAGTCAAAGGTGAAGCCCATTGTTGAAAATTCAAAGCAGATGAGTGGGCCATCGGGGAACTTTTGGAAATTTAACCAAATTCCCAAAAGTGAAGTAAAATTTCTAGAATGCTCCACGGCTCCGCCAAAGGTCTCGAAGCTGCCGTTGTAAAGTCAAAGCGGAGGAGTGTTGATCAAAGAAAAACTTAGTTGAACTTGCACTCGAGTCCGTTGCCAAGAATGGAAAAGGAGAAAAAGAATGAAGTAATAGGAAGGTGTCACGCATGGAGATGTAGGGTAAGACTCTCAAGGACTTAGCCAATTTTGGAGATCAGGTCTATTCTTAGAGACTGGCATGCAGAGTACATAAAGCGATGCCGAGATTTGCGTGCCACTCTTCGTGGGGATTTTGGAAGGACATGTCAACTCACTCTTACATGGACATAAGTTAAGCATAGATCCATCACTTCAGTTAACTATCAACAATCTATAGATAGCATACTTGCATGTATGGCTATAATTGTAAAAAGGCACATGGTTGTTATTAGCATGCGACCTATTTCTGGTAGAGTTAAGTGGTGAAGGGTTAGTTCCCCTCCTATATATATATGTAATGAACTACTTAAAGGAGATATATAGAGACATACATAGAGAACGGATGGAACCACATGTGACTGGATGATTGTAACAGATCCATGTGCGCATACCTGGTATTTTATGAAGCTATTGTATTGTTGGTTCAATGAATAGATAAAGGAAATTGACCGAAAAAAGTGTGTGATGTGTTTTATCAATGCATGTTATTACTTTTATGATGATTTACCTTTAGCGTTTATAGATCTGGTTAGATATAAATGGTGAATGGATGGATTAGTTCCAAAAATATATGTTTACTATTTTATCATACCACCATTCTACTAATACAACTATTAAGAGAGACTGGTACCTTTGCGCGCTTTGGGTTAGTTCCCCTCCCTATATATATGTAATGAACTACTTAAAGGAGATATAGAGAGACATACATAGAGAACGAATGTAACCACATGTGATTTGGATGATTGTAATGAGATCAGGACACACACATGCCCGATATTGTATGAAGCTACTTTATTGTTGGTTTAATGAATAGATAAAGGAAATTGACCGAACAAGGTGTGTGATGTGTTTTATCAATGCATGTTATTACTTTTATGATGATTTACCTTTAGCGTTTATAGATCTGGTTGGATATAAATGGTGAATGGATGGATTAGTTCCAAAAATATATGTTTACTATTTTATCATACTACCATTCTACTAATACAATTATTAAGAGGGACTTGGTAGCTTTGCGTGCTTCGGGTGAGTGCTCAGCCTAGGCTGAGTGATGTGCGAGTGCGACTAGGTGTTAACTAACAATTCTAGGCTGCATCATTGGTTATGTTGCCAGGACCTCTTTTTTATTTGTTTCAGAATGGTTTATGATGAAGACATACCAGCTAACCTTGGCAAGCATTGAAGAATGGATTCATGATCTAGAGGAAGAATACGCATGGAGGTTTGACACTGGATCCATATTTAGCGCATGTACTTGGGTAGAGTAGAATCTGTATGATAGTTTATACGAGAGCTTCTTTGCTATCTTTCCAGTAGAATTGTACGAATGGTTGAATGCATATGCATCTAAGCGGAATTGGAGGTATCGTACGCTTGTTTGGACACAAGAGGAATTTCAAACACTCTATGATGCTGACCTAAGTTGGACTCGTGTGGTAGATACCTGGTTTTGTGGTGTCCTAAATAGCTATATTCTGGAGTATTCAATTTCGACTTATTCATGCCCGGAGGTAGCAGAGTTCCAGTTTCTATAGTATCCTAGAGGGACATATTTGCAAGGTATTCCGCTGGTAATCAAAATACTAATGGTAACATTGAACTTGGAAGCTAAAACCATGGAGAGCTAAAGAATCTCCACACGCGGGGGCAGGAATAGGATTGGTGAAAGATGGCAGACCTAGTGGCAGCTCGGAAGAGGGAAGAAATGTGACTGAAGTATGATGAGGCATGCGAGAGGGAATTATGTAAGAGGCAAGAAATTGCAGAATGAATGGCATTGTGGAGAGAGATGGCTCGTGAAGGATTTGAGGCTCATGGGGAGGAAGAAGAGCATTAGGAACTCCCCATCTAGGGAAGCATGACAGAGAACCCTCTTTAGCCTCACATGGATGTGTGCCAAAGAGACATGACATGGGATGTGGGCACGCATCTAAGCCAAACCTATTGACTTAGCCCTTGTGCTTGGTTTTTCAAGATCTAGTACAACGGGTAAAAGTAGTTTTAATTCAGAAGTGAAAGCACGAGACATAGGTCGGATAGTAAGTACACCAATGGTAGCATAGACAGGATTTTTATTCTTTGGGGGTACATTATCAAGCTCATCATCTACACAGAATATGAGTGCGCCGAGTGTGGGAATCACTTATGGAGTGGGACCACTTCCCGTGCATCGTAGGGTTCTAGTATAGTACCATTGTTGGGGCATAAGGGAGTGCATCCACGGGCTCTATTCCAAATTTTGGAGGAGGATTAGGTGGTATGGGTAGTTCTAGTTCTGGTGGTTTGGGTGGTATTAGAGGAAGAGGAAACCAAGGAGGTTCTGGGCTAGGTGGTCAAGGCCCGCAGCAACCAGAGAACATTTATATGGAGATGTCCCTTCATCTCCTAGAATACAGAGGTATCGAGGATGCTGCTGAACATGTTCATATGTGCAAAATATTATGGCACGCAAAAGGTATTACAACACGTGAACGCAAAGTAAGTCAATTTGCTACTACATTACAGGCGTGCACACGCATACTGGTATAGGAAGTTTGACCCCAATCAAACTTGTATTGACTATGCAACATTGAAAGATGCTTTCTTAAAAGAGTTCCATATCCCTAAGTTTGAGCAGAAGAGTATAAGCGCACTCAAGGATATAAAGCAAGGCACTACTGAAAGTGTTCGTGAGTATGATGCACAATTTAAAACACTTTTATCCAAACTCTCTTATGACATTCATGCAAGTCAGCATGCACAATGGTTTGTTGGGGGACTGATTACTCCATTTTGGAGAGCACTATCGCATAAAACTTTTACCGATCCACGCAAAGCATTAGAAGCTACTTTATGTGTCAAGCGGTTGGGAGTATTGACACGGAGTTAGTCCATTTTGGAAACTCATATAGCGGCTATGATGAAACAGTTAGATAAATTATTGGCAAACTCACCTCATGAAACGTGCTCAGGGATATGGTGTATAGATTGTGAAGTGGAAGGGCACACTAAGGATAGTTGCCCTCGCAGAACTATACATTTGTTGTTATTAGACTATGAGATTTTCCATTTGAACCATGATGCTAGTCACTGCCCCCTCCTACAATGCGTGATCAGGAAGAATGTATCCTCCTATAAAATTTGTAGGTCCACGACCCATGATATCAAGACCGTAGATTGATTGGCCAAATCCATGATGCCATTGATATTGGGGTCAGATAGGTGAGTGTGGTTGATAATTCTAAAGGGAAGAATGAGAATTAGGATAGGGATTATAATAAAACCCGCTATGATAGGAATGACAAAAGGTTTGAAGGGGCTCGTGAAAGGGGACGATGATATAGAAGCAGATATGGAGGAAGAGGCTGAGGTGGAGGAAGGAGTGAATTCCCTCGAGGAACTTTCTATACATGTGGCTCACCTGACCATTATAAGCACGAATGACCGTAAAATATTTCCTGTTCATTTTGTGGAAAGGGACATAGTTATGAAGAGTGCCCAGACTTGTATGAGCATCTCAGTATGCAGCACAAGCAAGAAAACAAGGGTGCAGGGATGGTTAGAATCTAGAACATGATGGAGAATTAGTGGATGCTAAAGTTAACACTAGAACCTGAGGTGGTAACAGTTAAGATAACCACACGAGCTGAGGTGGCATGCGTAAGAGAGATGTTGCAACTGAAGCCAACAATCACTAGGGAGGAAGTTTTACATGCTAGATATCAGATCCAGCTCATCAGAAAGAAGTCTATTAGGACACAATGGAGGTCCTTAGGAGCCTTCAAGGTGAGATACAAGGATTAAAAGAGTAGTCTCAGAAATTGGAGCACAAGGATATAGAACAAGCCCCCGTCGATATTGACGACATCAGAGAGGTATGTAGAATGTTGTGCCAAGAGAATATTATTCCTTTATTAGGAAATTGGTTGAAAGGGAATACTCCATGCATAAGGACTGAGACTAGAAGACAAATACTCCATGTAAATCTCCCTCCTGATAGCATTGACTACGACAAGGAGATCACTTTGAATCTTTGTTGTGGATGGGTGGTTGTTGAGCAATATTTTGATTGACATAGGTGAAGTAAATGTACTTACATTGGATGCGTGGGAACAAATGGGGAGACCCCCATTGCAGCCATCATCTAATGTATTTATCATGGCAAATAGAACAAAAGGTACTCCCATAGGAGTTTTGAGGGATGCATCTATCACTATACAAGGGGCCAAGTTCATAGGAGACTTTGAAGTGCTAGCGCTTGGGAAAGCCAGATAGTTTCCCAGCTTTTCTTGGGTGCCCTTGGTGTTATGTGAACAATGCTGATTTGAGGTTTAACAAAGGATATATTAGCTTCGAGAACAACAAGGAAAGGGTCATAATACCATTGACAGATGGGAAATCCATGCCATATGTGGAACCCTTAAGCCAAGAGGACCTGAACAGAATCTATGTACATGCTATTCAGGACCCAAAGGTCAATGATCCATCCAAGGAAGGAATACTTCATTGGGAATATTCTCAGTCAGTCAGCAATACCACTAGTATTACTTGCGATAATTGGGCTCATGACACTTATGAACTGGTGGGACGTGAGGTTAAACGTGCATCTACTGGTAAGATGGGTTTTCACTCTGTTCGATGTATAGGTCATGCAATACCTCACTATACTAGATCTGAAGATTTGGCTGGGTTCTTATAGGCCATAGAAACAAATTGGGATGATGAACTTAAACGACGCACTATGCTATCATATACTTTGGGCGGGATGGCCGCGCGCTGGTGGGTAGTCCACAGGGATAATCTCTTGGAATGGGAAATGATTGGGACCACCTTATCAACCAGGTTTTCAAGGAGTAATGCACCTACAAACATACACCCTTATCATGGTGATCAACCTACTCAACATCATATCCAAAGCACTAATGTGAGAGACTCTAGACAGTAGGCTAGGAAGAATTACCGCCTTCACTTTTGGTGCATCGGTTTTATTCTACTCTAAAAGGTTATGCGTGTGCTTGGTATGTCTATGTTGAATTACATCACGACACTGGCAACTAACAAAATTTGACTTCAAGGATGATCCAAACGTTTGACTTATTTTCATCTACACCACCAGTGAACATAAATTTAAGTTTTATGAAGTGCTTAACCATGGGAGATAGTGGGAAAGTGGATGAACTTGTTTAGGAATTATTTGGTGAGACAAAGACAGGGGTGTGCTTTGCGGATGAAGAAGATGATATCATATTTCTTGAGCATGCTTCTTTAGAGAAAGATAAGGGGAAGATGGTATACATAATTGATGAGGAGGGAATTGAGCACTTGGATGTGGATCATTCACATGGAACATGTGAAGTGTTATCCAGTGCGGATGTAGATGCGTGTACATATCACGAACCTACGAAGACAACAAAGGTCAATATAGGCACAGAAGCTGAACCTAAGGAAGTGATAATTGGGGATTATTGGTCCGAATCGAATTAGCGAAGATCATCAAGTTTTTTCACAATTATGAGGACTTATTCCCAAGAGGATACCATGAACTTAAAGGCGTGCATATATCACTTGGAGAAATGAAGATAAATCTCAAGGAAGGTGCGCGCCCTGTTAGGAAGTGGCCATATCAAATGAATCCCAATTTGCATAAGAAATTAAAGGATAAGATTGACAAGATGCTGAAATATGGGATCATTCAACCATTAGATGAATCAGAATGGGTCAATCCTATGGTGATAAGTATTAAAAAGGATGGCAGGATTCAAATTTATGTTGACTATAGGGATTTGAATGTAGCATGTAATCTGATCCCTTTCCTACGCCATTCACAGAGGAAATATTAGAAGGAGTGGCTGGGCGTGAAATATATTCATTTACCAGATGGGTTTTCAGGGTATCATCAAGTTAGGATTGCCCTAGAAGATCAAGAGAAGACCACCTTCACTCTTCGAATGGGGAAGCTTTGCTTATCTTGTGATGCCCTTTGGATTGAAAAATGCACTGTTTGTATTTTCCGGGATAGTGGTACAAGTCTTCAAGGATTTTATTCATAACTTTCTACTGAGTTTGTCTTGATGATTGGACCGTTTATGGGCTGATTAAGGATCATTGTGACAATCTGCGCTTAATGTTTGAAAGATGTCGACAGTTGAGTATCTCATTAAATATCAAGAAGTGCATCTTTGCTACTCCATTTGGCACACTTTTAGGACATATCATCTGCAAGGAAGGGTTGTTGGTTGATCCAACTAAAGTTGCCATCATCATTGGCTTGAAAGTGATGGCTAGTCCAAGCGAGGTGTGCAGATTTTTGGGTCATACAGGGTATTACAGAATTTTATAAAAGGGTATGCAAAATTTGTTACACCCTTGGAAAAATTGCTCCAAGGAAAAGATACATTCTACTGGGGGGAGTCACAGTAGCGCGCGTTTGAGATATTGAAGTAGAGACTTACTACCGCGCCTATCTTGTGTTTTCCTTCATGGGATAAACCTTTTCATGTTCATGTGGACACTTCTGGCACAGCCATTGGTGCTGTCCTAGCTCAACCAGGTGAAGGTATCATTGATCATCCCATTTGCTTTGCTAGTAGAAATTTGACCCCTACAGAACAAAATTATACCACTACAGAGTGCGAGGCCTTGTCTATGATCTATGCCTTGCAAAAATTTCATCAGTATTTGTTGGCTACACCATTTGTGTTTTATACTGATCACATGGCATTAAAATATTTGGTGAACAAGCCCATTTTACAGGGGCACATATGCTGGTGGGTACTCTTATTTCAAGAGTTTGACTTTATGGTTGTGGTAAAACCAGGCAAAAGCAATTCTGGACCTGGATCACTTGTCTCGAATTCAATCAGGGGAAGAAGCACAAACAATAGAAGAGACCATGCCTGATGCACAACTATATAGATTACAACATGCGCCATCGGAATTAGAGAACATTGTTGTCTTTCTGAGAACTGGTATGGTGCCCGAAGGCATGACAACTTTAGCGAAGAAGCAACTTGCTATTCATGCGGCACCATTCATGTTAATTAGTGGTGATTTGTACAAGTTAGGTAGAGATGAGGTGTTACACCATTGTGTCTTGGAGCATGAACGAAAGGACATAATGGAAGAAGCACATGGTGGTATTGCAGGTGGCCATTATGTAGGTGATGCAATAATGCGCAAGATCCTACTTGCTGGGTTGTGGTGGGAAACATTGTACAAGGATTGTAAAGAGTATTGTAAGACATGTGACCATTGTCAACATCTCGGTTACCCAGACAAAGGGATGAGATGCCCCTACGACCAATAATGAGTGTAGAACCCTTTGAGAAATGGGCAATTGACTTTGTCGGGCCTATCTCCCTAGTCGCACACAGGATTAGGTCACGCTATATCATCACTTGTATAGATTATCTTACCCGATGGGTAGAAGTAGCACCTACAAAGGACTATACAACAGCTACAACAACACAGTTCTTATAGGAGAATGTCCTCACAAGGTATGGTTGTCCTTTAAGTTTAACAAGTGATAGGGGTACACATATTTTAAATGAGACAATATGAATTCTTTTAGATGAGTTTATGGTTGCCCACCATAAAACTACACCCTATCACCCTCAGGCAAATGGAACTGCTGAGGCATTTAACAAGATTTTGAGCCACACATTGACCAAGATTTGTGATGTTGGGAGGAAAGATTGGGATGATAAAGTATCAGCTGTTCTTTGGGCTTATAGAACAACATACAAAAGATTGACCAAAGCCACACCTTTTCAATTGGTGTTTGGCGTGGAAGCTATTCTACCTCTAGAATTTATGTTACCTACTTTGCACATTGCACGCATTGGAGGTCTAGTTGATGAGTAGGCCTTGGAAGAATGAATTGCAAAGATGGTTTAGCTCAATGAGTGTCATGCCATCGCATCTGGAGTTAGAAATAGGAGAAAGCGTGACAAAAGGCATGGTATGATCGACACATCAGGGATAAAAAACTTATGGTGGGACAACTGGTTCTTCTATATGACTCCAAGTTTTTGCGCCATCCAGGAAAGCTCAAGGTGCATTAGTTGGGGCCATATGTTATCACTCATATAATTGAGTCAGGTGCTTGCCAATTGGAAACAATTGATGGCACGCGGTTTCCTCGGTTACTTTAACAGGAGTATGCTAAAGCCCTACTATAAATAAGTCTTCTTGGTGTTTGTAATAAGGTATTATTTCTAGATACATTAGGTTTCCCTTTATGCATTTCCTTAATGTATTTATTTCATCATTGCTATGCTTTGTCAATTTTAGCTCTTGTTTGTGTAATAAGCATGCTTGCGTGCATGAAACTAACTACAATATGAAGCATGTTGATGCACAGAGGACTGCACATCCTTTTCATGTGGGGTGGATTGTTGGTGACTCTCAAGGATATGCTATGAAGATATCACGCTGTGGGTGTTGAAAGAAGGTTACTAAGGGTAACTGACAAAAGATTGCTTCTTAAGATAAGAAAGAATGAATATGGATAAGGGAAAGTATAACGCGAGGTAAGTAGTGGACATGGTAGTTACCAGGAGATAATGCAGTGATGAGGTACTCGGGCATGAAGGGGCGTGCTGAAGAGAATTCCATGACAAGAGGGTAAAGACGTGCATTAGAAGGTTATAGCTTTGGCGCAAAAATATACCGCACGGAAATGATAAAAATGGGTCATAAATGAGGAGAATTTAGTAGGTGGAGGAGCAATTAATGCAACAAAAATTAGAAATCTATATAAGGATGGGATGCGATTTCATTTTTACCCTTGCGAATATGAGAATTTTATAGAGAGCCTATACGCGAAGAGCATAAAGCTAATTGATTTGAGGTGCGAAGTAAGTTTAACCAAGCGTGGAGAAGAGAGTTGTGTATTAGAAGGGATTGTATCCCTTAGAAGAAGGGTTTGACAAAGTAGAGTAATACAACAGAGTTAGGGTGCATAAGTTTGTAATTAAAAATTAGGGCACGGAGGAATCGGGTTAGGGTTTGAAGCAAATCACTCAAAACACATTCAAGCTGACCTACAAAACAAAACCCTATAAGAAAATGGCACCAAAGAAGAAAGCAACACCGATAAAAGAAAAGAAGAAGGTGGTGGTGGAAGAAGAGGAGGAGATGGCCCCGGAGAGAAATTTCTCCGAAATGTAGTACCCTGAAGAAGTTATCGTGGGGTAGGAATGGAATACCCACATAAGACAGAGCAAGATAAGTGAATACAATCACCGAACCAGTGAAAACCAGAAGAAGTTAGACGACCTGCTCACCACTCGAACAAACAGGCACACTGAAGATGGCATGCCGATATATGATGATGCCAGGAAAAGCTACTCAAGGGAAATGGTGTCTACCAACTTTATGAGCTTCCATACTTTGGAAAGTATGCACCTTTGTATAGATGGCTAATGAGCCGAGTCCATGAGGACTTCTTCTACTTCGCAGGATGGAGGGTAAGACTGACACCCATCCTTATTGCCATAGTTACTAGATTATGGGCAATAGGCAAGGACATTAAGACCAATTTAGCTGACAAAAGTTCCATTTTGGAGACATAGAAGGCGCTGGCCTACTAGAAAGGAACGCACAGGATGGACATTAACAAGTTGAAAAATTGTCAAGTAGTACAAGCAGCAACACATCTAACCACAAAGTTGAATGAACAAGAGTGTTGGTCACAAGTCAATTCTATGTGGTTACATGTGGCCAAGCACATGTCAGAGGGAACCACTTATAACATCGTTGGATTCATTGCAGAGCGGATAGTTGAGGAAGCACACAAAGGAGTAAGATAAGTTTTGGTTATATCTTACTGAGTTTAGTCTTCATGGAGATCGGGGTACCTGATGGCCCAAAAGAGAACATATGGGAATACCCCATGAATCATAAGTCTCTAGCTGAGTGATTCAACAAATATCTTTGCAAAGGGTTGATGATGGAGGAAGTTAAGGAGTGTGCTAAGATGTGGTATGATAGGCTCCACGCGGTGTTTGGGGAAGAATGGCGCATACCCAAGGATTTTCCCTCGGTCTTGGGAAAATAGGTACAATTTGTAGTCTACCAGCATTTCTATATTGCACGCTTTCCAATGGTAGATGGGTCGTGGAGCCCCTGGTGTAAATTGCCATATGCATTCCCTTACAGTTCTTCCAAGCTGCAGTTCATCGGTTCACCAACACACGGAGGTTGGTATTTAATGTAGACAAGGTAGATTGTGAGTATCACACCCTGAGAAAGACTTATGGATATCTAGGGAGGAATGCATACAATGAGAATAACATCTCAGAAATCTTAAGCATTAAGCCAGAGATAGTGGCCATCGCAGATATCGGGGCCGCGCTAATATACCTCCAATTGAAGCCTAAAATGGAGAATAACAAGTACGTGGAGAGTGAATTCGTAAGCCGGTGGCCGCCGAAGGGAAAGCATACTATGGAGAACATTCCAGCACCTAGGCCCTCTGCGCCCAAGCAAGATGAGGAGGAAGAGGATGAAGAACCCAAAGATAGTGGCGGCCTGGTGCAGAGAAGGAAGTAGCCATCTGACCAGGAGGGGGAGCGCGCGACAACTCCCTAGGGAGAAGGAGCTACGGGGAGGAGCAGGGCACACAGATATTTAAGAAGGTGTTTAAGTGCACAAGGGCGCAAGGAGGAACCCAGCAGGTGAAGGAGCTAGAGGAGAAGAAATGGAGAAAACTCAAGCTGAGTGAGGAAATGGAGGAATCTGAGGAGAAGGTGCCTTCATCTCCAACTGGGGAGGAGCCTCAACATGAGGAGGAGAAGATGGAAGGAGAAGAAGGGGGTCAATCAGAGGCTACACAGGACAAGGGTGGGGATACATCTGGTATTCCCAACCTTGATGCAGCCATTCCAAGAGGACCCCGATCCCATCAAATAGGGGAGGATGCCAAGGCACATGCCATGGGGTATGCAGAAGACCCAAAGTTGATCATTCGCACTTGGTTCTAGAGTACCATCGAGTAGAAGGATTTATTTGGATGGGTGCTCATGGATGAGGACAAGGTGACCCTGCGCACAAGGAAGCAGCTCTCATGGTCTATGCACACACACATGGACAAGCCCGAATTTGATGTCGGTGAAGAATCGTGCGTGTCACGGCGGTTGAAGAAGGCACCTAAAATGAACCACATGAAAATCAAAGTGACAATGATGTCGATGAGCAGTGAGCAATGCTCTAAGTAAAAGTATCCTTCAAGTAACACAAAGAAACATAGATAAATCTGCTACCATCAAGGCAATCGACAGAGAGATTAAAGGCCAAGGATGTGCAGATAGCGCACCTAGTCCAGAAAAGGACTTGATAAAAAGAAACTATGACACTTTTGTTAGTATGTGTTATCCTGTAAAATTGACAAGGGCAATTTTACAGGTAACCATACCAAAATTTTGTCCTGGTCCCTCGCCAGGGACCCCTCTACGTTCGGAATGTTACAAAATCCCTTTCTCGGGAAATCTAGTTCTCTCGAACTTAGTCATTTTGGTCCCTTTTTGGCTAGGCGCACCTTTTATCTGTGTAACATAGAATAAATTTGTGCCCCCTTCATTTCCTTTGGTGCACCCTTTGAAGTGTTAACACAACAATTGTTGCACCTCCCCATGATGCGCCTTTCTTGCATGCGCCAAGGCACATGCACCTTCATGTTAACAACTAAATTGTTGCACCATGTTTTGGTGCGCCAAGGCGCTCAAAATGAAGTGTTGATAGTACTAAATTTGTGCCAAAGTGGTGCAAATAATTCCATGTGACACGTGTATATCTCGCACCAAAAGGCACAAATTTCTACTTTTCGACACACATTTTGGTGTGCCCTTTTAAAAAGTGGTTGGCGCATTTATTACACCTTTGCCTATATATAGGCGCATCCACCCTGTCACTTTCACAATTGAAAACATGTGATAAATTTTATTCCTCTGCACCTGTCAGCACGCCCATCCTCCTCGTATCACGTTCGTGGACCCCACTTCATCTCTCACATTCTATATATTCCAGGTAAGTGGTTCTTACTCCTCGTATTTTGTTTTGATTGTTTGTGAGGTAGAATGCATTAGATCTGAAGCTTTAACCCCCTACCTACCGTTCTTGCAAATCTCTCTTCCCAAGTTGTTTGCACCCTCTTTCCAGATCTGCTGGCCAAGAGGGCTCTGCCTAAAAAAATCTAGACCTCTTTGCTGTGTTCCTCCCACTGTCAAAATATGTCAAGAAAACCTGAAAATCACGAACTAAAGAGTCAAGAACCTAAAAGTTGTTTCCGGGCTGCGTTTCTCCCTTGGCACAATCACCACTCCTGCTGCACAAAACACAGTCGTGCCTAAGGTGCACTGTTTCTGCTTACAACATGCACCATTCTTACGCAATACAAAAAACTAAGCGTCTTTGGCGCCTGACGCATCCCCATTTACAACAACAAAGTGTTATGCAAGATTTTCCTATGCCGCACCAAATTCCCCCTATGCGCATGTAATTTTGTTGTTACACGCATTAATCTTACGTCCTTTGGCACACCAAAGTTCCATGTTACATGTGAAATACATGCGCCATTGGCACACCCTGCCCCATGCAACACCAAGATTATTTGCACTCAAGTAATAAATCGCATATAATGGCGCGATCGCATCCATGCTTACAATAACAATAATGTCATATGAAAAATCCTTGCGCCCTATGCCCTTTGGCACTAATTTGTTCCTTGTAACACTTTGATTTAATGCACCATTCTATTAACTCTGCAGCCTGTAGTGTTCCTGCACCCTATGCCCTGAGGCCTTAAAATTGCCAACTCCTCATTCTTTAGTGCTTTAAAGGAAGATCTGACAGCTAACATGGCTCTTTTGCATTGGACTTCGCTCCTTCTTGCAGATCAACAACTGAACTCAGATCCATATATGTCTACATCAAGTAAAATGCCAACCAAGTCAAAAGGTAAGGATAAGCTTACAGAAGAAGAGATGAAGTATAAATACAAGAGGGTCAGAATGCCTGAGTCCCAGGCAGAATGTGACCTAGACATAAGAGACTCGAACTTGGTCACATCGACATGGAAGATTTCTGGGCTAGAACCAGAAGAGTCACAGGAAGTCCTTGGATGGACAAGTTGGTGGACAGTTGTCTACACTTTCTTTGGGAATTCTGTCGGTGCAATAAATAACGAATTTATGATGATAGTGGCTCACTATTACAACAAAGACACAAGGTGTGTCGAAAATGAAAAGGGCGAGGTCATAATCAACCTCACTGCCCAAAGACTTTGAAATCATGCTAGGCATTCCTCACCACCAACACTTTGTGGCTGTAAGCCAAGAGGACTGCACCAAAGCATGGGAGTATAATGAAGACAAGTGCATGCAGCTGATGAACGAAGTCTACTTAAAGAACAAGAAGGTGATAACTAGATGGCCACAAGTTATTCACCGTAGTGACTTCTCCGAGGAATTGAACGACAACATCACATTCCTAAGTAGAATTTTTGGGCTTTCTGATGCCCATTACTTTCACAAATGGATGCTCAGGTACCTTGAAACTATGAACAAGAATGTGCCAGATCAACACTTTGAATGGGTGGAGATCATAAGCAACACCATATCCGAGCAGCTCCAACAACTCACCACAACAGGGAGGTTCTACATGAACTCCTACGTAGTCTACGCTGCAGCCTCGGAGAGGGATTATCCAGCCTCCGAGCCAATGTGGATTATGGCCTTAGGTAAAAATATATGAGTACTACCTGGAGCTGAAGCTGGAGAATAGCATCCCGCAATTTACTAAGATCAACGATGCTTTCTTCTATGGCATCATCTACCTTTTGAGGCCAAATATGACTCATGGTCAGACGACCAAGAGCATAGTCATAGCGACGAAGAAGTGGGGAGCACTATTTACCCAGTTCCCCACCTTCACCTATCTCAGAGTGGCCAACTTCTTGGGGGAGCCCACCAAATTACCGAGATATGCTAACCCCAAGTTGATCCTATTAGAGCTGTCCAGATAGCTAATAACCTACCATGAGAAATGTTTGAAGAGAAAAAAGGGTGGAACTCCTTTCCCCCTTATAGTGGGCAGGCACACCTGCATTTCTCACCACAAAGCCTGAGAAATGTTTGCAGAGCTGGAACTACTTAATCTGAAGCACAAATTCCTGGCGAGGCCCACTTTTGATCCAAGGAATTGCCTTCCTAAGGAAAAACTCGATCCTATCCACATTCCACAGATCAAGGACATCTATATCGACCTGTATCATGAGGTTGAACTTAGAAGGAAGGATCACTCTCGGCTGGCCCTGGCAGAGATTATTCAGTATGGCGTGGCCATTATTCCAAAAGGTTATCAAACTATCGATTAGGAAGTTGATCGGTGTATCTTGACATGGATGGGGACGGTGGCTATTTGCTGCAATGATGAGAACAAAAGCACCCTAGACCGTTGAAAAAGGGTCAAGGAGACATTATGGAGGACATAACATTGGTGTAGAATGAATGGCCTTATCTACCTCAAGTAGATTTCACTACATCCCCATTGGGAAATGCACTAGTCAAAGCCGAAACATCGCAAAGGTCAAAGGCAAGGATAAAGAGGGAAAATCAAGCTCTGCTCAAGAAGGAGCTCTTAAAATTCCTCCTTCCGATGCACAAAAATAGGTTGTAAGTCTGGTATCCCCAGAGAAAGAAGTGGCAGAAGGCATTCCGACGGGCACATCCACTCGTGGTGTCGCCACTATTGAAAACCGCTGAGGTCCCTTCTATCCCTTCTCCCTCTCCTCCCTCTCCTCCCTCTCCTCTCGTGACTCAAGCGACCATTCCTTTGGTCGTATCCTCTCCCCCTTATTCTACTGTTCCCCCTTCCTCGTCATCCATCTTCTCTTCTCTCGTGGAGCTGTCCCCCACCATTTCTTCTCTCATCTCTCAGCTCCCTTCCATTCCCACGTCTACCTCCCCTATAGTATCCCTTCCTCCCGTGAGCACTTTCTCAGCCTCCCTCTCGATGCCACCACCAAGTGTCTCTACCCATTTCCCCTCATCCACTGTAGCTACTCCCTCTTCTACCTCTGGTCCCGTTCCCTTAAGTCCAGCATGGATCTCCCAGCATCTGAGCCAACAAAAGAGGAAAGTCCCTATCACACCGATGGACTTCTCTGTCATCCCAGCAAAGGGGGCTAAGAAGAAAAATCCTATAACCCACTTCTCTCAAAGTGCATCGGGAGAAAGAGTAATGGAGATCGCATATCCCGATCCTTCAAAGGGTAAAAAGGATCTGTCTCTGACAGATTATACAGTGACCCAAGTCACAATGGGAACGTCTTCTGAAAGTCTTCAAGGAGAGGCCCTATCTACGGTGGATGCCCTTTGCAAGAAACTTCAAGAAGCAAAGGAGGAGAAGAGGTTACTAAAAGAACAAAACAAACATCTTCTCCACGCCCTGCGTAAAATGGGCAGTGCACCTCCTACAACTGCCACTGAAACTCCTGAGGTCCTAAGCCAGGATAAGATAAATGAGTACGCCAAAATTGGTGAACAAGGTATGGTAATTTCCTGCCTGGAGAGATCAAATCCTCAAAGACAATGAGGAGGTAATAGTCAAGTTCACCGAATTGTATCAGAACATCAGTCGGGCGAACAAAGATCTCTAGGTGATCGCAGGACCTATCTCCGAAGAGTTGGACCATGCAAGGTTGCAACACAAGACATTCTAGAAAATGCTCAACTACTCAGTCAACGATCTGGTGAAATTCAGCATTTTCAATCACCCTAGGGTACCCAGTAAGATCCTTGTTGTGTTGGATTACTGGGTTGATCAGATGGAGTTCGTCCTGGAAAAGATTGACAAAGTCAAGGAGGAAGCCCTGGATGCAATGCATCAAATGGAGAAAATTATTCTAAGAATGTCTCCAGGCTTGCTTACTCCTTCTTTCACCTTGAGGAAGGCAGACGAAACTATTTGGATCTTTAAGGAGATCGTCTCACAAGGGTTAGGGCCGGAAGCCACTTTTGACACCAAATGCATCAACAACCTTCTGGCTTGCCGTGATTTTGTGGGGTTCCTGATGGAGGCAGGCAATGAATATTTCAAGCTCCCTGAAAAACTCAAAGATGAGCGGGAGACTTGTGAGGTCATCGGCGACCATACAAAGGGTCCTACCTAGGATCAACTTCAGCCAATGATTAGTAAATTCATGGAATATCGGACTCAATTCCACATCACCTCTCCCGAACAATAGTAGAAGCAAGATACCCCCTTTCAGTCATGAGACGACGACGAATAGCTTTCTTCCTCTTGGCTCTTTTTTTGTAAATATCTAAGAGTATGTTGATACAAATGATGGCCTCATCCATGTATCACCATGGGATGTTGTCATCCACAAGTTGTCCAAAGTCAACATTGACTTTTAGATATTTTATAGATATTTTGTAATTAGTTGTTAGTTACTTTTTGCCTTCTTTCTTCTCCTTCTTCTATATATACTTGGATACTTATTGTATTCAAGGGTGGATACTTTTTAGATGAAAAATAGAAGTAAGAAGAAAAGACTTTGAGCTTTTGTAACAGAAGAAAACATTAATACAAATATTAAGACTTTGTGCTGAATATGTGTGTTATGAGCATTTTAATATTTCTTATGTCAGATTTATGCATTTATTCTGTTGAATCTATCTCTAATTTTTGTCATTTATTCATCAGTATTGCTTTGTTCATCTATGCAAGTAGGTTCGGCTCTGTTTACTACCAGCCCAAAACATAGACCCTCTGACCTTTCTGCTTTGGAATTCATTTCTTTTCTCCCTTCAGATCTATCCTATCTCCTCACCTCGTTTCTTTCCCTTCTTTTCATAGTTGGAAATACCTCTACTGGGATGAGATCCCAACCCCAAGGTAGAATATTGTGAGACTTGCATAGATTCCTGCTGGTAGAATAGCAATAAACCGCTTTTCTTTGACTCAAAAGGGGCTATGCCCGCACTGCTGTTGGCTCGTCTATCCATAGATCTGTCCACCGATAGATTTTCGGACCAACAATTTTTGGTGACTCCATTGGGGATCGAATAGATCTAACAGATCTATGGTAGTGGTATGTTAGAAAATCAAGTAAAAAAATCAAAAGTCACTACCTGTTTGCAAATTTTAACTTTTGTTCAAAATCCAAATTTTTTTCAAAAGTGATCCGAACTGAAAATTTTCTTCAGGGATCCATAGATCGGGACTAGTTAGAGATCTTTAGTTCACTGAGTTTTTACAAAAACCTATATTTTTCCGTAGATCTGAGTTTTTGACTGTTTTGCAAAATTTCAAACCCTTGCCAAAAGTCAACTCTAAGATCTCGAAAATCAGCCTACTAAGTTGGCCGTTATTTTATCCTCGTTAATATTTGTCATTAAACCACAATCGGTTTTCAAAAGAGGGATAAAATTAAATATTTAGAAAAGTACATGCTACTAATTTTTGTCAGAAAATTTTGAAAATCAGCAAGTACAACCAAAAAGAGTTTTTAGGATTTGCTCCAAAAATTATAGATCTAGAAGGTACACTGGCGGGTGAACCATTTACTTGTAGCAAAAGAGCTCATGGAGAAGTCGATCTTACTTTTGATCTACTTCAAAGGCACAACTTCAGTGTTACACCGACATGCTTCCCATCGCTAAGTTTAGCTGGCCGGTCATCTAGAAGTGTCTCACCTCCATGAAGGAAGCATCTCTCACAAGGAACATCCTCATCTCTTTGCAGTGCTTTGCTGCTTAGTGGAACTATGCTTCCAACTCGCGTCCTTTTTCCAGCCATTCAAATGGCAGTACCATGGGGAAATGCTATGGGCCCACTCGCTTTGCCACATCCTGTTCATGTGCTCCCTCACGGAAACCGAAAGAATTTTCCTAAATTTGATGGTAGCGGAAACCAAAGCATGGATTCACACATATCTACATTCATCATGTCATGCAGTATCTTGGATGTGACCCATGAAGATGTGTCAGTTCACCTCTTTCTAGAGACCTTGCAAGGACCAGCAGCGGAATGGTTTCAGCATTTTCCGGCTGGATCTATTACCAGTTGGGCCACCTTACGAACTGCATTTGAAGAAAGATATAAGCCTTCAGAGGACGTGTTCACGTTACTATCCAAGATCACTCACTTGAAGAAGGAGGTCAATGAAACCATGCGTGATTTCATCACCTGTTTCAATTCACTGATCAACCGGGTTCCACCTACCATGCTGCCAACACTAGAAAATCAGAAATGTTTCTTCGTGAATGCCATGAGCTCAAAAGTAAGTTTCTTACTCTTACAAGAAACAGTCACTTGCTTTGGTTCTCGCCAAGCCACTACCATACGGATTGAAGATAACTTGCTAATATCTGGTGAATTAAAAAGATAACCTTCCAATTCTAAAGTTTTAGTCCCTTCTCTCGCCACTTCATCCGATCCGACATTTCAAAAGATGGCAAATGACTTTCTCACATTAAAAAAGTAGCTAGCGCAGTCTTCTCCCAGCTCTTCTTCTTTGGGATATCCCACGGAGGAATTTTACTTCTAACAACGTCTCAAAAAGGCCATGCCTACCTATAGCTACTCCACGAATGGCGCTCGAGGCCCATCCGGTCAATGCTTTAGCCAAGATTGAAGAAGAGCAAAATTATGAAGAACCTTCATTGTCAGGTGAAGATGATTAAGTTTTCGGTGAACCGAGTGGTGACTCTACTATTGGGTATATGGAATTTGATGAGGAAGAATCTGACGAAGATGAGGGTACCCAGGGATATGCAAGCGGGCAGTCATATGTTGTTTTCACCGGATCGCAAGGAAAAGAAGCAGAAGTGGCTGCCAATATGCAGAAAGAGAAGGTCGTGTCACACATGCCTCCAACCATCGCTAAATGAGGTAGTCCCCTTCCTACTCAATCTGTTGTTAAGTCTTTTTCAAAAAGATCGTTTTCCCCTATCTCCCCTCCGAATTAGTCCTCACATATTCCTATCAAGATCGGTAATCCTACCCTACCATCGCGAAATGAGGGACTCATTCCTTCATCAACACAACCCTTGGCTGCGTTTGACATAATTGATCATGCTAAAAAGACCAAGATCCAAATGTCTGAAGCCGAGTATCTTCAATCCAATCCTCGTATCTTGTAAAGCTTAACCGAATACATCCAAATCCAAGCTATCATAACTACTCAGGTTTCCCCAAAAGGAATCCTTTCTACTCCTTTTGCATCTCGCATAAATGTTGCCTCGACATTTGCATTAGGCAAGATAGAACCTTTCTATCTCTCCCTCCTAATCAATGGCCACAAACTAAGCAACTGCATAATTGATTCTGGGGCTTCCAATAACGTCATGCCGGTAAAGGTCGCCCATGCCCTGGGCCTCACCCTTACCAAGCCTTTTGGCAGATGTTATTCCTTGGAAACCAAGTAGGTTCCATTGATCGGTCAAATCAAAGACGCATAGTTTGCATTTGCAGCGTTCCCAGAGAAAAGAGTAAAGATGACCGTCCTTGTTGCTAATATTCGGCAGCATATGGAATTCTATTAGGAAGGAGTTTTTGTAGTGAGGTTGGTGGAGAGATTCATATGGACTGGTCTAAGGCTAGAATCCCCATCAAAGGTATAATGCAAACATTAGAGCCGAATCACAAAAGAAGTACTTGGTTACTAACTCCGATGACCCCAAAGCCCAAATTCTCTTCGAATCATTAGGGATGGGAAACTATTTCTTGTCTACTGAGTCTGAAAAAATGGATGTCCTCATCTAAGTAGAGGATCTTAACAAGATATGGACATTACAGTTTGATGGTAGTTGCACGACTAGTGGGGTGCGATTGCTGGAGCCGTGCTAATATCTCCGAGGAGGAGATTATCCCTCTCTCTTTCAAGTTGCAGTTTTTCAACATGAATAATACTGCTGAGTAGGAATCTTTGCTACTTGGCATGCAAGCCACAAGGGAAAGAGGAATCAAGAATCTGAAAGTACAGGGTGATGCAGAGCTAGTCATAAATCAAGTTAAAAGGATATACCAAGTGAAGAATGAAAGGCTCAGACATTACCGCAACACGGTATGGGACAATATTGAGGAGTTTGATGCTTTTTCAATAAAATCCATCCCAAGAGCTCAGAATGACATGGCTGACTCATTAGCCATCTCAGCATCCCTCATGCTCCCCCACCCAGCCTTGAAAATAGACACATATACCATTGAGGTGGTTTTCCGCCCAAGTGCGTGCGAGATAATTCTCAAAGACCTTGGTAGGTATTCGGCGATGAAAATCAACTCATTGCCTTTCTGGAAAAGACAGAGAATTTCAGTGAGCTTCATTTTGAAGGATCCACTTCTGCATGCCATGAATCTGTTACTGATCAAGACGAAGAAATGCATGGAAGTGATGGCATATGTCAGCTCAAAGGAAATAAAATTCCAAAAGGCTTGGTTTCTCTAGAGCATTTGTTTGATAGGCACGATCATTTTGTCAAGAAGAAAAGGTGAGATGATCCTAACTCCTCCCCAGAAACCGAACCGGTCAATTTAGGTTCGGTAGAACATCCGCAGTTTGTGAACATTGGAAAATGTTGCACACCGAAGAAAAGTGGAAATTCATCAAATTGCTGAAGAAATACATGGATGTATTGGTGTGGTCCTATGCTGATCTAAAGTCTTTCAAGCCAAAAGACGTCCAACATGACATCCCGTTGAAAGGATGTCAAACCCTTTTGCCAAAAGTAGAGGCACTATAATCCTAAGGTCTCAGGTACTATCCAGGCTGAAATTCAAAAGATGCTGGACGCAAGGATCATTTTTCCTATCCATCACAGTACCTGGGTCATGAATATTGTGCCAGTACGCAAGAAGAATGGTGAGATACGCATATGCGTGGATTTTTGTAACTTGAATCAAGCATCCTTAAAGGACAACTACCCACTTCCCATAATGGATCAGTTCTGTAGGCAGTAACTAGTTCGGAAATGTTGTCCATGCTTGATGGTTTTTTAGGCTACAATCAGATTGAAGTCTCACCCAAAGACCAATTCAAAATAGCATTCACTACCCCCTGGGGCACATTCACCTATAGCAGGATGCCTTTTGGTTTGACCAACGCCGGCACCACTTTTCAGCGGGCCATGGACTTCACGTTCAAAGGTATGATGGGAAAGGTCATCGTAGTCTACTTGGATGACTTAACTGTGTTCTCTAAACAATGAAATGATCATTGTGATCATTTGGAGCAAGTATTAATTAGATGTCGGGAACATGGGATCTCCCTAAATCTGAAAAATTCTATTTTTGGAGTCACAGAAGGAAAGTTGCTGGGACATGTTGTTAGCAAAGAAGGAACAAAGATAGATGCCAAAAGGGTTAGGGCTATTCAGAGCCTTACCTTACCTACAAGAAAGACTGGCGTTCACTCTTTCTTTGGAAAAGTGAATTTTCTCAGGCGCTTTGTTCTCAACTTTGCTGAAAAGACTCGCCACATATCAAACATGATGAAAGGATCACCAACTTTCCGGTGGAGTGAAGAAGGAAAGAAGTTGTTCGAAGATATAAAAGCCTCCGTCGCTACGCACTGCGGCCTCCCTGGTATGTCCTAATTTCTCTAAGGATTTTATCATGTATAGCTATGCATCTGAGCACACTATATCGGCCATCTTAATGCAAAAGAATTCTGAAGATGTTGAATCTCCAATTGCATTCATGAGTTCTCCCCTCAAGCCTCATGAATTAAGGATGTCTCAGTTGGAAAAGCATGCCTTCGCCATTGTCAAAGCAGTCAATAACTTCAGGTATTACATTCTAAACTCTCGATACAGTCAAGTCAATCTTAACTCAACAGGAGTTAGGGAGTTTGTGAGGAAATTGGATTGCAAAAGTTCAAGAGTATGATCTAGACATAAAACCAACCAAGTTGGTAAGAGGCAAGGGCCTATGTCAGCTCATTGCTGAAAACCGAGATTTAGAAGACCCTGAGGAAAAGGGTGATTGCACCGAGGGAGTACAAATCCAGCTGGAGAAATCCGATCCTCTACCCATGGTTCTATTTGTCACCACCAGTGACGAATGGTATTTTGATATCACTTTCTTTCTCACTTATGGTGAATGTCCAGCTCATCTAACTTCAAAGGAGAAACATGCTATAAAGCTCAGAGTGGCCAGATATGTCATCTGGGATGACTGTTTATACAAACGCGGAATAGATGGCATCTTCTTGTGATGTGTTGACAAGCCACAACAGATAAAGCTACTGGAGAGTTTTCATGATTCAACCTGTGGTGGTCACTTCTCCTCTTCGTGATGGCACACAAGATCATCCGGGCTAGGTACTATTGGCCGACGTTGTTCCAGGATATAGCCACCTAGGTAGCAAAGTGTGAGCTCTGCCAACAATTTGTCGGCAAGCCAAAATTGGCTGCTTTTCCCCTCAAGCGCCATCATTATTGATGAACCATTCAGATAGTGGGGAATCGACTTTATTGGAGCACTCCATCCCCAATCAATTGGGCATAGTTATGTCCTGACAACAATAGATTACTTCACCAAATGGGTGGAGGCCATTCCTGTCAAGAATGCCACTTCTGAGGTTGTTTGCAATTTCATCAAAGAGAATATCATCGTGAGATTTGGCATTCCACACAAAATCGTTGCTGATAACGCTTCCAACTTCTCCTCACGAGAATTTGTTGGTTTTTGCTATGAACACGGGATAATCTTGGCCCATGCCTCAGATTATTACCCCCAGGGAAATGGCTAGGTAGAATCCAATAATAAAAACTTAGTGACCATCATACGGAAGTTAGTTGATGAGAGTCAGAGGGACGTGGCACAAGTCATTGTATGATGCTTTGTGGGCAGATCGCATTACTCGAAGAGGTCTCTCGGTATTTCACCTTTCCAAGTGTTATATGGGACTCGACGCCGAGCTTCCCATTTCTACAGAACTCCCCGCTCTGCGCTTGGCATGAGCAATTGAAGATGAGACTTTCCAAAATTCCCTTGAAAAGAGGATCATGTATCTATTAGAGCTCAAAGAGAAAAGAGTAAGAGTGGTCGACAAGATCACCGAACATCAGAATCAAGTTAAGAGATTGTTTGATAAAAGAGCTAAGCAAAGAGATTTCCAAGTGGGAGATCTCGTCCTTTTGTGGGACAAATGAAGAGAGCCAAAGGGCATGCATGGAAAATTTTATTCTCTATGGAGAGGGCCTTTCAAGATCAAGTAGCTCAACAGAGAGAATAGCTTCTATCTCTCGTATCTAGATGGAAATGATCTCCCGCTTCCCTATAGCGGGTGACATCTCAAAATATTCAGGAAGTAGAGCTTGCTCTCTTCCTTGTACAGTTTGTTTTATGTTGTGTGTTTGCTTTCGTCGTCACCCTTGTTTTTTACCCTCTTTTCCCAATGGATAGGCACATGTTGATCTGGGGTTCTCCACCCTTGAGCTTTGCTCAAAGATAGTCCCAGAAAGAGCGAGGAACTGTTATCCCGTAAAATTGATTAGGAAATTTTACGGTAATCATACCAAAATTTTGTCCCGGTCCTCGCCAGACCCTCTACGTTGGAATGTTACAAAATCCCTTTCTCGGGAAATCTAGTTCTCGAAATTAGTCACTTTGATCCTTTTTGGCTGGGTGCACCTTTTATACGTGTAACATGACTAAATTTATGCCCCCTTCATTTCCTTTGGCGCACCCTTTGAAGTGTTAACACAACAATTGTTGCGCCTCCCCGTGATGCACCTTTCTTACATGTGCTAAGGTGTATGCGCCTTCATGTTAACTAAATTTTTGAGCCACATTTTGGTGCGCTAAGGTGCTCAAAATGAAGTGTTGACAGTACTAAATTTGTGCCGAGGGCATAAATAATTCTATGTTGACACGCATATATCCGCGCCAAAAGGTGCAAATTTCTACGTGTCGACACACATTTTGGTGCACCCTTTAAAAAGTGGTTGGCACATTTATTACACCTTTGCCTATATATAGGTGCATCCACCCTGTCACTTTCACAATTGAAAACACGTGATAAATTTTATTCCTCTGCACCTGTCAGCACGCCCATCCTCCTCATTGTCGCATTCGTGGACCCCGCTTCGTCTCTCACATTCTATATATTCCAGGTAAGTGGTTCTTACTCCTCGCGTTTTGTTTTGATTGTTTGTGGGGTAGAATGCATTGGATCTCAAGCTTTAACCCCCTTCCTCTTGCGCTTGCAAATATCTCCTCCCAATTTTTTGCACCCTCTTTCCAGATCTCGCTTTGCCAAGAGGGATCTACCTAAAAAAAATTCTAGACCTCTTTATTGTGTTCCTCCCACTATCAAAATGTGTCAAGAAAACCATAAAATCATGAACAGAAGAGTCAAGAACCTAAAAATTTATTTTCAGGCCGCATTTCTCCCTTGGCGCAATCTCCACTCCTGCTGCACAAAACACAGTCGCACCTAAGGTGCACTGTTTCTACTTACAGCACACGCCATTCTTGCACAATACAAAAAACTAAGTGTCTTTGGCGCCAAGTGCATCCCAATAAAGCGTTATGCAAGATTTTCCCGTGCCGTACAAAGTCCCCCTGCACATGTAATTTTATTGTTACACGGATTAATCTTACGCCCTTCGGTACACCAAAGTTCCATGTTACACGCAAAATACATGCGCCATTGGCGCACCCTGCCCCCATGCAACACCAAGATTATTTGCACTCGTAATAAACCACATATAACGACGCAGCACATCCCGATTATAATAACAATAATGTCATATGTAAAATCCTTGCGCCCTGCACCCTTTGGCACTGATTTGTTCCTCAGAATAACTGATTCAACATGCACCATTCTATTAACTCGCTGACTGTAGTATTCCTATGCCCTGAGGCCTTAAAATTGCTAACTCCTCATTCTGTAGTGCTTTAATGGAAGATCTGACAGCTAACATGGCTCTTTTGTGTTGGACTTCACTCCTTCTTGCAGATCAACAACTGAACTCAGATCCATATATGTCTACATCAAGCAAAAAGGTCAACCAAGTCAAAGGGTAAGGCTAAGCTTACAGAAGAAGAGATGAAGTATAAATACCAGAGGGTCAGAATTCCCGAGTCCTAGGAAGAATGTGACCTAGACATAAGAGACTCCAAACTCGGTCACATCAACATGGAAGATTTCTGGGCTAGAACCAGGAGAGTCACAGGAAGTCCTTGGATGGACAAGCTGGTGGACAGTGGTCTACACTTTACTGGGGGAATTCCCGTCAGTGCGATAAATAACGAATTTATGGTAGTGGCCCGTTGTTACAACAAAGACACAAGGTGTGTCAAAAATGAAAAGGGCAAGGTCATAATCAACCTCACTACCCGGTACTTCAAAATCATGCTAGGCATTCCTCACCACCAACACTGTGGCTATAAGCCAAGAGGACTGCACCAAAGCATGGGAGGCTAATGATGATAAGTGCATGCAGCTGATGAACGAAGTCTACTTAAAGAAAAAGAAGGTGATAACCAGATGGCCATAGGTCATTCACTGCAGTGACTTATTCGAGGAATTGAGCAACACCATCACATTTCTAAGTAGAGTTTTTGAGTTGTCTGATGCCCATTACTTCCACAAATGGATGCTCAGGTACTTGAAACTATGAATAAGAATGTGCCAGATCAACGCTTTGAGTGGGTAGAGATCATAAGCAGCACTATATCCAAGCAACTCCAACAACTCACCACAATGGGGAGGTTCTACATGAACTCCTACGTAGTCTACGCTGCAGCCTCGGAGAGGGATTATCTAGCTCTGAGCCGATGTGGAGTTTGGCCTCATGTAAAAATATATGAGTACTACCCAGAGCTAAAGCTGGAGAACAACATCCCACAGTTTACTAAGATCAATGATGCTTTCTTTTATGGCATCATCTACCTTTTGAGGCCAAATATGACTCATGGTCAGACAACCAAGAGCATAGTCACAGTGACGGAGAAGTGGGGAGCACTATTTACCTAGTTCCCCACCTTCACCTATCTCAGAGCGGCCAACTTCTTGGGGGAGCCCACCAAATTGCCAAGATATGCTGGCCTCCAGTTGATCCTGTTGGAGCTGTCCAGATAGCTCATAACCTACCATGAGAAATGTTTGAAGAGAAAGAAGGGTGGAACTCCTTTCCCCCTTACAGTGGGACAGTACACCTGCATTTCTCACCACAAAGCCCGGGAAATGTTTACAGAGCTAGAATTGCTAAATCTAAAGCACAACTTCCTAGCGAGGCCCACTTTTGATCTAAGGAATTTCCTTCCCAAGGAAAAACTCGATCCTATCCACATTCCATAGATTGAGGACATCTATATCGACCTGTATCATGAGGTCAAACTTAGAAGGAAGGATCACTCTCGCCTGGCCCTAGCAGAGATTATTCAGTATGGCGTGGCCATTGTTCCAAAAGGTTATCAAACTACCGATCAAGAAGTTGATCAGGTGTATCTTGACACGGATGGGGACAACTGGCCGTTTGTTGCAATTGATAGAACAAAAGCACCCCAGACTATTGAAGAAAGGGTCAAGGAGACATTGCGGAGGACAGAACACTGGGTGCGAATGAATGGCCTTATCTACCTCAGAGTAGATTTCACTACGTCCCCATTGGGCAACGCACTTGTCAGGATGAAGCATCTACCAAAGGTCAAAGGAAAGGATAAAGAGGGTGAATCAAGCTCTGCTCAAGAAGGAGCTCCTGAAATTCCTCCTTCCGCCGCACAAGAATAGGTTGTAAGTCTAGTATCCCCAGAGAAAGAAGTGGCGGAAGGTGTTCCGATGGGCACATCCACTCGTGGTGTCGCCACCATCTGAAACCGTTGAGGTCCATTCTATTCCTTCTCCCCTCTCCTCCTTCTCCTCCTCTCTTGACTCAAGTGACCATTCCTTTGGTCGTATCCTCTCCCCCATATTCTACTGTTCCCCCTTCCTCGTCATCCATCTTCTCTTCTCTCGCGAATCCGTCCCCCACCATTTCTTCTCTCATCTCTCGATCCCTTCCATTCCCACGCCTACCTCCCGTGAGCACTTTCTCAGCCCCCTCTCAATGCAACCACGAAGTGTCTCTACCCATTTCCCCTCATCCACTGCAGCTGCTCCCTCTTCTACCTCTGGTCCCATTCCCTTAAGTCCAACATGGATCTCCCAACATCTGAGCTAGCAAAAGAGGAAAGTCCCTATCACACCGATGGACTTCTCTGTCATCCCAACAAAGGGGGCTAAGAAGCAAAAGCCTATAACCCGCTTCTCTCAGAGTGCATCGGGAGAAAGAGTAATGGAGATCACATATCCCGATCCTTCAAAGGGTAAAAAGGATCTATCTCCGACAGATTATACAGTGACCCAAGTCACAATGGGAACGTCTTCTGAAAGTCTTCAAGGAGAGGCCCTATCTGCGGTGGATGCCCTTTGTAAGAAACTTGAAGAAGCAAAGGAGGAGAAGAGGTTACTAAAAGAACAAAACAAACATCTTCTCCATGCCCTATAGAAAATGGGTAGTGCACCTCCTACAACTGCCACTGAAACTCCTGAGGTCCTAAGCCAGGATAAGATAAACGAGTACGCCAAAATTGGTGAACAAGGTATGGTAGTTTCTGCCTGGAGAGATCAAATCCTCAAAGATAAGCAAGGAGGTAATAGTCAAGTTCACTCGAATTGTATCAGAACATGAGTCGTGAACAAAGATCTCTAGGTGATTGCAAGACCTATCTCCGAAGAGTTAGACCATGTAAGGTTGCAACATGAGACGTTCCAGAAAATGCTCGACTGCTCAGTCGATGATCTGGTGAAATTTGGCATTTTCAATCACCCCAGGGTACCCAACAAGATCCTTGCTGCGTTGGATTACCGGGTCGATCAGATGGAGTTCATCCTGGAAAATATTGACAAAGTCAAGGAGGAAGCCCTGGATGCAATGCATCAAATGGAGCCAATTATTCTGAGAATTTCTCTACGCTTGCTTACTCCTTCTTTCACCTTGAGGAAGGAAGATGAAACTATCCAGATATTTAAGTAGATTGTCTCGCAAGGGTTAGGGCCGAAAGCCACTTTCGACACCGAATGCATAAATAACCTTCCGGCTTGCCACCGTGGGGTTCCCGATGGAGGAGGCAGCAATGAATATTTCAAGCTCCTCGAAAAACTCAGAGATGAACGGGAGACTTGTGAGGTCATTGGTGACCATACAAAGGGTCCCGCCAGATCAACTCCAACCAATGAATAGTAAATTCATGGAATATCGACTCAGTTCCTCTCCCGAACAATAACAAGCAAGATACCCCCTTTCAGCCACGAGACGACGATGAATAGCTTTCTTCCTCTTGGATTCCTTTTTGTAAATATCTAAGAGTATGTTGATACAAATGATGACCTCATCCATGTTGCACCATGGGATGTTGTCATCCACCAAGTTGTCCAAAGTCAACATTGACTTTTAGATATTTTGTAGATATTTTGTAATTAGTTTTTGGTTGCTTTTTACCTTCTTTCTTCTCCTTCTTCTATATATACTTGGATACTTGTTGTATTCAAGGGGTGGATACTTTTTAGATGAAAAATAGAAGTAAGAGGAAAAGACTTTGAGATTTTGTAATAGAAGAAAACATTAATACAAATATTAAGACTTTGTGCTGAATATGTGTGTTATGAGCATTTTAATCTTTCTTATGTCAGATTTATGTGTTTATTCTGTTGAATCTATCTCTACTTTTTTGTCATTTATTCATCAGTATTGCTTTGTTCATCTATGCAAGTAGGTTCGGATCCGTTTACTACCAGCCCAAAACATAGACCCTCTGACCTTTCTTCTTTGGAATTCATTTCTTTTCTCCCTTTAGATCTATCCTATCTCCTCACCCCATTTCTTTCCCTTCTTTTCACAGTTGGAAATACCTCTACTGGGATAAGATCCTAACCCCCAAAGGTGGAATATTGTAAGACTTACATAGATTCCTACTGGTAGAATAACAATAAACCAGTTTCACTTTGTTGACTCAAAGAGGGGCTATGCCATGCACACTGTTGGCTTGTCTATCCATAGATCTGTCCACCTGACATATTTTTGGACCAATAGTATGGTAGAGGAAATTGGAGATGATGTTCTAAAAGTACACCCAAATCTGGAATCCCGGGTACCAAAAGAATTTCCTTCTGCAATGCACTATGTGAAAACAATGATAACATTAGTGTTAGAAGATGAAAAGGTGCGTGTCTCCCCACAGCCCAAGGAATCTGGGAAAAGATAGAAAGGCGTAGGCTACAGTAGCTAGGAAAATTGCTACTTATGAAGGTCTACTACAAGCCACCCATGACGAACTGAAGAAGGCCGATCATGCGCTAACCATATGCACAGCCCCAGAAGTGCTAATCGCGGTGAAAACCTTGGAGGAAGAAAATGAGGTCCACAAAGTGATGAAGGATGCTTCCTTAGGCCGTGTTGAATGCCTAGTCCTGGTAAAACAGAAGCGCGAGGCACTAGCTGTGGCATAGGCACCACATAAGGAGAGGTTGGAGGAGCTAGGAAAGCTCATTGCTTAGAGGATGGATGTACTGGAAGGGGTGTAAACCTCTATGTCAAGCATAATGCTTGTAATACAAAAATGAGCAAGGGAGACTCTGCATGGAAGAGTTGCAGTCCATCATTACAGACGTGCAAGAAACAATATAGAGAAAAGCTAACAACATGGGAGAACCTAGAAGCAGATATCAAAGAAGAATATCTAGAGTTGATGCTTCAGGATGAGACAGAGGGGCCTAAGGCCTAAACAATTTTGTTAAGTTGTATATCTTCTTCAAAATTCTTATTCAAGATTCTTATTCAACATTCTTTATTCTTTATTTATCCATTCTATGTATAAGTTTTGAGCATCACCATTGTTAGGGCGACAATGAGATTAGTGTGGGGTAATGTTGATAAGAGAAAACACTTAGTTGAACTTGCACTCAGAGTCCGCACGGAAGAATGGCATAGGAGCAAAAGTGTGAAGTAATAGGAAGGCGTCACATGCGGAGATGTAGGGTAAGACTCTCAAGGACTTAGCCAATTTTGGAGATCAGGTCTATTCTTAGAGACTGGTGTGCGGAGTACACAAAGCAATGCCGAGATTTGCGCACCACTCTTCATGGGGATTTTGGAAGGACATGTCAACTCACTCTTGCATGGACATAAGTTAAGCATAGATCCATCACTTCAGTTAACTATCAACAATCTATAGATAGCATACTTGCATGTATGGATATAATTGTAAAAAGGCGCATGGTTATTATTAGCATGCAACCTATTTCTGGTAGAGTTAAGTGGTGAAGGGTTAGTTCCTCACTATATGTGTATATATATATATATATATATATATATATATATGTAATGAACTACTTACAGGAGATATAGAGAGACATACATAGAGAACGGATGGAACCACATGCGACTGGATGATAATAACAAATCCATGCGCGCATGCCTGGTATTGTATGAAGCTACTGTATTGTTGGTTCAATGAATAGATAAAGGAAATTTACCAAAAAAAAGTGTGTGATGTGTTTTATCAATGCATGTTATTACTTTTATGATGATTTAACTTTAGCATTTATAGATATAGTTGGATATAAATGGTGAATGGATGGATTAGTTCCAAAAATATATGTTTACTATTTTATCATACCGCCATTCTACTAATACAAGTATTAAGAGGGACCTAGTGCCTTTGTGTGCTTCAGGTGAGCACTCCTAGGCCGAGTGATGTGCAGCGTGGCTAGGTGTTAATTAACAATTCTAGGCTATATCGAGGAGCGGAAGGGCAGAGAACTTTGAGTTTTTGAGCCTTTTTCCAAAATGGTTAAAATGTTCAGAAAAGGGCCGTGAACCCATTTCCAATAAGAGGATGCCATGTGTCAAGAGTTCAATTAGAGTAGCGGTCACAGAGGAATTTGATTTTTTGAGCCTTTTTCAAAAAAAAGGGTAAAATGTTGAGAAATGGGTTCGACCCCATTTCTAATAAAAACGTGCCACGTGCCTAAGTTAAAAATTTGAAGCAGGGTGTAGGCCAATTTATTTCAAATTGCCAAATCTCTAAAAATCAAAAATGCAAAGGTATTTCCCGTACCCATTCCAATCTCTTCCTACCACGTGGATGGCCCGATTTCAAAGTTATAAGAGAAAATCAAACAAACCAGTATTCAAACCGACAAATCAAATGTAATGTTTGCATTACAAGATCTTGGTTTTAACCCACCATGAGTGTTTTGTTTTTGCAATGAAGGAATTTTAAGAGGCGTAAATGATTTGTAAAGTTGTAACCATTTTGACATGAGATATAATGGCTCCTCAAAGTCATTCCAGTGGGCTGGTGATTGATTTCAAAAAAGACTAGAGTGCTCTGTACCTGGAAAAGATAGAAAACACCACACTTCTTCTATTTTCTCTTCTTCCTTGAATTTCTTCCATTCTCAAGCTATGTATAAACTCTTCTCAAGATTCAATAATAAAATAAGGAATTTTTTCCTCTTTGATTGAGGAATTAATTGGTACTTTGCGACCAATGAGTTTTATTTGGTCTTGTAGCTTCTCTTGTGGATTTGTTTTTCTTCTAACTATAAATGCATGTAAATGAAATTTCTAATTAATGTGTGTGGGCATCTGATATTCTACTCACAAAATTAGTTTTCTCCTACCTCCATTTCCACTCCCCTTCCCCTTTCTAAGAAAAAAATTTCTTCTCTAGTGAGACATTGGTAGCTTTGCCACGGGGTTAGTGGAGTGCCCCTGTTTGATCTCTAGTCGAAAGGCCACCATTAAAATCCACTTTTTCACACATGCACATATGGAAGTTACACCATTCAAGTAGAGGGACTTAGATTCCCATAGCATTGGTTTGAAACCCACCAAATTTGTCCACAAAACAAATTTTCTTGCCAACAATTACAAAATTAGAGATTCTATTTTTGTGAACATGAAGGAATGGCTTCTTATAATCACATGGCCTCAAGTTGAGACTATAAAAGGAAATAATTTCAAACAAGTTAAAAAATGGTCATTGTATGCAAAGGATTTTTCTATGAAATATCAGTATGAAGATGGAATCTTGGTCTCTCTCATTTTTCTCAAACCATGTGGAGACATCGCAATATCATGGCATGATCGATGATTATCTTTGAGCTTCGTAAGTTTGAATTCAACCCGTTGTTTCATGATGGTAGGTACTTCTCTCGACCTTTTTCAGGTGTGTGTAAATTATTATCCCACCTCAATAAATTTATCTCCACTATAAAATATGTTCCTTTTCTATTGTGTGTTTTTTCCACTTTTGCACGTTTCCCCTTTCCATTGTGTGTGTTCTAGCTTTTCCTTTGTGTGTTCATTGTTTTTTTAGTAATGAGGAATTAACTCTATTTCCCAACTTGGACAAGGAACTAGTCTACTCTTCCATGAGAAATATAAGGTTCTCCATTTCCATTTATATTCTAATGTCTCGAGTATGAGCTGTTGTTGTCATGCATTTTTGTAGCCCAAAATGCAAAATTTCAAGCATCAAAACTAAGCCCATAATGCAAAAAAATTTCTTTCCAACCACACCGACCCCTCCTCCTAACCAACCTTTCTCCAATGGAAACATCAACCTAGATTGAAATAAGTTACTACTTAATTTTTCAATCATGCCTCCATGTATAAGGAAGTGTGATGAAGTTCATGAATCAATTCAGCAAAGTACAACAAAAGAATAGTTCTTTGGCAAGGTTTGAAAGAAAATTTTTGGCCATTTCAAGGCTTGTGTGCATCCTCAAGGAAAGTACCAAAAGATCATAAAAACCTAGAGGTGGTATTGGAGATATTTTAATGTGTTAAAAGTTGTTTAGGAAATTTTAGGAAATATTTTGTGGTGTAGGGACAATCATGCAAAAGTGAGTTCTCGGGTGTAAGGAATGAACAATAAAATTAGGAACCTAAACTTATCGAGATGATTTCAGGATCTTTGTAAGAATTTAGAGTGAAAAAAATAGGAAATGGAAATATGGAATAATCCTCTACATGGTGGAAGAATAATATTTTACCCAAGACTTGATAGTTTCTTGAAACATTTCTATATTTTCGGGGCACCTCATTGTCTAGAAGAAAAAAAGGATCCATTTTTGAATTTTTCAAGAAGAATTAAGTTTTGAAACCTACTACATTGATCTTATAATTTCTATTGGAGGTGGAATCATATATAATTTCATCTCAAAATGCCTTTCCAAGCTCGGGAGAAACGTTTTCAAGTTCTCGCTAATCAAGAGTGTGTAGATCCCATACTTAGCCAAGTTTATGTTTTTTTGTTACCACCTCTTTCTGTCCCTATTTTCCCATTTTAAGTGGAAAGAGGGGATAAAAATGAGCACCCAAGTGTAACCCCCTGTGGTTCTTCATGTAATCCTTTCCATCTCCATAAGGTTCTTAGTTGGTTAACCTCATCTTCCTCAAAATTCACTAGATCTTGCCACTTATCACAATCTATCTAAAAGAGACATTTTTGTTCCTATTTTCCATTTTTCGCAAAGGGAAACAAGGGATAAAAATGAGAACCCAAGTGCAATTCCTCTCTCTAGTTTTTCATATGACCCATTTTTAGCCCTTTGCTTGCCTTGCTTTTTCAACCTCATGCACACTTCGCGAGATCTCTCCAATTGTCATCATCTCTCTCTAGGTGTCGTTTCATGTCCTTATTATACCTTTATCCCAAGGGGATAGAGTGGATAAAAATTAGTGCCCATGTGTAAGCTCATTAAATGTGTTTTTAAATCCATTCAACCCAAAGTCAAACCATGGTTATGAAAGCTCAAAACATATTTACACAATAATATTCTTCAATATAATATTCTTCACTACATAAAAACATCCAGATATTACAAATATATATAGGATTACATTATCCTATTTTCTAGGAGGTTGTTCTAACAACACTCACATTTCTTATTTACGTGAATTTGGTTTAACAACCAAATCATGTTCAAATAACTATATGAGTTGTTATTACAACTCATTTACTCCAAATTATTATATTCACCAATATGTAAATATAATAAACACATCTAAATAATGTGAGCACTAAACAAGTATTCCTAGCATTCCCCCCCTTAGTGTGAACATGGGAGAACAACAATTGCACTTCCTTCTACAGTGTGCCGCCCGTGTGTGCTCATGATCTGGATGGTTTTTCAGGACAGCCAACAACCTCAAAATGGATGGTTTTATAGGACAACCAACAACCTCAACAGGGATGGTTTTACAGGACAACCAACAACCTCAATATCATAATTCTGCTTTTCCTTGTGCTTTCATCTATCCACTATGCTTATACATCAGGGAATTATGTAGGAAACACAACTTGCATATTACAAAACCACACAATAGAAGAAATATTGAAAAATTTCACATTACTTCCTATAAGAATCGTAATGTTCTTAATCGTAGTCTCTGTCATTGATCGCTGCCACTTGATCTTAAACAACATAGAAAACTGCCTGCCCCACTGGAAGCTTTCCTTGACTAAGTCGTTTTAGGTGCAGAATGGGAATGGAACATTGGTATGTATTCCCCCCCACAATGTGAAATTCCACTCATATAGATACTGAGAAGCAAAATGCATCGAAGAACATACTCCTAAATGGATCTTGCTAGTTAGGTCTTGCTACACATGGTCACTAATGCTAGTGAATGTATTCTTCTAGCTGACCATCTTCCAAAGAAGTAAGGTAGTCGAGGACCAAGTCGGTCGGAGGATCACCTGAAAATCATCTCTCGCACTCCAACACAACTCTCTTTCCAACATCCATCAAATACCACACAAAATAGGAACACTGCAAATCGAAAAAATGGAAACCACACTGAAGATCATATACTCACACCATACATATGCCACCACAGCTTCTATGCGGCCCCATCATTGGTGACTAACGAGAGGTCACTATTTGACCTCCTTCCTCCATTTTCATGTTGCTAGCTCAGCTAGATTTGATCATGGAGCTCAAATTCATATCAAAGGACGCGATTCCACCAATAGTACGTCCGGTTGAAATGCGAGTGCACTTTTTTCTTACAATTTTACAACTCTTTGAACTATTTACAATGACATGACTAGACTTGAAATGAGATGAAAACTGATTGAATCTTTACGAATGACACCCTAATAACAACTTTTATAATAAATATAATGAATTTTCACAAAATACGAGACACAATTAAACGATTGAAAAACCAATTAAATATTGGTTTTTATAAGACATGAAAGGACTTAGACAAATTTAATGGGCAATAGAACTTAATTTTGATAACTAAGACCAACTATAAACTATTATTGACTCAATCTTAAATACATGACAAATGATAACATTAAAGTTATCCATTTTGAATCGACCTTTTATATTGTATAACTAAACATTACTAAGATATTAAAGGACTCCCAATCAATAAAACATATTCACAGCTTTGAATACCTTATTGTATAATTTATTGATTCCACTCGCTAGATGGCTACACGTGCACATGGACTGGAGGACAATATATACTATCTACTTTAAACCATCTGAATACTTCTTCACAATACTACCGTAGAGAATGATCATCCCCAGTACTAACTGCATTCACAAGGAGATTATTCGACCAACATATTGCGGCTGACTACCATGCATTCCTCCTGAGCCACACATGGATATGCACAAATGATGTGCTTTGACCATGCAATACATTGAAACAAACTGCACCTTTGTATTCAAACTCTGTGCACCAATATTGGTTGGGTGGATCTCAGAGGCGAGGCAGATGTCAACAACCATATAGAGTATCAGTTGTGTTTGTCCTAAACAGATCAGAACCTTCTAAAGATGGATGTGCAGATGTGAATAATGGAACACCCAGCTGTTAATAAAGTGTCCCAACATGGCCAATTATGATATGAAAATCCATGCTTTTGCAATGATGATTCTGATCTGGCAGAAGAAATCCGACTATTCCAAATAAAATATAATTGCATTTTTGGAATTTTTAATCCAATGTAGAGTCAATGATCACACAGGGCCAAGGTGATGCAAGAATATTTTAACAGATCCCTCAGAGAATGTGGATGACGGCCCTCAGAAAATGGTAAATGCCAATACAAACACAAAACTATCATACAAATCTGTAAAACTTAGACATCGACACAAAACAAGACAGTAGATGCAAATGATTCAATAATGTAGAACCTTTTCTCCAGGAAACTACGAAACAAAGCTAGCTTAACTTATACCAACAAAATGGCTTCTCATCAAGAAATTTCCATATATGGGGGAAAGAATGCAAATACGACAGTGCCCCATTTTCCTTTTAATTCTCCATAATACCCTTGCTCTAAAAATGCTGGCTCCGATACCAAATGAAAGCTCTGAAACAGATTTACACAATAATATTCTTCAATATAATATTCTTCACTACATAAAAACATCCGGGATATTACAAATATATATAGGAGTACATTATCCTATTTTCTAGGAGGTTGTTCTAACAACACTCCTCACATTTCTTATTTACGTGAATTTGGTTTAACAACCAAATCACATTCAAATAACTATATGAGTTGTTATTACAACTCATTTACTCCACATTATTATATTCACCAATATGTAAATATAATAAACACATCTAAATAATATGAGCACTAAACAAGTATTCCTAACGAGTTAGCATGTAAGAAAGAAAGTAAGGTTATCTCATTTTTAAGCCATTTCTTATGCAATGTCCAGTCTTCCACAATTTTTGTTGTTCTTAAACCTTTAGAAAAAAAAATAATAAACCAAACATGATTCCCATGATCTTCGAGAACTGCCATGACGTTAAAAAGCGATATTTCTTCATATCTCTCTACATAGAAATTCAATTGCACCAAGATTTTCACATAATGATCTACTCCAAAGAACCTTTGTTATGATTGTAGCTACATACCCGATGATTCCCTTATTATCTCATAGAAACAATATGAAACCCTACCTTCCAAATTTTCTTTTTTTATTTCCAAGATTTCTAGTGAAAGAAACAATGAAAATTGGAGCATGGGACCCTAGAGCAGAGCCGAATCCGGTGAAGGTGGTTTCATTACAATATACAACTCGTAATCCAAATATATAAAAATAGAAAGTTAAACGTACACTCAAATTATAAAAATATCAAACCTCTTAAAACAACAAGCTCTCATCACTCGTCACATCCGAAATAATGAGGAACAACAAACAGGTAAAACAAACAACTATCCCAAAATAGCAAAATCCAAAAAGTAACTTTCTAAAAATAGAAACTTAGTAAAAATAGAAAAAGATCAAAAAAAGTAATATTAGTGTGTTAGGAGATTTGGAAAATAATTTTTTATTAAAAACAAAAATTCTTAAAATAAAATCTCCGAACCCACTTGCCAAAAATAGAAAGTTTCAATTTTCTATGTCGAAAGTTATAGTTCGCTCGGTTTTCACTCATTTCATTACTTTTTTCCATCATCACATAGTCATAATTTTTTTCGTAGCTCAAACAAGAAAATTAAACCTCCATAAGGATCCTAAAGCATCATAACAGTGAAAATAAGGAACATTACAAGGTTGGAAAATAATTTTAAAAGAGTCAAAGCCCCATCGGAATCCAAAATTCATCAAAGGATGTCATCATGATCATAAGTGAAATGAGAAACTCATCGAGAAAGATAAGAAGCATCATGTATTTAATCCATTGTTATCTCTCCAGGGAATCATGTCAAAGTGAGCTATGTCAAGCCATCCGAGTATTCAAGCTATCTTTACAAAGCATCGAGAATGCACCTCTTTCCATGGGAACATACGAAAATAAGTTATGAAATATTTCCAAAATCTGATCTCAATCAAGAAATTCTCTAGAGATGAGAAGGGTAAGTAGGTAACCAAGAATGAGGAATCCTCCTTATCTTAAAAACTTTTGTAATGTTTCCCGCAAAGAAGAAAACAGTCAAACATCATTTCAAAGATCCAAGGTCCAATGAGCATGAGCCTTCAAAAATTGTTAAAAGTCGTGAAATTGAGAAAAGGGTTCATCTAAGTTCATTTTGGGTCATTTTTGTGATCCATTTTCGGGGCTCGCTATGACATTTTTGTCCAAGTGAATAATATGTGTCCCCATCAAGTTCAAAATTTCTATCATGACCAATATTCCGTTGTCCACCCAAAATTCCCGCTCTTAAGAAAGTGAACTTTCAAAATTTTGAGTTGTTCCATTTTCGAAATTGAGAAAGTCTAATTTTTTTTTTGTCCCAAATGTCCCAAAGTTAATCGGGCAAGTTGTTCCATTTTCCCCAATCGGCCAAAAAGTTGAAACACCCGAACTTTTCATCCCAAATTTCCCAAAGTTAACAAGTTGTTACATTCTATAAAACACCATGTACCAACTTTCATGTCCCAAATGTCCCAAGTCAAATTGTGCAAGTTGTTCCATTTTTTGGCCGATTCGCCCGAACCGCGAGATTTTCGCATTTTCGTCCCAAATGTCCCAAATTTTCCGGACCTATCAGAACCTTTTCGCCCGATCCACCCAAATCACGACTTCACGACTCATGTCCCGCGTGTCCCAAAAGGCATTTGGCGTCTTTTCCCCTTTCGCCCGAATCGGCCGAGCCGCGTGTTTCGCGCATCCGCGTCTCACATGTCCCTAATGAACCAAGTGTCATTCGTGCCAGTTTTTGCCGCTCTACCCGAATATCCTGCTTATTCAAATTGGTGGGTATGTATTAAATGCGCATTCATGGCCTTTCTCTCTCCTAAACGGCTATATAACGAGCAATCCCCTTTGCATTTTTCACATTGTTTCCATGCTATCCTTGCTCGAACCCTTGCAATCTAATTCCCTGCGCGTGTATCCCTTTTCTCTCGTAATTCCTTCCCGAGTTTAGGTCATGGATCTCACATACTATCAATATGAAGATCAAATTCCAGGACAGAACAAATTTCGCCACTAGAATCCGCCGCTCCCAATATGGGGACAAGTGAAGCTCAAGATCTTGACTTTGGTGATTTTTGGGTGAGGGTGGCAGATGCAAACCCTACACCAATGGCACAAATGATTCACGATAGCGGTTTGGCTTTTGCTGAGGTTTCCGATCTCGAGGCAGACAAAGGCGCTGACATCGTACTTTTGCATGGAGCTCACTTCGACCCTGATTCGAGTGAATTAACCAATATACATGGGGAACTCATCGCCAAGCTGGACGTTGCCACCATTAGTACCGCACTGAGAATCCCAGAGATGGATAATGCCATAGTCATTTCCCGAGATCAACATGTGCTCTGCTCAATCAAGAACGACAAATACAAGGCGCGGGTGGTGAAGTCCTCGGTCAAGAACCCTAAGAAGGGAGCCTCTCGCCTATCCAAAACTCTTTTCCGGGTAGATTTTAATGAAGAATTGTCTGACTTTATAATTCTACTGGCTCGGGTTATGGGTTTGCCCTCTACCAACGAATTTCACTGGATGTGCCCGCCATCAAAGATGGTGCGAGGGAACACAAAATATCAACTCGGGCAGAGATCATCGCATGAATTTGGAGAAAGCTATGTCCAATGTACAATCAAACGAAGAAGTTCTACATGACTTCTTACCCGATGTATACCCTGGCAGCGTCACGGCAATGGTTTGGTTTTTCCTACATCGACGCTCACAAAGATGATCCAATATATGCCTACCGCCCGCAGTTCACCCTGGAGACCAGCAATCGTAATTTCAGAAGGGTCAATGATGCTTTCACCATGTACGTGGTCGCGCTCAAGGTGATATCGCCAGAGATTTTCTCGATGAAGCCATGAATCTCGATATCACGCTACGGTGCTTATTTCATACAATTCAGAAAATTCTCCTATATAAAGCTGCACGCCATGAGAGCACCCTCCGAGGCTTCCCATGTTCTGCAATGATAAGATGGCTTTGATTGAAGTATGCAGGCAATTAGACAAACTGCACAGAACCTGCAGAGACAAGAAGATTTCTGGTTTGCACTTTCCCATCTCTTTGGGAAATTACACTTGTAAAACAGCCCTGGACGCACAGAACATAGAGAGAGCCCTGGTCCCTATCACCGTTCATTTCTTCAAGCCAAGAACCTGCTTCGACTTGAAGAAGTTCATCAATGTAACATCAAGATAATCTACCATCATAGGGCAGATACAGAAGACTACTGGGCTGACTGTGCAGATGATTTTGAGGCCAGGAGAAGGCATTGTGGCAGGTTCTCCCTGCAATTGATCCAAGAACTCGGCTTGTACCAAGTTCCCGAAGGACTCCAGGATGACAATTCTGATCTATACTCATATGAGTATGACAGTGTGATTAAGCACACCCTCTGGAGGACTTGGATTGGAACAGAAAGAAAAAGATGATCTCGGCCGAGATCCTTGCTCCAGCCTTAGTCAGACTAAGGTCCTGGTTTGACAGAAAAGTTCGAGAGCTCAGAAGGCACTCAGGAGAATCCTCTTCCAAGGATGTTTCAACACCAAGGAGAGAGGCATCAATTCCTGTGTCGAAAACACCAGTGCAAACCCCACCTGCCTCATCAACACAAGGACCTGCAGCTTCCACTCCTTCTTCATCCACTCAAGTGTACCAGAAGAAACTCAAGGAGGTTAAGAAGGAGCCTGTGGAAAATGATCCTCAAAGAAAGCAGGTAGAAGTGCCTATGGGACCAGAGAACATCATTGTTCTCAAAGTGAAAGTGAAAGAGAGTGAAATGCCAACCCCCGCAAATGCTCCCGAAGGTCCAAGGTAGATAAGGACAAAGAGGTCCAGAGCACTGAACTTCCAAGTGCTATTGATTCTTCAGCAGCAATTGTCTCCAGCGCCCCACTCACATCTCAACTTGAGACCACAGCTGTGCAAACCTTGAGCGTCATGAGCTCTATGTCTCTTGGTCCTCTTGCCCCTCCCCGCTTCTTCCTCTTCTTCTTTTACATGGGTTCAACCTCTGTTGTTGACAAGAGAAAGAGGAAATCTTCCTCTCTGAGCTCGTGGCCAAATTTTGATGTTGTCGCAGCCTTGTTGGGCACCACTCCTTCTCGTGCCAAGAAAGCCAGAACCACCTCGAGAATAGTGTCTGATGCTCAAGGTCAGCAATTCCTGGAGATTGCTAAGCCTACAAAGTGGGACAATCAGAGCAGACTTGCAGGCATCCGACTTAGAGCTCTCAAGAATTCCAATGGGAGAGTCTACCCCGAAGGTGAGATCCACAACCTCCAGAAATGGTCACACGAGTCATGGGAGGGTAGAGAAAGGGCAGCAAACTATTGAACACTTGGAAGAACAGCCCAAATTCTCACAAGTTTCATCAAGTCTCTTTTGTCTAAGGACAAAGTTTTGGACCCTACCCGTTGACCACTCTTCCACCACCGTAATTTTGAGCCAAGATGAAGTACAAAGTATCAAAGACATGCACAAGTATTCCGTCTATGGCAGAGCTATGGAAGCCATGGTGGATGATATGCTTGTTGCAGGGTTGAACTTCATCGATGAAGCTTTCAAACTCCATGGAAAAGTGAACAATTTGCAATGTAATCTCTCCTCTACTATTGGGATCATGGATAAAGAGCTCAAACTCTGGAGCAACAGCATAGTAGACCTCCGCCTTATGATGGGACAGACAGATGAGAACATCTTATCGCGAATAAGGTTTTTGATGATGCAAAGGATAATCTATCAAAATCCGGGTTTACAAGCATGGAGTGGAAGATCAAAGTCTTGGAGGAGGCTTTGGGAGAATCAAGAACAAATGCGTAAGGGTGAAGCTTTCAAGACACCGGTGGTCTCTCGCTTTCAAAGACATACATTGTCATCTTCAAGATGAAACTTCTGGTATGCCCCTTTCTCGCAAGAAATCAAAGCTCAATTCGAGCTTTTGTCAAAGATAACTTATTCAAGGAAAGTTCCATCTCCAAGGAGAAAATGAAGGAGATTTGCTCTCTTCAATCTGCCATCAAGAAGCAAATAAAGATTATCATACTCATGTCGAGTTTGATAAAGAGATGGAGAAGTGTCTCTGGATTTTGGACTCGCCTCATGCCAACACGTCAGTCCCTCGTGGCGTAGACATAGCCGAGGCGTTGAAGAAATTCAGCAAGCAGATTTTGAAGTCGGGTCCCTCCCAAGAATCGCCATTGCCTTCTTCTCCTTATTCTTTCTCTTCTTCCCTTTCTTTTTCCGTTTTCTTTGTAAAAGTCGAGGTATCATTGCGGTTGGTAGTCCTTAACTATTCTTGGTTAAAAGAAGCGGTTACGAAGAGTAACTGATTTGTAAGTTATATAATGGCCTCTCTACGCCATTCTAAAAAAGGAGGAAGAACTTGGTTTATTTTTCAAAAAGTGTAAATAGATCATAAAGAAATCAATACAGAAGGGCTTTCCATTCTTTGTCTATCTAATCTCTGTTATCTCTAAGCTTTCATTTAAATTTTGTGAAGATCATTTGTCTCTAGTTTGTTAGTCTTGCCGATTGCATACTCTTCAACTTTGCAAGCATGGTGATCTTGTATAACCAAGAAGGAACTTTGTGTCCTTGATTAATGAATCTGTGTTACGTTAAGAAACTTTGTGTTCTGGCAGATGTTATTTATAGAACTTTGTGTCTTTAAATTCCATCTTATTTATACGATACGAATGATCTTGTTTTCAATTCACTGTAACTTCGCATACATAAAGAATTACTCGTTATCTATAATTTCGCATGTTGCCTTTCTCGCTCATTCTCGCACTCTCATTCCTCAAATCCTTTTGTAATTGATGATCTTTATAAAAGACACTTTCGTAATATCCAAGTTTAACCGTAAAATCATATTTTGTATATTTGTAAATAAGTTTGTTTCGAATAAGGGAACCTCTCCCATTAAAGAGGAGGGACTTCTTGTCCCCCGATCGTTGCTTCTTCGTAAAGTCCTATTTGACGACCAACAGCTTTTGGCGACTACTGGGAAAATCATATTCCAGCTTCTATAATTTTTGATCATCTTTTGATCCGTGACTCCGTGTTTTACTCGAGGGAGGAGGGCCTCTTGGTATCAAGATTCTCGCCAGCTTTTGGAGCAGCAGGGTTTTCCTTTCCCTTCGACAACAAATAGAAGAACTCGTTCAATAAGCACCCCACCCGCTGAAGATAGAAATCCTACGGGTGGTGTTCCTTCAGAGCCTGCTAGTCCTAATCTTCGAGCTTTGATTCTTGCTGGTGTTGCAGTTCCTCTCCAAGCCATTTTTCCAAGAATGGCGGTACCATTGCCCTGGGGTCATCGTGTCGGGCCCCTTGCTCTTCCTCAGCCTTTACATGAGTTACCCAGAGGTAACCGGAAGAACTTTCCTAAATTCAAAGGTGATGGCAAAGTGCATCCTGATGAACACATCGCAGCCTTCATGCAATGCGTGTGGAGTCCTCGGGAGTTGAACATGAAGACATCTCCGTGAGACTGTTCGTTGAGACCTTACAAGATAATGCTGCTGATTGGTTCTATCACCTTCCGACTGGCACTATCACTAGCTGGGACACCATGAGAACTAGGTTTGAAAACCGTTTCAAACCAGCAGAAGATGTGCATGCCTTGCTAGCTCAAATCTCTCAGATAAAGAAAGATTCGCAAGAGCCCATGAGAGAATTTGTGGCCCGATTCAACAGGCTAATTAATAAAATTCGGTAAATACTCGACCTGTTGATCAAATCCAAAAATGTTTCTTCCTAAATGCCCAAACGCCTAAAGTTAGCTATGCGCTGAGAAGGGCTAATCTCGCAACATTGGTGGAGGATCAAACTCTTGTTGTTAGTGTCGAGGATGATCTGATCATGTCAGGGAAGTTGAGGAGAGACCCTTCCAAATCTAAGTCTGCTGCTTCCTCCTCTTCCACCCCTGGACCTAATACTCGATCCATTAGTTCAAAACTTGCGAATGATCTCATTTCGCTATAAAGAAACAATTGGCTCAAGATGCTCCTTATGCAGATGTTCCAAGGAGGAATTTCCAGCCTGTAAATCATTTTCCCGCTTCTCAAACAAGATTAGCACTCAAGGACCTCCCGTTAAAGTCCCTCACAATGCGACTCGTGAAGTGGAAGAACCAGATGATGATGAGGATAATGAAGCTTCATGAGGAGTTTGTGGAAGAAGTTGATGATGATGAAGGCATTGAACTTGAGGGATCTCGAGTAAATTTCTTCACCACCGAGGGCATGATGATGGAGATGACTATGATGAAGTGGTAAAGCAGACATGAATGAATAGTGAATCATTTTTGCTGTCATGACTCGAGAGCAGACAAATCAGAGGGAGAAGGTGACACAGCCCATCAAGAAATCTAAGGAGCAGTCGGCAACTATTCCCGTAATTGCAAAAAGAGGATCTCCTATCCCTACTTCGTCTACACCAAAGGTGAGTCCTATCAATCCTGCTACTAAAGTTGCTTCTTCTTTTTCTCCTAAAGTTGATAAGCCTAGGATTTCAAATGATGATGGCCCGTCCACTTCTGGGTCCTTTGATATTGTTGATCACCTGAAAAAGACCAAGGTCCAAATCTCAGAGGCTGAGTATTATCAAACCCATCCCAAAGCTTTTGCTAAAATGATTCACTTTGTCAATTCCCATTCTAAGACCACCTCTAAAGGCCTTTTGCCCACTCCTTCTTCTGCACCACAGCCTAGTCTGGTAGCCGCTGTCACCTCGCCCAATGACAAAATCAAGCCTTTTTATGTAACACTTCTTATAGCTGGCCATAGGCTCAGTAATTGTGTCATAGATTCCGGAGCCTCAGATAATGTGATGCCCGCTAAAGTAGCTCATGCTTTAGGCTTGACTCTCACACGCACTTATGGATCTTGTTACTCCATGGAGAGTAAAGAAGTGCCCCTGGTCGAAAGAATTAAAGATGCACAAGTGGCTTTTTTGCGCTTTCCCGAAAAGAAAGTGTTGGCTACCATCTTAGTAGCAGATATCCTCCTTCATACGGGATGTTGCTAAGTAGGAACTTCGCAAAGATGTGGGTGGAGAAATCCAAATGGATCGGTCACATGCACTGCACTCACGTTAATGGACAAATGAAGAAGTCGATGCCTCGAGAAGCAACTCCGAGTATATTGTGCAAAAATGGATGATCCTAAAGCACAAATACTCTATGAGGATATGGGACATGGTAACTACATGATTATGTCCCCTGATGAAATTTGACTCCCCAAAGTGTCTCCTAAAGATCCTAATGGTGTTTGGATTTTAGAGTTTGATGGAAGTTGTTCCTCACCGGTTCTCGAGCCGGTGCCCTACCGGTGTCACCAAGGAAGCCTACATCCTTTTTCATTCAAGTTGCAGTTTGAAAATACTAATAATACAAAGAGAGTATGAGGCTCTCATTCTTGGACGCAAGTGGCCAAAGAACAAGGTGTAAAGAATCTTCTCGCTCGTGGTGATGCAGTAATTGATTGTAAAGCAAGTCGAAACCTTTTTCAAGTAAAAATGGGAGGTCAAACATTACCGAATCAGGTTTGGGATTCCATTGAATTTCTTGATGCTTTCTCCATCGAGGCAATACCTAGGGAGAAGAACACAGCAGGCTGATTCACTAGCTAGCCTCGTGGTCACTATCGATTCCTCATCCCGACTTCTCTCAGATAAGTTCACCATCGAGATGGTCCATCGGCCTAGTGTACCTGATAATACCAATAACTGGCAAGTTTTCAATGATGATCAACACTTGCTTTCCTTCCTGGAACTCAAGGGTAATTTCGAACAACTGTATTTTGAAGGAAGTGACAACCTACCTCGTGAGAGTGTGCCCTTTGACAAAGCAGTCACCCAAGGAGAAGAAACAGATCAGGATGGATGCATCAATCTCAAAGGAAACAAGATTCCTAAAGGGTTGGTGAGTTTAGAGGAACTATTTGATAAACATGATAGGTATGTGAAGTCTAGAGCTTCTACGGGACCTCAGCAATCAGCTGAACATGACAAGATTAATATTGGGAGTTCTACTGACCCTAAGCTAGTGAATATTGGAAAATGTTGCACAACAGATGAGAGGAGAAAAGCAATTGATCTTTTAAAGAGGTATAAGGATGTTCTTGCTTATTCTTATGAAGATTTGAAAGCTTTCAAACCAAAAGATATGCAACACTCTATTCCTCTTAAGCCTGGAATTAAGCCTTTCAAGCAGAAACAGAGGCAATACAACCCCAAAATAGCTGACACCATCTTTCAGGAAATACAGAAGTTGTTGAAGGCTAAAATCATTTTTCCCATTCACCATTCAACATGGATTGCAAATATTGTGCCTGTTAGGAAGAAAAATGGTGAGATCCGCATCTGTGTTGATTTCAGAACCCGAATCAGCTTCTTTGAAAGATAATTATCCTTTGCCTTGCCTATGATGGATCAGGTCTGCAAGCAAAGAACAGGATCTGAAATGTTATCTATGCTTGATGGATTCTCGGGATATAATCAGTAGAGGCTGACATCGCAGATCAACACAAAACAACTTTCACTACTCCTGGGGTACCTTTGCTTACAAGAGAATGCCTTTTGGGCTTATTAATGCCGGTGCCACTTTTCAGAGAGCTATGGATCCGGATTTTGGAAGTTTGAAAGGGAAGTGTATTGTCATATATATCTTGATGACTCTGATAAAGTTGTTTTCCAAAACAAGAGCGGATCATTTTGATCACCTAGAGACAAGCTTTCGCTAAGATGCAGAGAGCATGGGATTTCTTTCAATCCTAAAAATCTGTCTTTTGTGTCACAGAGGAAAATTATTAGGGCACATCATTTCCAAAGATGGTATTAAGATTGATCCCGAACGAGTACAAGCTATCCAAAGAAATTCCTCTCCCAACCAAAGAAAAAGGGCGTGCACTCCTTCTTTGGTAAGATCAATTTTTAAGAAGATTCATCCCCGATTTTGCAAAGTTAACTTTGAATATTTCTCGATGATGAAAGGGAAGCAAACATTTGGTTGGTCTTCTTCAAGGAAAGGAATCCTTTGAAGGTATCAAGAGAGCTATCGCTAAAACTCCTGTTTTAGCTCTGTCCGATTTCAAAGAAAGATTTTATTATCTATTGCTATGCCACAGATAATACCTTAGCTGTTGTTTTGACTCAAGAAGACTCTAACGAGCATGAGCTCCCAATTGCATTCATGAGCTATATTCTGAAAGATCATGAGTTGAAATACACCATGATGGAGAAACATGCTTTTGCAGTGGTTAAAGCCGCTGTCAAGCAGTTTCGCTTTTACATCCTCAACTCTCATTCCATGGTGTTGGTCCCAGATACAACTGTTAAGTCAATTCTCACACAACAAGAATTTGGATCCAAGAGAGGGAACTGGGTTGCTAAGGTCCAAGAGTATGACATTGACATCAAACCGACCAAGCTGGTTCGTGGAAAAGGCCTTTGTGAGCTCATTGCTGAAGGAGCTAAACATGAGTTGCTGGAGGAGAAAGTGACCTTCCTACCGCTCTTTCCTTAGCTCGGCTTGATGAATGGTATGCCGACATCGCCCATTTTCTCACCTATGGGAATGCCCTCTCATTTAATCGCCAAAGAAAAGAGGACCGTTAAATTGAGGTCAGGCAATATGTATGTGGGAAAACGCCTTGTTCAAGCGTGGGTTAGATGGGAGATTTTTGAAGTGTGTGGACAAGGAAGGAAACAGAGAAAGTCAGTTTCTCTCAGCCTTTTCATGATCGTGCATGTGGAGGGCACTATTCATCAATGGTTACGGCTCATAAGATACTCCGTGGAGGATATTACGCCTTCCTTGTTCAAAGATGCATCCAAGTGGGTTGATAAATGTGAGGCTTGTCGACCTTTGGGAAGACCCAAATTGGCCTCTTTGCTCTTAAGCCGCCAGAATTGAAGAACCTTTTCAACAAAGTGGGGTTTGGACTTCATGGAACACTTAATCCTGCTTCTAGTGCTGGTCATACTCATGTACTAACTGCCACTGACTATTTCACCAAATGGGTGGAAGCTATTCCAGTTAAGAGTACTACTTCTGAAGTGGTGTGCAGCTTCATCAAAGAGAACATCTTGGTAAGGTATGGTGTACCTAATAAGATTGTAACAGATAATGCTTCGAATTTCTCTTCAACTGAGATAATGGATTTTTGCTATGGGTATGGCATCTCCCTGGCTCATTCTTCAGATTATTACCCTCAGGGAAATGGGCAAGCAGAATCCACTAACAAAAATCTGGTGACTATTATAAGGAAGTTAGTCAATGAGTCTCAACGAAACTGGCACAAGAAGCTCTACGATGCTCTTTGGGCAGACAGGATTACACCAAAGAGAGCTATTGGAATGTCTCCTTTTCAAGTGGTATATGGAGTAGAAGCTCAACCGCCAAGAATAAGTGGAACGCCAGCCTTTGCATCTAATGAAGGCCATCAAGATACTAGTTTCAAGTGATGCTTTGATAAGAGAATTATGTACCTTCACAAACTGAATGAGGACAGATTAGAGGTTGCTGATCGGATATATCTGTTCACCAAAGAAAAGGTAAAGGTCCTGTTTGACAAGAAAGCTAGGTTCAGAGATTTCCAAGTTGGAGACACTGTGCTGTTATGGGATAAAAGGCATGAACCTCGTGGCAGCCATGGAAAATTTGATTCCCTTTGGCTCGGACCTTTCAAGATCAGACACTTTGCTGGTAAGAATTCCTTTTATCTTGATTACATGGATGGTTCTCCTCTCCCACTTCCTTATAGTGGGTAGTACCTCAAGTTGTTCAAGTCCTAGGTGATTAGGAGGTCCCTTGTATATTCTGTACAGCGTTTTTGCTTTTCTTTCTTTTTGTTTTGGTGTGTTGTCCTCTGTATTGGTCTACTTTTGACTCCGTTGCCCAATGGATAAGGTACTGGTCTGCTTCCCGAGTTTGTCTAAGTTCTTGCCTTGTCTCATTCCTTGAATTTATGCCAAGTCATCCCCAGAAGGAGCCAGCTGTTGTCCACTCAAAATTCCCTGCTCTTAAAGAAAGTGAACTTTCAAAATTTTGAGTTTAAGTGTCTTCTCTGTTGTGCTGAAATTGTTAAAAGTCGTGAAATTGAGAAAAGTCTGCATTTTGGGTCATTTTGTGTGTTTTTTTCGGGCCTGTTTGACATTTTTGTCCCAATGTCCCAAGTTCAAAAGTGCTCTGCTCCCGATCGGCCGATTTCCCGAAGTTGTTCCATTTTTTTGGGCCCGTCGAAACTTTTCATCCCAAATGTCCCAAAGTTAATTGGGCAAGTTGTTCCATTTTTCGCCAAAACACCGAACCGCGACTTTGCACTTTCATGTCCCAAATGTCCCAAGTCAAATTGTGTAAGTTGTTCCATTTTTGGCCGATTCACCCGAACCGCGTGATTTCATGCATTTTCATCCCAAATGTCCCAAACTTTTCCGGACCCATTGTAACCTTTTCACCCGATCCACCCAAATCGCGTACTTCACGCACTCATGTCCCGCGTGTCCCAAAAGGCATTTGTGCGTCTTTTCCCGCTTCGCCCGAATCGGCCGAGCCGCGTGTTTCGCGCATTCGCGTCTCACATGTCCCTAATGAACCAAGTGCCATTCGTGCTAGTTTTTTCCGCTCTACCCGAATATCCGGCTTATTTAAATTGGTGGGTATGTATTAAATGCGCATTCATGGCCTTTCTCTCTCCTAAACGGCTATATAACGAGCAAACCCCTTTGCATTTTTCACATTGTTTCCATGCTATCCTTGCTCGAACCCTTGCAATCTAATTCCCTGCGCGTGTATCCCTTTTCTCTGTAATTCCTTCCCGAGTTTAGGTTGCGGCTCTGTTACTATCAATATGAAGATCAAATTCCAGGGACAGGAACAAATTTCACCACTAGAATCTGCTGTTCCCAATATTGGGGACAGTGAAGCTCGGCATCTTGACTTCGGTGATTTTTGGGCGAGGGTGGCAGATGCAAACCCTACACCAATGGCACAAATGATTCACGATAGCGGTTTGGCTTTTGCTGGAGGTTTCCGATCTCAGACAAGGCGCCGACATCAGACTTTCGTGTGGAGCTCACTTCGACCCTGATTCGAGTGAATTAACCAATATACACGGGGAACTCATCGCAAGCTGGACGCTGCCGCCATTAGTACCGCACCGAGAATCCCAGAGATGGATAATGCCATAGTCGCATTTCCGGGATCAAGCATGTGCTCGTTCAATCAAGACACGAAAATACAAGGCGCGGTGGCGAAGTCTCTGGGTCAAGAACCCTAAGAAGGAGCTCTCACCCGTCCAAAACTCTTTTCCGAGAAGATTTTAATGAAGAATTGTCTCGACTTTATAATTCTACTGGCTCGGGTTATGGGTTTGCCCTCTACCAACGAATTTCACTGGATGTGCCCGCCATCAAAGATGGTGTGCGAGGGAACACAAAATATCAATCGGGCAGAGATCATCGCATGAATTTGGCAGAGCAGCAATTGTCCAAATGTACAAAAATGAAGAAGTTCTACATGACTTCTTACCCGATGTATACCTGGCAAAAGCATCACGGCAATGGTTTGGTTTTTCCTACATCGACGCTCACAAAGATGATCCAAGATATGCCCTACGCCGCAGCTCACCCTGAGACCAAAGCAATCGTAATTTCGTAAGGGTCAATGATGCTTTCACCATGTACGTGGTCAAAGCCGCTCAAGGTGATACCGCTAGAGATTTTCTCGATGAAGCCATGAATCGATATCACGCTACGGTGCTTATTTCATACAATTCAGAAAATTCTCCTATATCAAAGCTTGCACGGCCATGAGAGCACCCTCTCGAGGCTTCCCATGTTCTCGCAATGATAAGATGGCTTTGATTGAAGTATGCAGCAATTAGACAAACCGCACGTAACCCGCAGAGACAAGAAGATTTCTGGTTTGCACTTTCCCATCTCTTTGGGAAATTACACTTGTAAAACAGCCCGGATGCACGTAACAACATAGAGAGAGCCCCCGGTCCCTATCACCGTTCATTTCTTCAAGCCAAGAACTCCGCTTCGACTTGAAGAAGTTCATGAATGTAACATCAAGATAATCTACCATCATAGGCGATACGTAAGACTACCGGGCCGATCGTGCAGATGATTTTGAGGCCAGAGAAGGCATTGTGGCAGGTTCTCCCGCATTGATCCAAGAACTCGGCTTGTACTCAAGTTCCCGAAGGACTCCAGGATGACAATTTTGATCTATACTCATATGAGTATGACAAAGGTGATTAACACACCCTCGAGGACTTGGATTGGAACAGAAAGAAAAAGATGATCTCGGGATGAGATCCTTGCTCCAGCCTTAGTCAGACTAAGGTCCGGTTTGACAGAAAGTTCGAGAGCTCGAAGGCACTCAGAGAATCCTCTTCCAAGGATGTTTCAACACCAAGGAGAGAGGCATCAATTCCCTGTGTCGAAACACCAGCTGCAAACCCCACCCGCCTCATCAACACAAGGACTCGCAGCTTCCACTCCTTCTTCATCCACTCAAGTGTACCAAGAAACTCAAGGAGGTTAAGAAGGAGCTGTGGAAAATGACCTCAAAGAAAGTAGGTAGAAGTGCCTATGGGACCAGAGAACATCATTGTTCTCAAAGTGAAAGTGAAGAAGTGAAATGCCAACCCCCGCAAATGCTCCCGAAGACCCAACAGATAAAGACAAAGAGGTCCAGAGCACCGAACTTCCAAGTGCTATTGATTCTTCTCGCAAGCAATTGTCTCTCAAGCGCCCACTCACATCTCAACTTGAGACCACAACCCGTGCAAACCTTGAGCGTCATGAGCTCTATGTCTCTTGGTACTCTTGCCCTCCTCCTTCTTCTCTCTTCTTCTTTTGCATGGGTTCAACCTCTTGTTGACAAGTAGAAAGAGGAAATCTTCCTCTCTGAGCTCGTGGCCAAATTTTGATGTCATCGCAGCCTTGTTGGGCACCACTCCTTCTCGTGCCAAGAAAGCCAGAACCACCTCCAGAATAGTGTCTGATGCTCAAGGTCAGCAATTCCTGGAGATTGCTAAGCCTACAGTGGACAAATCAGAGCAGGACTTGCAGGCATCTGACTTAGAGCTCTCAAGAATTCCAATGGGAGAGTCTACTCCTGAAGGTGAGATCCACAACCTCCAGAAATGGTCACAAGAGTCATTGGGAGGGTAGAGAAAGGGCAGCAAACTATTGAACAGTTGGAAGAACAGGCCCAAATTCTCACAAGTTTCATCAAGTCTCTTTTGTCTAAGGACAAAGTTTTGGACCCTACTCCGTTGACCACTCTTCCACCACCTGTAATTTTGAGCCAAGATGAAGTACAGAGTATCAAAGACATGCACAAGTATTCCGTCTATGGCAGAGCTATGGAAGCCATGGTGGATGATATGCTTGTCAGTAGGGTTGAACTTCATCGATGAAGCTTTAAACTCCATGGAAAAGTGAACAATTTGCAAATGAAGTTCTCCTCTACTATTGGGATCATGGATAAAGAGCTCAAACTCGGAGCAACAGATAGTAGACCTCCGCCTTATGGGACAGATGATGAGAACATCTTATCGCGAATAAGGTTTTTGATGATGCAAAGGATAATCTATCAAAATCCGGGTTTACAAAGCATGGAGTGGAAGATCAAAGTCTTGGAGGAGGCTTTGGGAGAATCAAGAATGGGAGTAAGGGTGAAGCTTTCAAGACACCGGTGGTCTCGCTTTAAAAGACATACATTTTCATCTTCAAGATGAAACTTCTGGTGCATGCCCTTTCTCGCAAGAAATCAAAGCTCAATTCGTGAGCTTTTGTCAAAGATAACTTATTCAAGGAAAGTTCCATCTCCAAGGAGAAAATGAAGGAGATTTTCTCTCTTCAATCGCCATCAAGAAGAAAATAAAGATTATCATACTCATGTCGAGTTTGATAAAGAGATGGAGAAGTGTCTTGGATTTTGACTCACGCCACGGCCAACACGTCGCCCCTCGTGGCAGAGACATAGCCGAGGCGTTGAAGAAATTCAGCAAAGCAGATTTTGAAGTCAAGTGGGTCCCTCCCAAGAATCGCCACCTTGCCTTCTTCTCCTTTATTTTCTCTTCTTCCCTTTCTTTTTCCGTTTTCTTTGTAAGAAGTCGAGGTATCATGTCAAGCGCAAATCCTTAACTATTCTTGGTTAAAAGAAGAAGGTTACGAAGAGTAACTGATTTGTAAGTTATATAATGGCCTCTCTACGCCATTCTAAAAAGGAGGAAGAACTTGGCATATTTTCTGAAAGTGTAAATAGATCATAAAGAAATCAATACAGAAGGGCTTTCCATTCTTTGTCTATATCTAATCTCTCGTTATCTCTAAGCTTTCGCATTTAAATTTTGTGAAGATCATTTGTTCTAGTTTGTTAGTCTCGAAACGATTGCATACTCTTCAACTTTGCAATACATGGTGATCTTGTATAACCAAGAAGGAACTTTGTGTCCTTGATTAATGAATCTGTGTTACGTTAAGAAACTTTGTGTTCTGGCAGATGTTATTTACAGAACTTTGTGTCTTTAAATTCCATCTTATTTATACGATACGAATGATCTTGTTTTCAATTCATCTGTAACTTCGCATACATAAAGAATTACTCGTTATCTATAATTCTCGCATGTTGCCTTTCTCGCTCATTCTCGCACTCTCATTCCTCAAATTCCTTTTGTAATTGATGATCTTTATAAAAGACACTTTCGTAATATCCAAGTTTAACCGTAAAAAATCATATTTTGTATATTTGTAAATAAGTTCTGGCTTTAGTAGCTTGGTAGTAGTATGGAGAGCATGTTTTCGAGTGTTTAGGAACTCACATGAGATTAAGGGTGTAGGTACGGGTTGAAGACCAAGATTTAGGTACTCATCCAAACTAGGTCTAGGTGCATTGAGGCATGAGGTTGAGTCATGTAGCCATGTTGGCCCATATATGCATGTAGTTAAGTGATTCATAATGTATTAAGGTTGTTAGGACCCTTTGGATATGTTTCATGATGAGTTACGAGTGTTTTTTCAATTGACCCTAGCTTAAACCATATAAAACCCTAAGGGATAGTCATACAAATGAGATGGGATGAGAAGATGGAGACATATTTGAGATATGATGATGATTGGAGATGATGAATATAGGTATCCTAAAGGTTTGAAAAAAATTTAAGTCATTCTAAAGAGAATTTTGTAACTTTTTTTTGGTGAAACAAGGTCAAGAAGAAGGTGATTTCCAGCTTGAATTACACCTTCTGATGCTCACCATGAATTGTGTGCTTTACATGGGACCTTGTGGCTTTCAGAAATTTTTCTAAATTGAACTAAGAGGTTTCAAAAAAATAATTAGGTCATTTAATCATAAGGTTTTTAGAACGAATGTTAAGAAGGTAAACAACTTTTTGTGTGCTTAAAACCCTAACTTGAAAGTGGTAGGAGAGATTTGCTTCCTATGTGCCCAAAATTCATTGATTGAGATTTTATGATGTAGATGACCCATAGAGGTTTATAAAAAGGTATGGTAGAGCATGTGGTAATGAGTGGAACCCACTTAAATAGGTAAGTTTTGAATAAGTTCACTTTTGGACAAGGTTGTCAAAGGATTTGAAAAATAAATTGACATTGATTTTAGCATGGTAGTTTTTATTTATTTACATGATGATTTCAAATCATGGTGATAATTCTAAGTGGAAAAGTGTTCCCTATTAATGATGACTAGTTGTAACGTAGTTTTGGGGTAGTTTTAGGTAGTTTTCAGAGATGGTCTTAGTTGAAGGCCTTTCACTTGGAGTTGGAAGGTGTTATCTCGTTTTAGTGATTCCAGCTAAAAATGAGATAACCATAGGAAATTTTGGACAAATCTCTTAAAAATTCCCTTTGAAAGATATTTTTAGGTTTTTGGGTTTTCATTACATGAAAACATGTTTCTTGCATGTTATATGTCTCATGTTTCTCGAAACCCGAAACCCAATTATCTAAGTCCTTTATGTCGGGTTTTCAGAACTTCTAAGCATCGGAACATGCTTTGCCCAAAGCATGTTTTATGCCTCATGTTCCCAAAACCCGAAACCTGATTTCCTTAGCATTGTGTGTCGGGTTTTGGAACTTTCAAGCATCAGAACATGCTTTATCCAATGCATGTTTTATGTCACTTATTTCCGAAACTCGAAACCTGAATTGAATCAAAACCTTTGTATCGGGTTTTCGGACACTCCAAGCATGATGACATGTCATTAATGTCTAGTTGTCTAGCAGTTGGCACACATGTCAAATGAGGTGTAATTAATGCTAGGTTATTATAAATAGTCAGTTTTCCACGTCATTTGTTACCATTCATTTTTTCTGCGTTGGATTTTTGTTGATGCTTCCTCTACCTCCAAACCCGATCGAGCTTCCCAATTGATTTCACTAGCCATTTTTGATCATTTTTCAATCTAGTTGAAGGTATTCTTCTCTTCTTTATTTTTAGAATCTTTTTGGGTTATTTGTGAAGTGTTTTCTTGGGGTTTTCATTTCTTTTCCTTCTTCTTTATTGTTTTAGGGTTTTGGGGTTGTTTTCCTTATTTCTTGTCTTTTTCCATGAAGGCTCTTATTTGAAATTTACCCCTAAGTTATTTACTTATTTTCCATAAGTTGTAACTTGTAGATTTCATAATGATTCTAAAAATTCCTAAGTGATCATGAGGCGGGAATTTTTCATGTTCTGACACGTCAGAAACCTGATATACTTGTTTCGGGTTTTACAGGGTGTTTAACATCTCGCCCTTTCTACCTTGTTTTGGGTTTTTCTAGGTGCTCGACATCCATCAAGATCCACAGTCTATTGGGTATTTCTACCTGCTCAACATCCTCTAGTTTCTGCCATTGTGTTGGGTTTTCATAATTGTTCAAAATTCCTCACTTCCGTAGTGTGTCGAGTTTTCATTGATGCTCAGCATGTCTTGACTTCCGACATACACTCCTTTGTGTCAGGTTTTCAAAGGTGGTTTGCAAGTTTCAAAATCGAACAGTGTGGTGGGTCTGTGCACTTGTCCAACAAACTTTCAAGCCTAATTGTTCTTCTAGAAATCATCAAGGCATTTCTTCTTCGAGAATCCTCATGTCAGGACCTCGGTCAATCTAAGGATAAGTCAGGAAAGATGAAGTATAAATATAAGAAGATGGAGTCTTCTTCTTACATAAGCTACAATTATGATATTCGGGACATAGAGCTTGGTAATATAGATATGGAGGACTTCTAGAAGAGAATTGAGGATTCTTCTCAGAATTCTTGGATGAAGTTGATAGCTGGCAGCGGTCTCCCTCTTACAGCAGGATTTCTAATATCAGCTCAATGCCCTGAATTCATCCTAGCTTGTGCTTCCCACTATGACTTAGCCTCCTGCTCAGTGAGAAATCAAGTAGGAGAGTCTATAGTGAAATTGGATGGAGGTTATTTCGATCAACTCCTAAGGTTGCCCAACTTTGTGGAGTATGTTGATTTAGACCTTAAATCAACACAAAAGGCTTGGGACAAAGATCAAGAAGATTGCATCAAGCATGTAAACAAGAAGTTCTTGATCAAGGCTAAGCCAATTATTTCTAGGTTTCCTAAGTCGGTCCCTAGAAGTGATTTTATTCTTGAAGTCAACGATATCATCACCCTGCTGAGCTGGTTATTTGGGCTCCCAGAGTCAAAGGAATTCCAAGGGTGGATGTACCAGTTCATGGTTGTCATAAAGAAGAATGACCAAGGGATTGATTGGGGTAGCCTAATAAGTGACGAAATAGACTCCCAAATGAAAATAGTCTTGTCTATTGGCAAGTTCTATATGATGTCATATGTCACCTATGCAGTAGTAGGAATGAGGAACTACCTAGGGCTAGATGCAAAGGGAAATCAAGCAATGGAACACATATATCGATACTTCCCTCAACTAACAATAAAAGGGTTTGAAGACCAATATAGAAGAGTGAACGATGCCTTCTTCTATGAAAACATTTGTAGGTTGGATCCTGATCTGAGGAAGAGAAGGGTTTCTAACGAAGCATGGGCTGAAGTGTCAAAATGGGGTTGCATTTTCTTGCAATTCAAGAAGTTTACTTATCTTCGAGGTGGTGAGGTTCCAGGGTAACCCTTTCTATTTTCCCAGGTTCCCGGGTGACAAATTGATCCTCATGGAGTTAGTCAGACAATTGTTGGATTTTCACAAATTCCAACAAAGTAGGCACAAAGCCACTATCTCCTTCCCTATTTCCATTGGAAGGTATACATGCTCTACCGTGGTTAAGGCCAAGAATGTGGTGCACGAGCTTCAGGAAAAATTGAAGAAACATATGAAGCTTAGGGAGGGATTCGACATCGAGGAGTCCTCAAGTCATATGGAACCTTGTACCTGCATGTGCCCAATGTGGAAGATATCTAGGTTGATCTTTGAGATGAAGTTTCCATCTCGAAGAAAAGACAACAACAAACTGATGCTTGAAGAAATTCAGATGTTAGATCTTACTGATATCCCCAAAGGAACCGTGGACAATGAAAGTGTCCTGGACACTAGGTATGAATAGTTGGATGGAGACCAACATGGATTCCTAGCCATTGATTGGTCTATTGCTGAAAAAGCTTCTATCACTGAAAGAGATGCTCAGACTCTTGTCTGTACCAAGGCATGAATCATTTCTTGGGGAATGAGCTATAAGGAAAAGATATTTTCAAAAATAGCTACTTTAGAAGTGGGACCCTCCAAGGGAGAGAGGGAGGAGGATAAAATCCCTACCAAGAGGTAGATTAAATTTAAGTTTGTCGAAGGGGAGAAAAGAAAGGGGCCGAATCATCTGCCACTCCTTCACAAATAGTTGAGGTACTAGATTCACCTCCTCCACCAGAACAAGGAAAAATTCCTTCAAAAGATGAGGTTGGTCAACCTCTTGTTTCTCCTTTCGATGATTTCTCATCAGAAGTAAGTCTCTCTCTTGCTTCTCAAGCTTTGACTTTAGAATCTTTACCTCCTCTCTCCCAATCTTCCTCACCTCATATTTCTACACCACTTTCATCATCCATGGCCAGCATCTTCTCTGACCTCTCACCTCTCTCTGCTGGACCTAAGATGGCCATAGATATGCCTCCTCCTTCCGCACCTTCATTCCCTGAATCTATCCCCACAGTCACCACACTTGCACTCATCACTACTCCACAAGTAAACCTTCCTCCACTTGCAAATACAACCATAACACCTCCGATAGGAGTAAATTATTCCACTGTACCTCAATGGTTGGTTGATCAGACTCGAGGAAGAGGAAGGTGGTAGTTCCCCTACCATCCTTCAACTTCAGTTCACTCAAGGCCTCTCCTACCAAATCTGCCAAGAAACCCAAAACGGTTTCAAGGGTTTCAATGGATGCCTTAGGGCATAAGTTTGTAGATATTTCCACTCCCGCGACCAAAAAAACAAAAGAGGATATAGTGGTTACTAATTATCAAATTACAAGGGTTGATCTGGGAAAGGTAACAACAGAGGGAGCACAATAGGATGCATAGGATGCCATGAATGTGTTGTGCCAGAAGTTGAAGGAAACGAAGGTGAGTAGAGATGAGCTAAAGGAGAAAGTTGAACAGTTGACGGAGGTATTGCTCAAGCTCTCAAAGCCTTCTCAATCAACACCATCATCTTCTACCCCTACTCCAATTAGGTTCAATTTCTCATTGGTACCTATGATTGAAAAAATCAACAAGAAGGGGAGAATGGTTGATGAATGGATTCAGAGGCTACTCCTACAAGGAAGAGAGGTCATTGATGACACAGTGGAGGTTTATAAATATATGGAGGAAGTAAAGAAAGATGGTGATAAAATGGATGATGAATTTTCACAAGAAATCAGGAACCTTGAGTTAAATTTTGAGGCTCTCAATGTACTAAAACAGGTTCCATCCCATATCTTGATGGAAGAAGGAATCATTCCACATGGGGATAAGCATTTCCAGCTAACCAAAGCCATCAAATTCAGGATAAAGATTCTCAGTGAAGCTTGTAGCAAGTTGAGGGAATCTAGAGATTAGTTGGTTGATGCCACCAATGACATAGAAGAGGAGCTATCCAGGATCTTTGCCAAGGTGTTGGATGAAAGATCAAATATTTTACCTACTGACGATCTCTATAAACAAATTCAAGAATCAATTCAAGCATGAACCAGCTTCCATATTTGATTTGACAACCATTGATAAGTTCATAAGGATCGAGAATGTTTTGGAATCACTAAGGAAACTCAACAAGAGATTGAAGAAGCTTCCTGGAAACACAAGTGACACTCAGGAAACTTGTGAGGTTCTAAGTGATTATTCTAGTGCACCAGATGAAGCTAAAATGCAGGACATAATCTGTAAGTTCCAAGAATTTTGTGACAAGAAGGCTTCACTGGAGGAAGACAAGGACGAAAAAATAGAATAAGCATAATGTTTCATGTCATTTTCATCCAGATATTGACATGTATTTTTTCATTTTTGTTTCATCACATAGGAAGAAAATTTTGACTTGTTGTCCTGCGTGAGATTCAAGCAAAATAGGATTATTGTTAAATGACTATTTTCTAGGATTTATCCTATTTTTCTCTGCTCTTTCCGTTATAAATAAGGGATGATTTTTCATTCCAAAGAGAGAAATTTTTAGAATATTAAGATCTATTGTGAAGAAGAAGAAAGCCTTTGTATTTTTTTTTTAATCATTGAGGAATAGAAACAAGTGTTATCTTGCAAACTTTGTGTTGTGGGATTCATCTATCTTGAGAGATTGTTCTTAAGTCCAAGATCTTAAGCTATTATTTGTTTAGTGTTCTTGATTATTTTAATCATTTTGAATAGTAAACTCATTATATAAAAATCGTATAAGTATTTCTTGATCGTGTTTGCTTGAAAGAAAATACGTTCCTCTCATTCCCTTTCCACTCTGTTTAAATCTGTAACCCATTCTATTTCTAAAGCCTGTAACATCTCCATCTCGTGTTGATATGGATTTCAGGATTGTATCCCAACCCCAATAGTTAGAATAGTGTGGATAGTGTATAGATTATTTATGTTGTGTTTTAGATTAGTAATAAAAAGGCTACCTCACGACTTTAAGGAGGTATTTAATCCAGTGTACTATGGTTGAACCTCATATTTTGGTATGACAAAATATCCAACCAACAAATTAAATGTGATATGTTATATAAATAGGATTAAAAATTATTTATAGTTTTATAAGTTTTGTCTCTTGGTGATGATTTTTGATGGGTAATATAGCTTGAGTTATGGAGAAGAAGATTGTTGGTTCTCTAGGATAAAATTACTTTTTCTTAAAGAATGAGGTAAATGAGGCATGTGATGGATTATTTGATTCTTTATATTATTTTTAGAGTGAAGAGAGATGAATTTAGATTCTATTTAATGCCTTTGGAGGACTTGGAAGTGACAGAAATGGTGAAAACTAGTTGCATTTGTAAAATTGGTTTATGGGCGATTGATTTGGTGAAGCGAAACTAGGTGTGGTTTGCACATATGGATGTGTCATGAGATATAAAATGCATGGATGCTATAAAAATATAATTATTATTCCATTAAGGGATTACATTCCATAGTTAAGTTGACCTTGGGTGATCTTCGAGGCCTAAAGGTGGAGACATGGTCTTTGGAAACAACTATTTTGAGAAGGATATGAACCTTTTGGTGTGTGTTATGAATTATTTGATTGTTGAAATATAATTAAAAACCATGGATGATTATTTTATGTTATATTACACATGTGTGATGAATTTTGGACTTTTGTAATCATTGGTTTGGTATTTTTGGTTTTAGCTCATCTTGGTGATGAGGTTTTGAGCTAGTTTTGTGCATGTTTGATGATTTTGGGCATGACTGACCTATATGGGTCAAATGTGAATTTTTTAATGAATTTTTGGGTCATTTTTAATATGTAATGGTTGAACCAAAACATGAGTACTGACCTCATTTGTGTTTACGAGTTTAGAAGGGTATAAAAGTGAAGTTGGAGTTCAAATTTGAACTAGTCATGTGAGAGGGAAAAAGTGTGACCCAAGAGAGAGAGTGTGTAAAAGGTATGAAGGAATGTTTTGTGAGTAGAAATAAGGTGTGATAGGTTGAATAATTTTTTATATTGTTTGTTTAATTATTTTATTTCAATCCAAAGGAAGATAGAAGGAGAAAAAACAAGCTAAGTGTATGAGGGTTTGAGAAAGGGTTTGAAGGTGTTTGGAGCTAAATCTTGTGATCAAAATCATCTGAGTTGGAGAATATTCTATTATTATAAAAATATTGTGTGATGATTCATATTATATATAAGTCTCTTGTTGTGAGTAATATCAACGAAGGTTTAGGGGAATCTCTTGTGATGTGTAATATTCACTTGAGTCTTTGTTGTGTGTAATATCAGCAAAATTTCCAGTGGATTTTCTTCCCCTTGAGGGTTTCCTAATTGTATCTTGTGTTATGGTGTTATATCTCTTGTTCATGGTTATTTAAATGGATGTTATATAATTTTTTGCACACATTAATGATTGAATGGTTTATGGTTTAAGAAAGTAAATATGAAATTGTTTAAAGTTTTGAAGGATTGATTCACCTCCTCTCATTCCATTCTTCTTCAAAAAATTGTTATCATATTAGGTCCTTTTGGATAATTTTAAACACTTGAAGGATATCCTCTTTAATCATAAAGTCATGGGTAAACCATTATATGTTGAAGCTACCCTCATAAAGAAGTATGATGTTGTAGAATCAATTATTTAGAGTTTGCAAGAAAAAATGAGTTATATGGTAGATGAACATGGTCAAGGAATTCAGGTCTTGGAGTCACAAGTAAAGAGTGTGTCGAAACCCCTAAATACTAATTCACAATTTTTATCACCAAATCACTACACCCTCCAAATGGCCAAAATGTGAACAGGACATTTAGTGTGATTGGGTAACATGGGATCACCTCTCAAGTTGTGGTACTTGGGCTCGAGGTTAACCTCCGAGAGAAGGCCATCTTCCTCTTCCTAAACTAAGTGGTGTACTACTCATAGTGAAATAAAATAGTTATCTAGACATATGCTAACATGTTCATGGGTTTTAGGAAATATATTTGCAAGAAATGAAACTATACTAGGGATGGTCATGCAGAAAATAAAGGGTGTTGCTATACTCAAGAAAGGCTGATATGAAGAGGGTGTTGTCCACCATAAGAAAAATTCAACTACTACAACTTAGAGAGGGTAAACGGAAGACCACATAATAAGAAGCATGTGTTCCCTTTCTTAAAATTTGATCAGACAATGATATATCAGTCTTCCAGTGAAGAAGGATGAGATTGAGAAGGGTGAGTAAGCACCACAACTCAACCGCATGCAATACTCCACCAATTGATGAGCACGAGAATGCAAAGAACCTACAAGAGAAACTTTAACTTACATAGTGTACTGTATGCATGAGAAAGGCATAAATAAGTACAGAATGATGAAAATACCAAGATTAGTCACAAAACACACACTTTTATTACTTCAACAACATTCAAAATGCATCATACATTCATAAGAGGAAATGGTTGCCATTACAGATCTTGAAAGGAGGCTTGAAATTTCCCTCAACATACAAGAACAACTTGCAGAAGAAGGAGGTTTCTTGAAAAATATACACTTGTCTCAAAATTCTAACTTGTCCAACCTCTTGGAATGAGCTTCCAACTTACATTTATAGAATAATTTCATGAGAGAGAAGAGGAAAAATAATAAATTCCTTCCTAAATTGAAGGTACACGATGGTTCATTTATTATAAAGTTGGTTGAACTAATTGAGAAGATTCCATCATGTGTCGTTAATGACCCGTTGACTTAATCTTCTCAATTAATTAAAGGAATATTCAAATAAAATATTTCAATAATAATAAATATTATTATTAAAATATTTAAATAAAAATATTAATTTAATTACTATTTTTGGTGGGCCCCCCTTAGGATTGGTTTGCACTAAATGGGGGTTTCATGAGAAATGGTAAAAAAATAGCCCAACTCGGTGGTTGGCTCGCCAAGCCAACTCACAGAGTTGGGATCGAGCTCCTTCATTCTTCACTTTAACTGATCTATCATAGAATTTATCTCATTGCCAACTCTACATGAGCTCACTTGGTATTGGCCTTAACTCGCTATGTGCATGGTTCAACTCGACGAGGTGATCTTATGTACACTCCATGGTTACCAAGCTCTCCAATTGATGTTTTGCATTGGCATCCACTTCGATACTCTGAATAACTCAAAGCATGAGCCCTTAAACAAGATTATTACCTAATATGAGCAACTCAACCATTTATCCGAATGTTGTGAACCTCCATATTCTTTAAGATCTATGATCTCCCCATTACATTCCTTGCGAGTTTCAGCTCATCTCACATTTTAACCCTACGGCCTTCACAAAGTGATAACAATGACACCTCACTCGAGTTCAATAACTCATACCATCAATCAAAGTTCATGCTTAAGATCACATTCTTATCCTCCGAGTCATGATTTTTCCTGTAATTTATTACTCATGGATCGAGAAAGCTCGGCTATGAGATCACCGATATGCTACCTTCAAGCTTAGCAAATCCATAATGTAACTCAATCTTTCCAATAATGAATCAAATGAGTTCATGGTATCCACTTGCGCTCTAAGTTGCTTTATCCTTCACGTATTTGTGGCTCACGTTTCTTTTTCTTTTTCCAAATGCCAACATGGCTCTATTCCTATGAAAAAAGCCTTGATTGCTCATTTTTTGAGCCACTTTCCCGAATTCGATGCTTGAGCTATTCATTAGCTTAGCCCTCCGTGCCATTCATTCACTTGGGCTCACGTTAATGATGAAGATTTATAATTTTTCCCATAGATCTATTGAAATGAATGATTCATTTGTACTGTATTATCTTGGTAACTTACTCTTCTCCGTGCCTACGCCAAACATCCTCGCCAACCTCATATTTACTCGGTGAATGACTGCAAGATCCTTCACCTTATGCGTTGAGCCATCCCTTCATGAGCTCACCATTGATCTCACCGCTGACTGATGATCTACCAATTTCAATTGAGCTATGCTCACATGTGTCAAGATCCAACCATCATCGAGCCATTTTGTCCTCTTTGAACTTAGCGCGACCTCACCATTGAGTGATCTCGGTCAAGATATCTTCAACACCATGAGACACTCTTCCACGAGCTCATCTAGTAACTCACTTGAGCATGTAAACTGATATTTCTCACATCGACCCAATGCCAAAATCCTATAGAGATCCTCGATGAATCCATGTTGATAGATCACCATCGAAAACCTCTATGAATCCATGTAGAGTGCCTCCTCATAACGGATGACTCACCCAAAACTAACCGAACTCATAAATTGAGCTCCTCTTGACATCATTTCAAAAAAATTTAGCATGAGCTCATGACACATAAACCTCTTGTTTCATTGTAACTACAAGTCACCAAGATCTTTATTTTCTCATCGAATCCCAAACTTGTCATGCCAACTCCATTGTGTGTGACGTTCAAAATCCTGACAGGAGTTCCCTAACTCACACCACTTGGAGTTTGATCTCAAAATCTTCTTCATGCCATGGTCTGACTCGATTTTTGCAGTGTCATACTAAGATCCAAACATCAAGCTCAATTTATTTCTACACTAAAGGGATCATCTCAAATGTCAAGTGTCATAACTACAACTTGGCCTATTTAAGTGATTTACACATTGGGATAGATCTCGAGCTATTCAACACAAATAACTCAATTCATTTTCTTCATGATACATCACTCCAATGGATTACATCAATCTATCACTATCTTCAAATTTTAAACTTGAGCACCCATCTATATCATTGAACCAATAACCAAAGGCATGGAAAACTAACCCATATAGGAATTTGTTTAAAATCGTTCAAGTAAAACATTGACCGGTTCCTCAAGACACACCTATGTGTTTCACATTAGCTCTCCATGTGTCCCATGACGAGTCATTAGTTCATATGTTTTTACTCCTTCAAACTCGGCATTAGAAACCCCTTCAAGAGCCCCATGTTTAACTTGAATGACGTCTTGAAATCTATCAATTCTTCATGTCACACTTACATTTATTAGCCTACAGATTGGACTTATTATTTGGCCTCAATACATTCTCCGTATGACTCGCGATGGTACCGAAATGAACGCCACCATCAACTCGACCAAATGACTCGGACTTCCTTAAAATCCTCTACCGAAAACTCTCGTGGAGCATCTAAAAATTCACCTCAACACGTTCTCTTTGTCACCTTTCCATAGTGGGTCCGACATGATGATTCGACCAACTTCGAGATTTCACTCGCCGTCATCCCCGAATATTTCTCCTTATTGGATCTCTTGGCTCTAGAACCCGAACATCATTTTTCCGAGATTGATGGTGTTCATACCAAGAAAATGTACACATTATAAGTGGGAATATAAGACTTACAACATTGTCTTACCAACATACCAACTTGGTGAGTTTTCCCTAATCTCTACATTCCCATTACTATGTTGATGTGTAGGATTGAAGTCATACCTTTCCTACTTGATTAGAAAAAAAAACTAAGAATTCCCCAAACTTCCTATCTTTCCTAACCTTGAGCTCACCGGCCTATGTAATCTTTATTATTCTAGCTCATCACATTGTGTCATATCTTTGAGCTCAAAACCAGAGTACTCTAAATGACTATCAACTTGGCCCGATGTCCCCGAACTCGGTACCTCCACAATTATGAACTCGAGACGTTGACATGACCTGACCTTTGTCAATTTTCTTACCGACTTTGTTTTCTCATTTCATACATGAGCTGACACACTTGAACACAATCTAATGTTCAATCTCACGATCACTATGATTACCTAGCTAAGCTACTCATTTCAACTACAAGTTTGAGCTACTTATTTTTGTAATTGTGCAAGTAACTCACCAAACCGAGTTGATTGTGCCTTGTCTCATATACTCTTATGAACATGGAATTCGACCCAATTTCCTCAACTTGAATTATTTGAATCCTCAAACCTTAACTCCTACACCATGTCTAAGCTCCCTCAAAGCATCTTTCATCCTTTTGTTTCATGAGTTGAGTTGAATTAACTCGCATTGACGTGGCTCGACCGACTCTTTTCAATATTGGGCTTGGATTACCCATTGAGTTGAGCTCCAATGATAAACAACCAAGTTATCAACCTAGCTAACAACAAATTGTCACCAATTTGAGCTTAATTTTACCCCGTTCAATGCTAGGTGAGCTCACCTATGTAATTTATAAATTATTTTAATTGTGTTATCTCTATGATGATAGAACGTGAATCCTGTGACCATTGTCGTAATTTGATCGTAATAGGACCCTGTTCTCTAATTTTGTCGTGTGTGAAAAATTGGATTGACATTTTTGTAACCTCTCAAGGATGACTACTTGCTAAGAATGATTCTAGTAGCCTTAAGTAATCCATTGGGCATGGATTCAATGTTGGAATCTTGAAAGTGATTTTATCTTCTGTGATACATCTCAAAGTCTCCTTGGTATTATTGATCTTGAACTCCGTAGTAATGATAGGAAGGAAATATACTGAATCTGATGAATGCTTAGAAACTATGGAATATTGTGGAATTTTGAATGAAGCATTTTCTGAACTGGGATATCATGAACCTCTTATGAAACTTGAACCTTATTCTCTTTAAAAACCTCCAAAGGTGATACAATGTGCAAGAACAACACAAAAAACACAAGGAAATAAAAAGAACAACAAAACACAACAATGTGCATAAGCACTTGGAGGAAAACACCTAACTAAACTATACAGGTTGGAATTATCTCAAAAGCAAGCTTTGAGATGTATCCCATTCACATGAATGGGAATTTCTTCTCCATTGAGCCTAGATAGATGAAATGAATTTTCCTCTTTACAACTTGTGATGATGTATGGCCCGCTCCAGAGAGCATCAAACTTGGTGTGTTTTCCTAGTTTGGATCTATCTTCATCCCATTTGAGAACTAAATATACTTCTTGAAAATTCTTGTAGAACACCTTTTTGTCAAAATATTTCTTAACCCGAGCTTGACGTTGCTCTAAAGTCTTCATAGCCTTATTTTGTACTACTTCCAATTCCATGAGTTTGGTAAATCTAATTGTCAAAGGATCATTTTTCATAACTTCAAGTTGATGAGATAACTCCAAAGAAGGTAAATCCAAAGAGAGAGGAATTTTTTCTTCCCTTCCATATACAAGCATGAAAGGACAATTTCCAATGGCCCTTTTAGGTGTGATCTGATCTTCCCATAAATTGGTTTTAAGCTACGTGTGCTAAGTTCTCCTATTAGTCTCCATCATGCACTTGATAATCCTTATGAGGTTCTTGTTGCTAGACTTAGCTAATACATTTCCTTGAGGTTAGTAATTGGATGAAGTCTTGAGGTAGACCCCATTTTTAACAACACATTCACTTAGCTTTAGACAAAGTAAAGCCATTATATTATCTAAAATGACTATAAATAGAACACCAAACCTTATCATTATACCTTCTAAGAAATCAAGAACTACATTCTCATTTCTCTCCTTCAATGCTACTACCTCTATCCATCGAGTAAAATATTATGTTGTTGCAGTAAGGACCCATTTATGTCCATCACTAAATGGAGGATTAATCATTCTGATGAAATCCAACCCTCATTGAATCAAGGGTTGATCCACTTGAATTAGATGCAGTGGAAGACCTATCAACTTCTTCTTTCCAATGAAAAAGGATAATTCCTTGTACTTCCTTACCCAAAGATGAGCATCTTTGAACAAATCCGTCTAATAAAAACTAGCCCACATGATCTTGGTAGTAGTTTTTTGTGAAGAATAATGTCCTCCAGATATGCCATTATGAAACTCTTCCAAGTATCTTACTTATCTGTTATGGTCCCATGCAAGAAGGAGAACATTGTTCAAATACTTTTGAAAGAGAACATTGTCTACGAGAACATATGGGATGGATTGAAGATGGAAATCCCATCTTTTATTTTTATCCTTGTTCATAGGATATACTCCTAAGAGAAAGAAATTATTCATTTTGGATAATAAGTCGACTTGATCATCACCCTCATCAATGTTTAGGAGCATTTCATTATCATCACCTTTTGATTCCATGTCTGCAGTAAGTTATTGACACAAACCTTTTCCTCTGAAAATTTTGGTAACTTTGATATGTGCGTCATATTACATCACCTTTTTGATCCATCTAGCACACTTTTCATTCATCTCTTTATTCATCAAAAAGTCTTTGACACCTAGATGAGACAAAGTTCGATGAAATATTATTTCTATTCGGAAGTGCATACTTTTCCGATCTTCAAAACCTTTTAATTTTCTACCTTGACTTCCTCAAAATCTTCTTCTTTGACCACCATGTTAGAGATTTTTCTTTTGGCTTGATCATCTGAATTAAATATGGATTCCATAGTAACTAAAATTTTTGGTAGTTTGTTACTTTTAAATTATATGATTTGATCACCATATGATTCTTGCAACTTATCTTGATTTTTCGCAAATAACTCGCCTCTTCTTATAGGAAAAGGAAAATTTGTTTTTCACTATCAAAAACTTGCCCACTACAGATTATCGGGAATACAGATCAAACCACCATTTTGACAGATTGCTTCCCTTCTTTCATGATATCAACAGGTATGTTGTATTGTGAACCAATCGTATAAAGCCTATCAACATCTTGATTTTGATTTCTAGGAACCACGTGGATCCCAAAATCTTTGAAATATTCAATCAAATCCCAGACTTAGTTCTTGTATGATATTAAAATATAATTTTTGGATGCACTACGTGCCATCACTTGATGAACAACTAACTCACTGTCTCCAAAAATAGTCAGGGCTTTGATTCCCTTCTTTTGAGCTAGTTGGATTCCTTACACAAGGGCCTTGTATTTAGCAACATTGTTAGTGCAACTGAATTACAACCAGAAATATGAGAATTACTTATCTCCTCTGGATAAATTAGCATGACACCAACACCAGATCCATTCTTACTCCTTGAGCCATCAAAAATAATTTCCATAGTCCTTCATAATTGTTTTGTGTTTTGAAAAGTTGTGGTATGATCATACCTTCTTCATGAATGCAATATGTACCCAATCCCATATCTTCCAAAAGTAGCAAACCAACTTCTTCCTCTACCAAAAAATCAGTGTAGGGATTGTACTGATTATCTCCACTTACTTCATCTAGCATAGTATCGGGGACTTCTTTAACAAGAGTGGTCGGTTCATGATCAACATCTTCTTCTTCTGGATCACCGATGGTATAATTCCCATTTATAGGACTAGCATTGTATGGTTCTACATGATTATGGAAGATTGGTTCCTCCCTTATAGTTACTTTGGTTTTGTATCAAGTCCTGAGAATCATATGTGACCAATCTACTAATAGATAACAACCCATCTTGGCAGTGAAATATTGCATTAGGAAGATGACAAAGAGAGGAGGGATATCAATGACTGATATGTCTTGGGTGAATGAAAAACTTGGCCATGTGTGGATAGTAAGTTGAAGTCCTTTGATAACTCCAACAGTTTTAATGGTTGTTCCATCTAGTGAACAACTCCTCTTGCAACCGGTGCATATTGTATTCCTAGTACATCTGTAATTTTTTTGGGCATGAACAAGCTACTAGAACAGAATCAATTATGCAATTATGTATCAAACGATCACCAATGATAAGGGAAATGTAGAATGGAGGTGATTTTTTTCCTTAGGAATATTTTTCCCTTATGGGTGACACAAACTTGTACCAATTGTTGTTTCATGACCCGATGATCCATCGGTTGTACCAAAACTATTCAGAGCCTCTTGGAACAAGTTTCTTTGAGAATGAATTGAGAGTGCCTCCCACATAGTTAGGTTCTTCTTCTTCATTTTTTATACAATATTGAAGGGAATTGATCCTACATTTTTGACACTTCTATGGGTATTAGAATCCTCTTTTGGAAAGTGCTTGTTGGGTATCGTGATGCCTAAAGAACCTTATTTCCTTGCGACTTGGCTAGCATGTGTTTCTGGCAGTTTATTTCTCACATATTTATCAACCACCGCTTGTGGCTAAGATTGTGAACTAGATGTTTGATCAAATTTGGAAGGTTTAGACTCCATTGCTATCTTTTTGGAACACATTTTTGTTGCCACTGATGAGGAATCTACATTCAACCCACAAAAATATTCTACTTTCCAATTTAGCAAAGTGGTTTCCTGGGTGCCTTTTGTTGATCCACTATTTCTGTGTAGATAAATATTTTTTTGGCTCTGGATGGGTGAATAAACTTTCAACCATAAGGGCCTAGATAAGGACTCCATTGGGGAAACACATAGAAAATATATCACCATTCATAGTCTTGAACTAGATTATTCTAGATAGGTACTATGGCTCTAGATGAGCTAGCAATAAGAGGGTTCTGAAATTTCAAAGGCTTGACATTCGTAGCTTGATTTGTAGTTTGATTTTGAGGCTGATTGTTCCCTTGAAAAGGAGGGTTAGCTTGATACTACTGATTTTGTGGCTAGTATGGACGATTATATTGATTTTTTTCCTCTTGAGTGTATGATCTCATTCCCAAAAGTTTGCAACAAGCAACTTGACTTCAAATAGGTCATTTGAAGAGGTAGGGGCGGAATGAGTTGGTTACTTGGAGGCTTTACGGAATAGGAGCAATGGTAGGTTAATTGTTCATAAGATCTTGAGACAATTTCATTAGTGTTCATGGAGATATCTTTACAACCTAGATTAAGGAATTTTCCACTCTTATGGAAACTTCATAGGCATCCGTAGTACACTCCCTCCCATGGACTAGATCATAAGCGCCACATTGCTATTCAAGGCTCATAAATAATACAAGAATGGATTATTTTAATAAGGATTTATGAGTTACGAAATCCTATTCTAGGTCCTATGAAATCAAAAGTTGAAACCACTCATGTATTCTTGGGGAGCTCTCTTTATGGTAGTGATTTATTCCAAAAGTGATAGATGATCACTCTTTTCTTCAAACTGTTTATAGATATTTTCCCCTAACTCATCCCAAGTGGTTATAATACCGACACTTAACCCTTGAAACCATTAAAGTGATTTTCCCTTGAAAGAGGTGGCAAGAATTGTAACCGCAACATTGTCCTCTGTGATACTATGTACTTTGTAAAAATTCTATTTCAAGTCTAGAGATATAGAGTCTCAGGTACTTTGAATTGTGAAAGTGAGAAGATAAGTACCAACTCTTGGTCCCACCGAGCATGCCAAAAACTATTATCACTAAATCATTGCACCCTTTGAATGGCCAGAATGTGAATAGGACATTTGGTGTGATTGGGTAACATGGGATCACCTCTCAAGCTATGGGACTTGGGCTTGAGGTGAACCTATGGAGAAGGATGGCTTCCTCTTCCTAAACTAAGTGTTATACTACTCCTAGTGCAATAAAATAGTTATCTAGACCTATGCTAACATTTTTATGGGTTTTAGGGAAAGATATTTTCAAGAAATGAAACTATACTAGGGATGGTGATGCACCAAATAAAGGGTTTTCATAGACTTAGGAAGGGTTAATTTGAAGAGGGTGTTGTGCACCACAAGACAACTTCACCTATTACAACTTAGAGAGGGTAAACGGAAGACCACAGAATAAGAATCATGTGTTCTCTTTGTTAAACTTCAATAAAACAATGATATATCAGTATTCTAGTAAAGAAAGATGGACTTGAGAAGGGTGAGCAAGCACCACAACTCAACTGCATGCAATACTCCACCACTTGATAAGCATATAACTCCAAGAACCGTAATAGAAACTTGAACTTGCACAATGTACTTGCAAGCATGAGAAAGGAATAAATAAGTATAGAAGGATGAAAGGACCAAGACTAGTAACAAAACAAAAATTATATTACTTCAACAACATGCACAATCCATCATACATTCAGAAGAGGAAATGGTTAGCATTATAGTCCGAAAGGAGGCTTGAAAGTTCCCTCAACTTACAAGAACTTACGGAAGAAGGAGGTTTCTTGAAAATTATACACTCGTCTCAAAAATCTAACTTATCCAACCTCTTGGAATGATCCTCCAACTTACATTTATAGAAGAATTTCATGAGAGAGAAGAGGAAAAATAATAAATTACTTCGTAAATTGAAGGTACATGATGGTTCATTTATTACCAAGTTGGTTGAACCACTTGAGAAGCTTCCATCACGTGTCATTAGTGACCCATTGACTTAATATTCTCAATTAATTAAAGGAATATTCAAATAAAATATTTCAATAATAATAATAAATATTATTATTAAAATATTTAAATAAAAATATTAATTTAATTACTATTTTTGTGGGCCCCCTTAGGATTGGTTTGCACCGAATGGGGTTTTCATGAGAAACGGTCAAAAATAGCCCAATTGGGTGGTTAGCTCGAGCCAACTCATTGAGTTAGGCTTGAGCTCCTCCATTCTTCACTACTGATTGAGCTATCATAGTATCGAGCTCATCACCAACTCTACATAAGATCACTTTGTATTGGCCTTAACTCGCTATGTGCATGGTTCAACTTGGCAAGGTGATGATATGTACATTCTCGTGGTTACTAAGCTCTCCAATGGATTTTTGTATTTAAATCCAACTCGGCTACTCCCGAACGACTCAACACGATCCCTTTCATAATCTTATTACCTAAGATGAGAAAATTGACCATTTCTCCCAATGTCACGAACCTTCGATGTTGAGTCCATATTATTTAAGATCGACGATCTCCCATTACATTCCTTGCGAGTTCAACTCGTCTCACATTTAAACCCTACCTCCTTCACAATGATCTTGGCTGATGCATTCATATGGTCCAATAACTTAGACCATTGATCCAAGCTCATGCTCAAGCTCACCTTTCTATCCATCTAGTCATGAGTTTTCCTACAATGTATTACTCATGGACCGATAAAATCAGCTATGAGATCACCGATATGCTACCTTCAAGCTTAATGAGCCCATCATGTAACTTGATCTTTCCAACATTGAACCATCCGAGTTCATGGTATCCACTTGGGCTCCAAGTTTCTTTCTCCTTTGCATCTTTGTGGATCACATTTCATTTTCTTTGTCCAAATGCCAACATGGCTCTATTCCTATGAAAACAAGCCTAGATCGATCACTTCTTTGAGCCACTTTTCCAAACTCGATGCTTGAGCTATTCATTAGGTTGGTCCTCTAGGACATTCACTTGGGATAACCTTAATGATGATGAGTTATTCATTTTCCCATAGAAATATATCAATGAGTGATTCGAGATTAGCTCGGTCACTTATTCTTCTCTAGGCCCACTCCAAAATCCTCATCAACCTCGTATTTACTTGATAAATGGCCATCATCTCCTCCACCTTTTGAGCTAAGTCATCCCTTCGTGAGCTCACCATTGAGCTCACCACCCGACTCATTCTTCCAATGTCGATCGAGCTATGCTCACATGCATCAAGATCTAACCATCACCGAGCCATCGTGTCCTCTCTAAAATTAGTGCAAGCTCACCATCGAGTGAGCTCAATCTAAGGTATCTTCAACACCGAGCCACAAGCTCATCCAATGACTCGCTTGAGCATGTCAACCAAGCTTTCTTGCATCGACCCAATGCTAAACTCCTATAGAGAACCTTTATGAATCCATGTCAATAGATCACCATCAATGACCTCTGTGAATCCATGTCGAGCCCCTCCTCATAATAAATGAATTGACCAAAACTAACCGAGCTCATAAATCAAGCTCCTCTTAACATCATTTCAACAAAGTTCAACATGAGCTCATGACACATCAAGCCCCTATTTTTTTGTAACTACAAGCCACCAAGCTCTTCGTTTTCTCATCAAATCCCAAGCTTGTCATGCTAACTCCATTATGCGTGACATTCAAAATCTTGATCGGAGTTCCTTGACATGTACCTCTTTGAGTTCAATCTCTAACTCTTCTTCACCCCATGGTCTGACTCGATTTTTTATTTTTATGCTAAACTCCAACCATCAAGTCCAACGAGCTCAATTTATTTCTACACTAAACTACAACTCCAATGTCAAGTGTAATAACTACAACTCGTCCTGTTTGAGTGATTTACACGTTGGGATTGATCACGAACTATTCTCTGCAAATAACATAATTCATTTTCTTCACAATCCCTCTCTCCAATGGATTACATAAAGCTATCAATATGTTTAAATTTTAAACCTAAGAACCCATCAAGATCATCAGAATAATAACCAAAGGTGCATGGACCACTAACCCATATAGGAATTTGTTTAAAATCATTTGGTAAAACATTAACCAGTCTCTTGGGACACACCTATGTGTTTCACATTAGTTTTTCGTGTGTCCCTCCGAACATGGCATTAGAAACCACTTCAGGAACCCCATGTTTAACTTGAATGACGTCTTGAAATCCATCAATTCACCGTGTCACACTTACGTTGATTGACCAATAGACTTGACTTATTATTCAGACTCAAAACATTCTCCATATGACTTGTGATGTTATCAAAATTACGGCTGCCATCAACTCGATCAAATGATACAGACATCCTTAAACACCTCTCCCAACAACTCGTGGAGCATCTCGGAAGTCACCTTGACACATTCTCTTTGTCACCTTTCCATAGTGGGTCGACATGATGATTCGGAAAACTTGGAGATTCACTCCCGTCATCCCCGAAAACATCTCCTTACTTGATCTCTTGGCTCCGAACCCGAAAATCATTTTTGCAAGCTTGATTTCATTCATACCAAGAAAATATGCACATTATAAGTAGGAATATCAGACTTCTAATGATGTCTTACCAACATAACAAATTTGCGAGTTGGCCCCTAATCTCTGCATTCCCACAACTATGCGATGTGAAGGATTGAAGCCCTACATTTCCTACTTGATTGGAAAAAAAAACTAAGAATTACCCAAACACCCCTTGCTTTCCAAACCTTGAGCTCACTAACTTGTGTAATATGTATTCTTCTAGCTCATCCCACTATGGAATATGTCAAGCTCAAAACCAGAGCACTCTCGATGTCTATCAACTTGGCCCGATGTCCATGAACTCAAAACCTCTGCGATTATGAACTCATCATGTTGACATGACCCAAACTTTGTCAATTTTCTTTCCGACTCTATTTTCTCATTTCATACATGAGCTGCCACACTTGAACTTAATCCAATGTTCAAGCTCATGATCATTGTGATTACCCAGCTAAGCTACTCATTTCAACTATGAGTTTGAGATACTTATTTTTCTAATTGGTGAGGAACTCTCGAACTGAGCTGATTGTGCCTTACTGCATACACTCTTATGAACTGGGAATTTGACCCAATTACTCTTATGAACCGTGAATTTGACCCAATGTCCTCAACTCGAATTATTTGAATCCTCAAACCTTAACTCCTATGCCATTTTTGGGCTCCCTTAAAGCATATTTCATCCTTTTTTGTGTGATTTGAGTTTAATTAACTCACATTGACATGGCTTGACCAACTCTTTTTAGTGTTGGGCTTGGTTGACCTATTGAGTTGAGCTCTAATGATAAATGACTGAGTTATCAACTAACATAACACTAATTTGTCACTGATTTGAGCTCAATTTGACCCCATTGAATGCTAGGTGAGATCACCTATGCAATTTATTAATTATTTAATTTTTTATCTTCATGATGACTAAACATGAGTCCACGGGACCAATGTCATATTTTGATCGTAATAGGACCCTGTTGTATAATTTTGTCATGTGTGTAAAATTGGATTAACAAGAATATTACAAAAAGTATGAAGATGAGTTGAGATATCTAAGATTAGAGTTAGATTAGGTACATGGTAGGTTGAAATCCTATGAGAATTTAGAGAAAAGTGCACAATCCTCGAATGACAAGTTAGAGAACCAAAGAGATATAAATGAAAATTTTTATTTAGGTTATAAAGAAGAGTCTTCAAAGAATCTTGGAGTGGAACAATTTGGACCTTTTAATGTTGATAAAGCTATGAAGGATGTTAAAGATCTCAAGAAGGTTATCAGGAAGCCCAATGTAATGAATTCTACAAGTAAGTTCAATGGTGTTTGCTACTCTTGCAATAATTTTGGTCATAGAGCTAGGGATTGTAGGAGATCTGTTAAGAATGCATTTCCATGGAGAAATGGTTGGCATGATCATTCATATCAGTCAGAAGATATTACATGCTATAATTTCCATAAGGATCATATTGCCAAGTTTTGTCATCATGAGTCTCCTAATCAATATTGAAGAAATGATAAGAAGTATGGAGTTGTGTGTTATAGTCGTAATCAGATTGGACATGTAGCTAGATATTGTCATCAAAAGATATCTAAAAAAGGAGGATGCTTCAAGTGTAAGAATGTTGGTCACATTACAAGGTATAATAGGGTGAAGGTGAACACATATAAAATGAAGGATTAAATTAAGAATGATCATATTAGAAAAGTAAAGGAAGAGATCATGTCTACTCCAGTCAAGAAGGCAAAATATGTTTCCAAAGTTGTTAGTTCTTGTCATGATGAACATATTGCTCATAAAGGTCTATTTTTTTATATAAACTTAAGAATTATTATATTCTCATGAATACCTTAAGAAGAGTGAGAGAGAAGTAAAGGTAAACAAATTAAGAGAGTTAATTAAGGATCTTGGTATCATGTCCCATGTGGACACATATGTTCTACTGTTCTAGGTGATTGATTTCTTTGGTGCCTCCATTAGGCTTTATGGATCCATCATTTTATGTGTTTGAAGCATGATGATGAAGGTGGTCTATCAAAGTATGTCATCTCATGTAAAGGTATGTGGTTATATCCTAAAAGTATGTCTTGTAGTCTTCCTTGGTTTCTCAAGTAATTTTAGTCATTGTAAAAGCATTTGGGTATGTTGAATCATGTCATCAAGTTTGTGCTATCACTATTGGATTTTTAGGTTGATTTTTTGAGTGTATCATGGGTTGAAGTTATGATCCCAAAATGTATTGAATTTTTCTTAATCCAAATATGAAATCATGGTTTGAAATATATGAGTCTCTGGATGTTGGTTGATACATCAAGACACCAAGATAGGTCTGTATATGTTGATCAAGGTATGAACTTGAGGTCAAATTATGAGTATGAAAAAGGTACACAACAAATTTTTGGTCTTATAGGATTTTCAAAAGACCATCCTGAAGTATAGGGTCTTCTAAAGGTGTTAATGGTTTGATATGTCTAGTCCATGTGAGTTAAGATCCAAGTCTATGCATAAAGTGCTCTATTATATAGACTAATTATGAAAACATGTGTGATATGTCATTGAGGTTGATATCTTGATCATGAGAGTTTCATGTGGTCAAGTGAATATGAAGGAAGGTCTGCAAAGTGATATGAAGTATGTCAATGTAGAATTTTGTGTCCATGTGATGTCTTAATCAAGTTTGATGAGTTATAAAGTCTATGAGTTTGTTGACATATTCAAATATTTATGGGATTATTCCAAATAAGATGATTGAAAGGTGAAAGGTGAAAGGTGAAAGGATCCATGTAATTCTTCTTGATTGTTAAGATTATAAATGTTGCTTAGAATAGTAAGTCTTGATACTGAATAAAATCACAATGTTGGAAGGAATTCATAGTGTTTCATGGAAATACATATAAAGGAGAAAGTTTTCTTGAGTACTTATAATGGTGTTGATGCTATTTTAAAACCTTTAAGCCATAAAATAAGTGATATATTGAAAAAGGATCCTTCTTGGGCTTTGTGAAAACCCTAACCTAGGGTTATGTGGAAAAATTCTATAGATGAAGATAAAGTGAATGGAATCTCATGAAATTTTAACCATATGATCTTGACATACGAAGAAGTGAGATTTGAAATTTTTAAAGGTGTTATGACTTTGTACGGTGTCCCATTTTCTGATAGTATGAAATGGAGATTTGAATACCAAATTGATGGAGGTATCTTGAAAATCGGGGAAGAAGTTATTCAAGAACATTCTTCAAGCTTGATAGAGAAGATACTATAGACAAATGGCTACTCAAGAGGGTAAGAATTACCTCTCGAAAGTAAATGAATCAAAATATATGTGTGAATTTTTTTAGGGAACATGGCTAGTGGACTGTGTGTGCAGATTAGAGAAATGAAAGAGAGATGAAAACCCTTAGCTTGCAATATGGTCATCAAGTAAATTTTTGGTATGGTAACAAACATGAATAAATTTTGGTAAGATTATATATAAGCAATCTTGGCTCGAGAATGAAAACTTAAAGCATGATGTATAAAATAGGAGGTGACAATAAGTCAAAGAAAGTTCATTTTTCAAATCAAGGGTAAAAGGATATCTATAGTTATGTATCAGTACTTTAAGTAAGTTTATGAGATAAGATCATGACTGCAATGGTCATTCTTAGTTATAATAGCTCAATAAGGTACACAAAGGTTCTCTCTTACTTTGAGTAGATATATGAATTACAATTAGAACTCAGTGGTTTATGTTGGAGAAACATTTGCTATAGGTTTGAGAAAAGTGTCTCAAGGTAGAGGTAGCTTGTGGTGACTTTCAATGTGTGCTAAAAGTGTCTTGACTTCAATTAAGTGTGTATCCTTTACTCCAAGGGAAAATGAGCTTGAAAGTTATGTCTTAATTTTTTCTTGTTTATTCAAGATGTATAGTGAGCTAAAACAAGTGAAGATCATGGGTTGTATCATCATTGTTTGGAATGATATCATTGTTCTAAGACAAGATTGAGAAGTTTATTGTATTAAGCATATCGTAAAAGGGACTTAATAAATGCGATAGTTACATAAAAATTTCTAGATACCTCAGTTTATGTAGTAATGCATTAGATATGCATGTTGATAAGATAAAATTAGGATGTTGAGAGTGAGATAAGGTTAATAAGTTTCAAATAGTAATTCAAGAATGTGAAGGTGTCTGTGATGGCTTATATAGGAAAGAAAAGTTCATGTTGATCTCAAATCATGTGTAAAGTGGCAAGCTATAGGCATACAAAATATATATAAGATAGGGGATGTTCTCTTGGTATTCTATCAAGGGATTTAGATTTCAAGATGCTTGAATACCTTGGGAAGTGCTTAAGAAGAAAAGAATGACTGACTACAGGACATGTAATGTTGGTATTTAGAACTATGGTTAGATGATTGTCTTTTCCATAGATATGAAAGACTGTGACAACATCCTACTGCATGAAAAATTATATTAATATAGGGGGTTAGATATGTCTCTTAATCAAGTGTTTTGAGGTGTTAAAAGGATAATAAGGACTTGTTTATAAAATTGAATGAAGGTGTTAGGATGTATAGATGTGGTAGGTTGAAGATGACTTGGTCATGCAATCAAGTGAGTACTATAGCAAACTCAGAGAGTGGTACACACATTTGAGAGCTTCTAAGATAGGGGAATCTTATTTGACTCTCAATCAAAGGTGAATAGGTTTGATGAATACTTAGAGTATCTTGTATAGAAAGATGAAGAATGATCGAGGGGTAAAACCTTTGGAGTAAGGTTAAGTATCCAAGGATAGTGAAATAACATAAATAAAGGCTAACAAGACTCAGAAAATGCTTTAGAGAAATGAAAATGGTTGTCCTTTCCATGGCATGATGACATGGTAAGAAGAAAATTTTAGTGTTTATCTATTAGAATAGGATGGTATGAGTCCAATGGAAGCATAAGGAGTTTCTTCATGAACTATGTGTGCTTCTAGATTGTGTGAAATTTGGCCTAAATAGCTCTAAAGTTTCATTTTAGGGATCCTAGTCAAAAATTTGAATGAGAAAAGATATGGGAGATTGAAGAAGAGTATGACCCTTGACAAGCTAAGTTGAATCAAGGAAGAGGTAAGATAGTGTTTTTACGGTAAACCATGGTTTTGACATGGGTAAATTCCTTGCATGCATCTAATCAAAATACTGTTATAATATCCTTATGAAGAAAAATAGAGTATGAGGGAAGTAAAAGCAGTTCTTAAGCTCTTAATAGTGAATATGTGTAATGATCTTCACTAAAGAAGAAAGTAAGAAGATGGTTTTATATTTGTTATATTGTTGTATACATGTGTAAGTTCATGTGTGCATCTTCTTAGGGTGATTTTAGTGGTTTATAGCTAAGAAAATAAACTAAAACAAGAGTTTAGTACAGAAATGACAAGTTTGTGTGCTAGTGAGAAGAGGTTCTGTTGAGGTCTCCAACCAAGATGTTACCTTATGAAGTTTAGAAAGATAAAGAACATGGAAGTACAGTGTAAGCTTTATCGTTAAAGTAAAAGGTGGAGAATTTTAGGAGGTTTTACATCAATGAAAAGGGGGAGATTCTTTGCATGTTATTTTCTAGATCTTTTAATTTATATAAAAGATCATTAATGACAAAGAGGATGATGGAGCAGGTGTTAAAATATGCTCAATATGATGGTGACATGGAGTTTCAAGTGTTGGCATGGTGTCCTAGTAGGTTTTTAATTGATTAAAAACACATTAATGAAAAAGTGAGTGTTGTTTGATGATTTCAAGAGGATGTTTGAGGTGCTAACATACTGGTTCAGATGTCTATCAGTTGTTATAGTGGGATTCAGTGAGGTGTGATTGTCTGTATGCACTGACCATCTACAAATGCCTAGGTGGTGTTTCTCATAAGTGTGACCTTATTGGTTGCTTGAGAATCATGTTGGCATGATGAATAGAATTTTTAAAGGTTTCTTGAGCACTCACAGTAGTGGCATAGTGTAGGTACATGTGCTTTACATGGTTATAGGTGCTCACTTTGGGAGCAGTATGACATCTTGGAGTTATGACAGAGTGTATTGGAACCATTTGAGCTCATGGATGCATGATATAAGGTATATTATGTCATATTAGGTATGTTTGGACCATTATCAAAATTCTCTTGTTCAGTTCTTGAATTTTTACAGTTGGTCCTATTTGTTAAAGTGAGAATCTAACATGTAAACATAGGTAAGTCTTGGTGATTGGATAGATTGAACCGTGGAAGTGATATTATGATGATTTTATATTTTAGAGGAATGGGTGATGATGTTATCAAAAAAAATTCAGGTTCCCATGATGTGAATTTTGCAAGATATGATTGTTTTGGTGAGATAGGGTGAAAAACAATGCAAAATCCATCTCGAAGTGCAACCTCAGATGCTCGTTGTGAATAGTGTGTTTTGCATGGGACCTTTTACCTTTCATGGATTATTATAAGATTAGTTTATAATGTTTCAAAAAAATAATTAGGTCAGTTCATCTTCACATTTTTTATGAACGAATGTTAAGAAGGTAAAGAGGTCAAATACCCTAGTTAAACCCTAGCTAAACCCTAGCTAGGAGCAGTTTACAAAAGTGAAATATACTAACCCAACTTTGATTACAAGTAAAATTTTTATTATTGGATGTTTTATATGAATCCTCTGGATTTTCAAAAATGTATGGTTGAGATTACGGTGATGTGTGGGCCCCACCTTAAAATATACGTTTCCGAGAAATAAGGTTATAGAGAAAGATGGTCCAAAGGAGTAGCATGAAAAATTCATGTAGCATGATGAATGAGAGATAATATTTATTTCCATGAAGTTTCAAGACATAAATATGCATGTTAATGGTGTTTTGAGGCTCAAACAAGTTGACTGGTCAAAGGGTAGTTTTGGGGTCTCAAATAGTAGGGTCCAATGTTTTGGTCATAACTTGAGCTACATGTGGAATTTTGAGGTGATTAAAGTTGTTTTGGAAATTAGATTAAAAATATTTCCATTTATATATGAATTACCTCATGATGATGGCATATAATATGTTTTCTAGGGAACTATTTTAGAATTAAGGTTTTTGGTAGTTCAGACAATTTCTGTTTGTATACAAGTTTGATGTTGGTTGAAGCATGATATAGATTGGATGATGATTCCTATCACCTAAAATGTGAATAAAAATACTTTTTCATCCAATTTATCAATTTTTATGTCTTGAATGCATGTATATTTTATTTTATGAGCTAACCTTTGGAAACAACATTTTTGGTAGGCTGATTTGGTGAAGGAAAATCTTGTTGTGGTTTGAAGAGAAAATGTTTCATGACTTATAAATTGTTTATAAGTGTTATACATGTCCTTAAATTTATTTTTAGTGATCATATAGAACAATTTTATTTAGTATAATTTATTTTGTGATCAAATGAAGTCTCCAACATGTTCAAGGGTGTAGGAAATAAGCTGTTTTGAGAATCAGTAAAGGGCTGGGCCCAATAAATGAAATAATTTGATTGGTTGATATTAATTTCAATCGTGTATGAATTTTTTATGATATTTTAATCATTTATAAGGGTTCATGGGTCATGAAAAAGTATGGTGCTCATGTTAAGTCAATTTTAAGATTGTGCCCATGGGGTTTTGAGCCATTTTTGGCACATGTATCGAGGGTTTTGGATAGGCCAACTTATATAAGTCATATGTGACTATTGTAATTAAAATTTATGAATTTGTTAGAGTTTCTTGGGTAGAAATTATCATGAGGTACCTACCTATTTTCGTTTGGAAATAATAAAAAATATTTAAGTCCTTGTTTGGCTCATCTTTGAGCTAGTGCTATTTGAGGGAAGGTGTGCAACCTAGAGGAAGACTATTTGTAGGTATGAGAGCATGTTTTGAATGCTGAATAATGTTTTGATAGTTTTAAGAAGATCAGATAGGATGATATCAAGAATATAGAGAAAATAAAGGTGAAGAAAGAGCAAGTTTGATGCCCTAGGGTATGAGCGAGGGTTTGTGAGCTGAATTAGTGATATCCATCAGTTTTGGTAGAAGAATTTGCAGAGATAAAAGATATTCAGGTGGCTGAGTTGGTGGTTGGTCATCCTTAGTTGTAGCCTCCTTATGGAGTGGTTACTTCACTAAATTAGGGGTTGGTGCCTTACTAAATTTGAAGCATGACAATATAATGTTTATATTTCAGTGGTTTTTATTCCCCTTGAGGGTTTCCCACTTAAATCTTATGTCTATGAGCTCTCTTGCATGTGTTGTGGTTCATTGTTGATATGGTGCACATTTATTATGTTATGGTTGTGTTACTTGCTGATTCTAATGGTAAATGAAGTAAGAAATTTGTAGGACTGATTCACCCCCCTCTCAGTCCCTTGTGATTTTAACAATTTATATCAGAGCGGGTCCTTGTGAAGAAATTTTAGCAACTTAAAGGAGATCCTTTGAAGAATAAGAAATGGGTAAGTCTGTAGATCTCATAACAACATTAAGAATGAGAAATGAAGTTTCTCAGTCATGTATTGAGGCCTATCAAAGTCAAGTCAAGGATATGGAGATAAATCATGATCAAGCCATCAAGGATTTGAAATCTCAATTGGAAAGTGTGTCTCAAACCCTAAGGGTCAAAGAGGAAGAATGTACTCAACTGAAATCACAAGTTGTTTTGCTCAATGATAAAATCAAGTCAAAGGAGGCTAAGTGCATCAATTATGAAGATGGAATGAAATCTCTACATTCGATACTTGATCTAGTTTCAAGAATATTGAAATTTTTGAGAAAAGTACAAATGATCTAGATAATATTCTTAGCCAACAAAGACCAGTTTGTAATAAGGTTGGATTGGAACTCAAGGAAGATCTCAAGGACAAGGAATTGAGGCAAGATGACATGGTTGGAAGCAAGTAAGATGGTAAATCAAGTACCAAGCAATAAAATACGATCATTAGCTCCAAGGAAAATGAAAATACCAAGACTATTAGGCAACCTAATGCAGCAAGGAAGGAAGATCATTCAATGGCGATTGTTTCTTATGTCATGTTTTTGGTCATAGAGCTAACTAATGTAAGACAAGTTATCCTAGGGATGATGTAAAATACTTTCGTGGTGAATTTAATTCATGTTGTGAGTATGGTCACAAAGTCAAGGATTATGGATGGAATTTAGGAGTGCTTGAGCCAAGAAAAAGTAAGAGGATGTTTTTAAATAAATTATATCCTAGACATGCACGAAAATGGAAAGAAAACAAAATTGAACTTGTATGCTTCAAGTGCAATAAGGTAGGCCATGTAGCTAGTGATTTATTGAGTGGAAATTTTAGTCATGTTGATGATTTCAAAAGAAGAAGTATAGTGGTATGTTACAGCTGTAACAAAGTGGGTCATGTTGCAAGGAATTGCTATCAAGTTTTCTCAAGACAAAACAGAAGTTTCCAAGGTCCTAATGTATAAGGAAGGGGTATTTAAAGGCCTAGAATGCATGAAAATGGTCTAAGAAGGACTTGGGAACCAAGAAGATATCTTCATACTTCAATGAGAGCTGGTGATGGTGGAATAAAATATGTGTTATAGATATTAGGTCAGAGAAGAGAAGAAAAAGGAGTTACTTAGGCATAAAAGGGGGCTTGGGACCTCTTTAAGACCTTATTTTAGGTCTTCTTGGTGATCATATGCCTTCACTATGCTTCTTGAAGGTGTATTAGTGCATATGAATACTTCATGTGAGGGGAGTTGTCAAAATCAATATGTGTCTTGTCCAAGGTCAAGGTATGTAAGTTTATGCTCTTGTTCATGGTCTTACTAGATCTTGAGAATTTTTATAGTGTAGGATGTCTTGATATCAATATTGAATTCACTTGTAATGCTTGTTGGTATTCATTATGGTCTGTGAGTTATCCGAGTTACATGGGTTTCATATAAATTGTCAAAGTGATAAATGGTCTGTATAGTCCATGCTCATATATCATGTAAATGAGTATAAGTCAATTTCCTTTTAGGCTTGTGTAATGATGCTCTATCATTATAAGGATTGTAAGAAGTATTTGTGTCAAGATGTAAGAATGAATCCATTGGTCTATGATGTAAGTGTTGGTGAAAGATTTAGTTTCTCTCAAACTGATAAAAATTCATTGTTCTTGTGTCTTGATATCAAATTCTGAGTCGAAGTATTGTATAAAGTGTATAATGGTATTAGTCAAGAGAAGTGTCAAGTAATTCATATCTTTGTCAAAATGTAGTACACTAAGTTTGAAATATTTTGAGATGAGTCTATCTTGTCAAAAGTTGATAATTGTGTATGATTTGTCCTTGTTCATGGAGTTGAAAATTGGTTTATGAAAGGATTCCCGAGTAATGTTTCAAAAGGTATGAAGGTTATAGGTATATGAGCATTACCATTTTTCAGTAAGGTATGATGTGAATTTTTCCTCCTCTTCAAGGTGTCTCAAATGTCTTATAAGCTCAATAAGTGTCCAATCAAGGGTTTGGAGTTCAAAATATGCTTTCATTTTAGTTTTTCAGTATATTAGTATGTGTCTTGGAGCATTTGGTTGACTCGGTCACCAAGGTATAATAAGAATCATCAAGTTGTTTACGAGAGAATTATGTCTACAAACTTAGGTTTTAAGTAGTATGATAGTGCTTTGAGTTCAAAGGAAGCTCTTGTAGGTGCTCATTAAATCCATGCTCTAAGAAAGTGTGTATTTCTAAGTGATAAAAAAGGAGAAGTTACAATCATCCCAAGGAATTCTACAAGTGTTTAGTGATCAAATAAGTTTTGACAAGTCTAAGTTGATAGCTGAAATGTGTTCTAAGACATTTGAAATTTGTGTATCTATATGAGTTACTACAAAGTGTTATGTTAAAACACAATGTTGATGAAAGTGAGATATTCTTAGTGTTGTTGAAGAGTTGAATTGTCTAATAATGTTGTATCTTTAGGAGTATCAGTTGTGTGGAATGCATCAACGTCATGTGCCTACCGCTAGGATTTTGAATGAAGACTGTACCGTTGTTTGAGGTATGAGAAGTAAAATTTTACATGTTCAATTATTGTTGTGTATATGAGAAATGTGTCATTAGCTTAAGGCATGTTGTAAGAAGACTCTTTGAGTTTGAAAATTTGTCTAGAATTGTATCTATGCTTGTTCGGTCAAGATCAAGAATACAAGATAATACAAGAGGTCCGAGATTGTGAAATTCAAGAATAAGGGTTTCAGGGTTTGATTTTCTATGAAAAGAGGGTTTTAGTAGGTCTATACATACTGAAATTGGATTTGAATGTTCTAAAGTCCAAAAGTGGATTACATTATAGTGATAAAGCATAAAAGTATACCTGTGAAAGTACATCAAACAAAATAAATGAACTTGCACTTGGAGTTATCAAGGAATGATAAAAAAATCTTTACTTGGTAAGTGTTGGTTGGATATTTTGTCAAACCAAAATATGAGGTTCAACCACAGTACATGGGATTAAATCCCTCCTCAAAGACAGGTGAGGCTGCCTGTTTATTGCTAATCTAAAACACAGTAAATAATATATACAATATTCACACTAATCTAACCATTGGGGGTTGGGATGAAATCCCGAAATCCACATTCACACGATTCAAGGATATTGCTTTCGTAAGTGAAATAGGTTAGAAACTGTTACAGTGAAAGAAGCACGGTAGAAAAGAAATGGGAGAAACGTATTTTCTTTCGAGTAAACACAGAGCACGAAATAATCATACGAGTTTTAGATCACAGATATAGTGTCCGAGATAATTAGAAACACTGAGATTCTATGCAAAGAATAGCTTTAAGATCATGAACATAAGAACACTGTCTTAAATAAGATATATTTCACAACACAAAGTCTGCAAAACAATATCAACTTCTATTCTTCAAAATGATTGAAAGAAAACACAAAGTTTTTCTCCTTTCCAATAGCCTCTTAATGCTTCAAAAATTCTCGACCCTTTAGAATGCACAAGCATCCCTTATTTATAACAAAAGAAGCTAGAGATAAAACAGGACAGATCCTGAAAAGTAGCATGCTAACTAGAGTTCAGTTTTGCATGATTCTCACGCAGGAGATCAAGTCAAAGTATGAATTAAAAATAATGACAAAATGGAAATAAAAGATATGTCATTCTAAAAATAGAAATGTCATGGGACGTTGGAACTTAATCCGAGTCATCATCTTTTGATTCTTCTTCTTTCTCTTCCTCCAGCTGAGACTGTTTGTTCCGGAACTCCTGGAACTTCCGAATAATGCCTTGCATTTCATTTTCCTCAGGTGCAGTGGAATGATCATTCCACATTTCACAGGTCTCATGGATATCACTGGCACTGCCGGGAAGCTTTTTCAACCTTTTGCTGAGCTTTCTTAAGGCCTCCAACGTATGTTCAATCCTCACAAACTGACCAATGACTTCAAGGTCGAATCCATCTACAGGTTCATGTTGAACAGTCTCTTGAACTTGTTTGAAGAGATCATCTGCTGATAGGGCACTTGAGTTCCCAACTGACACCTTTGGACAAATCTTTAGCAATTCTTCTTCCAGATCACTTTTCCCATCGATCAATTTATCTCTTGATTCTCTCAACTTGCTGCAGGCTTCGTTGAGGATCTTTACTCTGAACTTGATGGCCTTGATCAGCTGAAAGTGTTTATCTGTATGTGGAAGAACGCCTTCTTCTACCAAGAGATGTGCTGGTATTTGCTTTAGCACTTGGAGAGCTTCACAAGTCAAATCAAGTTGTCCAAGTTCTTCAGTGAATTCCTCATCCATCTTCTCTCCTTCCTTCTGAATCTCTGCCAAGGACTGATGAACTTTCACCACGTCTTGAATTACTTCCTTCCCTTGTTGGAGCAACTTTTGGATCCATTCGTCAACCACTCTTCCTTTTTTGGCAATCTTCTCAATCGTAGGCACCGATGAGAAATCAAATCCGGCAGAAGCAGAAGCAGAAGAAGGTGGTATGGATTCAAGGGGTTTTGAGAGTTTGATCAAAACCTCTGTCAACTGCTCCACTTTTTCCTTAAGCTCATTTCTGCTGTCCTTTGTTTCTTTCAACTTTTGGCACAGGACGTCTATGGAATCCTTTGCATCTTGCTGCGCCCCTTTTGCTGTTACTTTCCCTAGAGACACCCTGGTTACCTGGTAATCAGCAGTTGTTACATCATCTCTAGTTTTGTCAGCTGAGGGAGTGGCAATCTCTGCGAACTTATCTCCTGAAGCATCCACCAAAACCCTTGAAACTGTTTTGGGTTTCTTGGCTGATCTCGCAGTAGAAGCCTTGAGTGAGCTGAAATCAAAGGCTGGTAGGGGTACAATCACTTTCCTCTTCCTCGGAGTTTGCTCGAGTAGCCATTGTGGAGTATCAGAGGAAATTGCCAATGTTGTAGTAACTGGTATTCTACTCTCAAGGGGAGCAGATTCTACTATTGGAGGGGGAACAGTAGTCAACGTGGTAGTAGGTGCAATGAATAGAGGCACAGGTTGTGGGGGAGTGTTGGTGATCACTTGGGTTCCAGCAGAGAGGGGTGAGAGCCCGGAGAAAATATTGGCCATACTTGAAGAAGTGGATGGGGAATGAGGAGGCTGGAGTGGTTGTTGAGGGGGAGGCACAGATTCAGTTTCCAAAGCCTGAGATGCAAGAGACAAAGTTTCTTCAATTTGATAATCAGCAAATGATGAAGTCAAGAGCTGGCTTCCTCCTTCTTCCAAATTAATTTCTCCTATTTCTGGTGGTGTTGGTGATTCTGGCACAACCACCGTTTCGAGCTGGAGAGATAATTGAAGAGATTGGTCTTTCTTTCCTCTTCTTGGGAATCTTGATTTTTATAGACCCCCCAGTAGATTCCTTGTCCTTCTTCTTTTTGGAGGGCCCCGCCTCAGAAGCAGCCAATTTTGGAAACTTGTCATCCTTAAAATTCATCCCCCAAGAGGAGAGCCATTTCTTTGTACGAGCCAGAATTAGGGCTGACCTATCGGTGATAGAGGCTTTTCATTTGGCCGACCAATCAATAGGCGAAAACGTATCGATCTTCATTAAGCCCATCATAGGACATATCCAACACACTTTCATTGTCAGTTGTGCCATCTGGCAAATCAGAAAGCTCTAGCGTCTGAATCTCATTAATAGTTAACCTACTATTATCTTTTCTGCGAACTGCAACTTCGTTACGCAGATCCACCCAGATATCCTCAATGTCGGGCCTGTGCAGATGTAGGGCTCCATAGGTTCTAAGTACTCCTCGGATGTCAAAACCATCCCGAGACTTCATATGCTTCTTTAATTTCTCCTGGAGTTCACATTCAACATTTTTGGCCTTTGCCACTGTTGAGCAAGTATATCTCCCAATAGAAATTGGGAAGGATACTGCTGCCTTATGCTTGCTCTGTTGGAATTTGTGAAAATCCAATAGCTGTCTGACCAATTCTATTAGTATCAATCTATCCCCTGGATAGCGAGGCAGACGGAAAGGCTCTCCTGAGTACATGACCGTTCGAAGGTAGGTAAACTTCTTGAACTGTAAGAAGATACATCCCCATTTAGATACCTCAGCCCAAGCTTCGTCTGATACCCTTGTCTTTCTTAGCCCTGGGTTCAGCCGGCAGATGTTCTCGTAGAAAAAGGCGTCATTTACCCTCCTAAAATGATCCTTGGACCCCTTCTTTGTTATTTGAGGATAATACTTATAGACTGGGTTTGTCGTTCTGCTTCCTTTAGTATCCAGTCCGGGATAGCTCCTCATTCCAGCTGCTGCATAGGCCACATATGAGAACATATAAAACTTTCCGGTCGACAGGACCGTCGTCATCTGGGAATCAATTTCATCACTGATAAGGGTCCCCCAGTCAATCCCTTGCTTGTTCTTCTTGATGGTGACCATAAATTGGTACATCCATCCATGAAATAAATTTGATTCCGGCAAGCCAAAAACCCGGCTCAGTAGGGTGATAATATCGTTGATTTCTTGTATGAAATCCGATCTAGGGATAGTTCTTGGAAATCTAGATATTACTGGTTTTTCCTTGACCAAGAACTTCTTATTGACATCCCTAATGCAATTTTCCTGGTTCGTCCTGGCCTTCGAGCCGAATTGATGTCTAGGGCCCCATACTCTTCAAAATTTGGTAGTTTGGAGATCATCAAAATAAGCCCCATCTAGTTTGATAACTACTTCACTAGCCTGATTCCTTACGAAACGAGAAGCTGAGTCGTAGCTGGGTGCACACGCCAAAACAAACTCTGGACATTGGGCAGACATGGGGAAGCCTGCTGCAAGGGGCAAGCCACTGTTAGCTAAAGCCACCATCCATGGGGTTTGAGAAGAACTCTTCACCCTATTCCAAAAGTCGTCCATATCTATGTTGCCCATTTCAGTATCCCTGATATCATAATTACAGTCGATATATGACGGGGATTCTGGTTTCTTAAATTTGTATTTCATCCTGCTAGATTTTTCGGCCTTCTCCTGTGATGAACCAGGATCCGACATGAAGAATATTGGAAGGAGAAAGGCTCGGAACTCCGGAGATGCTGTGCACACTGAAAAACCTGATTGACTGAATGCGTCGGAAGAAGAGAAGAACCCGACACGCAGAAGAAGATATCGGAAAACTTTGAGAACCCGACAGGTCTGATATGTCGGAATCTTGGCGAAACCCGACACTTGCTTTCAATGGCGGAAACAGGAGAAAACCCGGCACTCACTGTCGATGACGGAACTTAGGAGATGCCCGGCACTTAGTGTTGAGGTCGGAATGTTGAGAAACCCCGTCACTTCGAGCTTCCAATGTTCTTCGGACTTTTGAATCTGCAACACAACCTTCAAAATCCGGGAAACAAAAACAGAGTCTTTCCTTTGAATTTCTACATACACAACTTCCTTTTTTTTTTGTTATTCATATTCCATACATCATGCAAGTAATTGAAATTTGGAAGGAACAGCACCAATTGATAGTCTCAAAAAGAAAATAAACCCTAAAAACCCAAAACCCTTTCCAAAACAACACAGAAAGAAGAAGGAAGAAAAACCCTCAACAACTGGCAAGAAATTGGAAAGAAAATACACGCAGTCGATCCAGAAAAATCAAGAATAAAGAAGGAACGAAAAATACCTTCAATTCGAGACAGGTAAAATCGAAAACAAACGATCCAGTCTGGTAACGCGAGTTTGCGGGTTTTGGGAGCGGAAGAGCATGCGAAAAATCCACGAATTAAAAATATGAACGGTAAGAATGACGTGGAAATCCGCGTATTTATAAGAAAATCAGTAATAAATACACTTCAGCTCGGCACGTGCCAACTCACCGACCACTCGGCATGAATGCCACGTCAGTATGTTGGAGGAGTCCGAAAACCCGACACGAGGAGATTTAGTGCATTTCGGGTTTCAGCTTCGGAAAACATGGAGCACAAAACATGTTTTGAATCATGAATGTTCCGATGCATTAAACTTCCGAAAACCCGATTACAAAGGATTGAGCGGACTTGGAATTGGAGAACATGGAGCATAAAACATGTTTTGGAACATGAATGTCCCGATGCTTTAGAGTTCCGAAAACCCGAATACAAAGGATTGTCTTAACACAAGGCGGGTCTCGGGTTTCGAAAGTCACGCGACACAAAGCATGTTTTAACTCAAGTATGTTCCGATGAGTTGAATTTCAAAACCCGATTACAAAGGATTTTCTCATTGCAAGGCGGGTTTCGTGTTTCGGAGGTCATAAGACATAAAGCATGTTAAAACTTATGTCAAGTGTTAGTAACACCCAAAAACATGATTTTCTCTAAAAGAGGTCATAATGCAAAATCACTTCAAAAATTTTGTAGGGGTTATCCGATCGTTTCGTTGTGAACTCAAAACGGGATAACAAAGAAGATATAGTGAATCAAGACTTGAAATTCTCCCGATATACGAGAGAAAACGTGACTATACAATCCATATTGTTAAATCATCATACAAATATGTATTATTACTTCAATTGTTATGATGTGTGTGAGTCAAGAGGTCTGTGAATCATGATCTTGTGTTTTTTCCTCTCAAGAACCTTGAGTATGAATTTGGTGACCATTGGATTCACATTTTATGTTTGATCTTTAAAACATGAAGAGGAAGTCATATTGTATGATGATAAGGATATGTGTTTGATCTTTTGCGTAAATATGCATAGTCAATATATGAGGCTTTTTGGTTGTTAAAGAATTTGACTTTTTGAATATTATAATGGAACGTGAACTTGTTGTAATAACTACTACAAGGAAATCTAGAGCTACCTATAGGTTAGAGAGATAGCTAGATTACTGTGTTGACAAATGAAGATATCTTGTGAAATGTGTATCTACATGGTTTAACTTCTAAAACCATATCTCCATCTCCTAGAATTTTCACATGAATATTTGAAGTATGCAAAAATGATGCTATAGTTGTAGGAGTAGATGTGAAGCTCTACAATACACCATCAATTATGAAAATTTATGATAGAGAGCTTATAGGAGTATTGAAATATTCAATGAGATACTTTGAACTCGAGTGTTAATATGAAGAAAAAGAGAAGAATGTTGATAAGGAAATTAAGGATCTCTAGTAATTTTGAAGAAGCTATTCTTAAACTTAAAATGGGTATCCTTGGTGATTATGTCGGTTACAGTTTGAAGTTGTTGATGTTGGTCTTCAAAGGTGCATAGAGTTATCTGAAGTTGCGGATTGGAATGACCTAGAAAAAATTACTTGGAGGTTTGTATGAGTTGAACTTGATGACATAGACAAGTTTTAAGGCTACATATGATCAAGGAGGTATGAAAGGAGTACACAATGTCACACAAATTGAGAAAATATGCACCTACAGGTAACATATGTAAGAAACAAACATATAGTCAGCTATAAGAATATAAAATCTCTCAAAGAAGTAGGGGCATAGTGTTAGACACTATGATGTGCATTTCAAAGAGTTGATGGGCCATAGTTATCGAGAAGATTATCATACATGTTCCATCTAATCCTATTTCTAGGATGAAGTACACAAAGTGACTCCTAAACATAGGCTAATAGTGAGAATTTATAGATAAATCTTTGAAACAAAGTATGTGAAAAGTTGTAAGACAATATGCTGCAAATTACAATAAAAACAAAAGAGTTCCATGGTCTGAAGGTAATGATAAAAATAAGGGGAGATTAGGAGGAATTCTCTAGATGGAGACTTGGTGTTCTCAAGAAAAATCCAAGGTGGAAATGAAGTTTTTTCTTTCATCCATGCTTAACTTGTTATGTTATAGACTATATCAGTCCAAAATGACTATAGAAGACTGAAAAAGGTGATTAAGGACTACTAAAAGTTGCAAATAGGATTTCTAATCCATGGTAGATAGGTGAAATACTCAAATTTGTTCTTGGGATCTAGTAATGAAGGTATTATGTCGAGGAGGAGTGCATTTTAATTGAGTCAAAGCTTTGTGGACCTATTGTAGGATGATGAAAACCATCAATTTTGCACTGAAAGGTCTTTTATGGTCTCATGATATTGACATTGGTGTGAAAGTATGTAGAACCCTTGATATGCATGTTTTTGGCCTAGAAATGGCGGGTTTTTGTCTAGAATGTTTGTGTTATGATGAAGTATGACCCTTTATGACATTTTTGGCATGGATTCGAGGTAGTTTGGTATAGTCATCTGTTATTCTAGAGCTCTTGAAGAGTTAAAAATAGGATTCAAGGTGAAAAATGCTTGGTTGCATGACCTAGAGGATGGAGAATTTTTTTGTAGCCCCTTACAAGGTGAGATTTTTGTTTATTTAATAGCTTAATAATGTTCTTCAAATTTTGGAAGTGTTATTTCTAGGGGAGCTTGGTGATTGCTTGCTTGAAATGAGGCAAAACTCAGATTTTTGGGCAAAATCAAGAGAAAGAGTCAAATTGAGACCTTTGGTTGATGTTTCTAACCAAAGCATGGAGGTATGAAGCTGAAGAATGTGAATAAGGTAAGCTATAGGTATGCCTTTGTCATTAATGTAAAAAGGGGGAGAAGTTCAAGGTGTTTTCCATCAATGACAAAGGGGGAGATTGTTGGCATGGTGTCCTAATAGGTGTTGTCATTGATGAAAAACCACATTAATGAAAAAGTGAGTGTTGTTTTATGATGTTAGGATGATGTTTTATGTTCTAACATACTGGTTTAGATGTCTATCATATATTACAGTGGGATTCAATGAGGTGTGCTTACTCTAGCAAGCCCATATAGGTGCCTAGGTGGTGTTTCTTGGTAGTGTGAACTTCTTGGTTTCTTGGGAAACATTCGGTATGATTAATAGAATGATTTGAGCATGCTTGAGCACTCACAACAACGGAATAGTGCAATTACATGTGTTCATTTGGAGCAGGTATGACAACTTAGAGATGTGACAAAGTGTATTGGAGTCAATTGAGCTCATGGATACATGATATCAGATATATCACGTCATATGAGGTATGTTTGCACCATTTTCAGAAGTTTCTTGTTCAATTCTTGCATTGTTCCAATTGGTCCTAGTTGTTACGGTGAGAATCTAGCATGCAAACATATGTAAGTCTTAGTGACTAGAGATATTGAGCTATGGAATTGATATTATGATGATTTTATATGTTATAGGGATGAGTGATGATGATCTCAACAAAAACTCGGGTTCCCATTATGTGAATTTTGCAAGATATGACTATTTTGGCGACACAGGGTGAAAAACAATGCAAAATCCAACTCGAAGTGTAACTTTAGATGCTCATTGTGAATAGTGTGATTTTCATGGGACCTTTTACCTTTCATGGATTCTTATAAGGTGATTCAATAAGGTTTCACAAAATAATGAGGTCAGTTCATCGTCATGTTTTTATGAACGAATGTTAAGAAGGTAAAGAGGTCAAAAACCTAGTTAAACCCTAGCTAGGAGCAGTTTGCAAAAGATGAAGTATACTAACCCATTTTTTATTTAAATTAAAAGTATGATGATTATATTTCTTAGAGGACTCCTTAGGATATCCAGAAATGTATAGTGAGGTCATGGTGATGTGTTAGCCCCACATGAAATATCGGTTTTGGGGAAAGAAGGTTATAGAGCAATATGGTCTGAAGGATTAATATGCAAAATTGATGTGGTATGATTATTAGTATCTAATATTGGTGTGTGTGAATTTTCAGGACATAACTATGTAGGTTCATGGTTTTTTCAGCTCAAACAGTTAACTAGTCAAAGGCGGTTTGGGGTCTCAAATAGTATGGTCCAATGTATTGGTCATAACTTGAGATATAGGTGGAATGTTGAGGTGATTATTAGATTCAGATATATTTACATTGATATATGTATTACCTCATTATGAGGTCATATTAAAGGTTTTTGAGGGCATTTTTGAGCAACAAGGTTTTTGGCGATTCATGACAGGACCTATTTTTGTGCAAGTTTTATGTTGGTTGAAGCATGAGAAGGATTGGTTGATGTTTCCTATAACCTATAATGTGAAGAGGGATGAAATATATAATAAAATTAATCCATTTGGAGGTCTTGAATATATGTATATTTGATTTTATGAGCTAACCTTTGGAAACAACTATTTTGGCAGGTTGATTTGGTGAAGGCAAATCTTGTTGTGGTTTGAAGAGAAAGATGTTTCATGACTTATAACTTGTTTAGAAGTGTTATAAAAGTACCTCCATTTATTTTGAGTTATCATATGGAATTTTTGTATTTATTAGAAGTAATTTGGTGACCAGATGAAGTTTCCAAGGTGCTGAAAGGATCATGAAACAACTATTTTGAGAATTATAAACTAAAGCTGGGCCGAATAAATGAAATAATTTTATTGATTGATATTAATTGAAAAAATGTATGAATGTTTTATGATATTTTAATCATTTATAAGGGCTCATGGGTCATTAAAAATTATGGTACTCATGTTAGGGAAATTTTAATATTGTGCTCATGGGGTTTTGAGCCATTTTTGGCACATGTATTGAGGGTTTTAGCTTGGCCAACCTATATGGCTATTTTAATACAAATTTATGATTTTTTTGGTCCTAATTATCATGAGGTACCAACCTATTTTGGTTTGGAAAGAATAAAACCATATTTAAGTGTTTGTTTGGCTCATTTTTGAGCTAGTGGTCTTGGAGGGAAGGTGTGTAACCTAGAGGAAGACTATTTTTAGGTATGAGAGCATATTTTTAAGTATTAAGGAGAGAATGATAGGTTTATGAAGATCAAATAACATGAGAGTAAGATTATAGGGAAAATATAGGTGAAGAAAGAGAAAGTTTGTTGCCCTAAGGTATGAGTTAGGGTTTGTGAGTTGAATTATTGATCTCCATTAGTTTTGGAAGAAACATTTTCAGAAATTAAACATCTTTAGGTGGATGATTTTGTGGTTATTAATCTTTAGGGGTTATAGCATCCTTGTGGAGTGGGTTATTCACTAAATTAGGGGTTGGTGTTTGTTGTAAGGTTGGTGTTCTACTAAACTAGGGGTTGGTGCTCCTCATGAGGTTTATGCATCACTAAATTTGAAGCATGACAATATAATGTTTATATTTTAGTGGGTTTTCTTCCCCATTATGGTTTCCTACTTAAATCTTGTATCTATGAGCTATCTTGCATGTGTCGTGGTTCATTCTTGATATTCTACACATTTATTATGCTATGGTTGAATGTATGTGAATGGATAAATGATGTTACTTGCTAATTATAATGGTAAATGAAATAATAAATTTTGAGGAATGATTCACCCCCCCTATCAGTCCCTTTTTATTATAAAAATTGGTATCGAGTGGGTCCTTATGAAGACAGGGTTCTAGATATGGTTGTTTTGAGAAGGATATGAACCTTTTGGTGTGTGTTATGAATTATTTAATTGGTGAAATCTAATTAATGACCATGTATGATGTTTCTATGTTGTATTATACATATTTGATCTATTTTCATGCTTTATTAATTATGTTTTTTTGTATTTGTGGTTTCAACTCATCCAGATGATGGGTTTTGAGCTAGTTTTGTGCATGTTTGATGGTTTTGGGCATGACCAACCTATATGGGTCAAATGTGAATGTTTTAATGAATGTGATGGGTAATTTTTAATATGTAAATATTAAACCAAATCATGAGGACATAACTCCTTTGTTTTTATGAGCTACGAAGGGTATAAAAGTGAAGTTGGAGTTCAAATTTGAACTAGTCAAGTGAGAAGGGAAAATTGCAAGCCAAGAGAGAGAGAGTGTAACAGGTAAGAGGGAATTTTTATGAGTTAAGAGAGGTTGAAGAATTTTTGAGAGTGTGTGTGCAAGTGTTTGAGATAAATAAAATTGAATGAAGAAGGATAAAAAGTGAGCAAGGTGTATGTGGGTTTGAGAAAGGGTTTGAAGGTGTTTGGAGTTGAATCTTGTGATCACCATCAGCTAAGTTGTTGCATCATATATTCATTGATCTTATTATTAGATTTTTGTGATGATTCATATTCATGCAAGTATATTTTTGTAATTAATATCAAAAATGGTTTAGGGATTAGTGCTTCTTATGTGGTTGGCACCTCACTAAAGAAATCTCTTGTGATGTGTAATATTCACTTGAGTCTTTGTTGTGTGTAATATTAACAAATTTTTCAATGGGTTTTCTTCCCCTTGAGGGTTTCAACTTATATATTTTGTAATGGTTTTCTCTATCTTGTTCATTGTTATTTGAATGGATGATATATGATGTTGTGCACACATTAATGATTGATTCGTTTATGGTTTAAGCAAGTAAATCTGACATTGTTTAAAGTTTTAAAGGATTGATTTACCCCCCTCTCATTATATTATGCTTCCAAAACGAATCTCACACCCTCATAATTAAAATTGTGGTCACATCAAGCTGTTGACAATTTGTCCTCATTTTGTGTCCGCATCATGAATGCTAGATATGATATGATAAAATATGCCATCTATGAACTTGAATCTAATGGAAAAATTGCTTTTGATACTTTAAATGAGGTCTACAACTACATTTAGAAACTTTTATTCCCTCCACTCATTGATACTTCATCATCATAATAAATTATTGATTCCTTCTAGGATTTGGTCAAAAGGAGGCACTTGATCCTATTTCCTTCAATGAAGATACCCTAGAATCCCTTTCCAACATCAAAGGCTATATTTTAGACATTAAAAGAGATAAAAAAGTATGTTCTAGTAGTATAAGGCTATCAATGATGTTTCCAAGACATGGATAAAAGTTTTGAGATACATTTACATTCCAAAATTAGACAATGTGGTGCCTATGAAAACTCGATTCAAGTATATAATTCAAAGGAAAAAATATGATTCCAATAACTCTCCCTTAGGGATCATGAATCAAAATATTATCCATTAGTCAAATTTTCTCTTCATCGGATCAATCAACCCCTTTTATCTCCCTTCCACCCTTTCTCTCTCATGTCCTAATTCTCCATTGGAAAAATACTTTTCAATTTTTCTATGATTCATTTAAATGTGACATGTAGTCAAGAATTGTAGTGAGTTCCTTTAATCAATAAAAATAGACCCACTTTTCTTTCCTAAGAATATGAAAGGTCACAAGTTGTAATGGTAAGTTAAAATTCATGTGCGGGTAGATGGAAGGAAAAATTTTAATGCTATAAATTGGAATGGATTCTCCATTGCAAAGTGTTAGAAATTATCAATTGATATCATTGTTTGCATTGTTTTGTTATTATAATTGAATGTGGACTTACTCTAGTTATTGTCTCTGTGAACTTTTTAGTGATTACTCACTACAAGTAACCCTCTCTCCTTATTTCCCCAACTCCTTGTTACCTCTCTTCACTACATTTTTCATAGGTTCGGAAGTGTGTTCCTCCCTCATATGAATCTTCATTTCCATATTCTACTTGTGAAATTTTATTTCCCATGAATTAATTATTTCTCTTATAATTTTGAGAAAGTAAGTTCACAAATTTAAAATAGGTCACTTAAGTGAACAGGATGAAATACACCGATTATGTTTAACGAGGAATTGGTAAGGAGAGAGAAAGGAGAGGGGTAGAAAGAGAGTAGAAGAGAAGGGAAGGATATTCATGATAAAGTAGCATCCTCCTTGAATAATTTTTAAAATTAAACCTTTAAATGAGGGTCCTCATTAATGGGCACGTGTTCCTTTAATTCTCTATTGAACTAAGTTATTGCAACTATCAAATTCTCTTCCCTTACAATACAAATGCAGAAAATTACCCTAATCCATGTGCCTAGAACATCCTTGTTTTTTTGACATTGATGAAGACATTATTCTTGATCCATTATAATTTAGGCAATGTAACTTTGGATACCGGCTAGGAATCTAAATTGTTTTTATTGAATGAAAGTGGATCACATGCCTCTTTATTGACCATCTCCTGGAATGTGATGATGAGTTCATCGATAATGAGTATTTAGTGAGTTGGGGGAACTCAAATCTTTGAAAAAAATGGTAGAACTCATTCAAGATTCCAGAGACCTGATACTCGTGGGAGTCCAATTCAGATATAGCATTTTTGAGCATTGCATATTGTGCATCCAAGATGTAGATCCAAACTTGAGACAAGTCCTTGATAGTTTATACGAACACTCCCTTACTCAAGATGGTATGAGAGTTGAAAGAAATCATTTCGAATACCAGTGGGAGTATCTCATCCAAATGAACAACTTAATTTGCAAGCTTCTCCCCCATCTTGTTTACTTCAGACAATGATTCACAAGCATACTAGATGAGAGAAATGATGTCCGAACATAATTCCTTTCCTTTCTCGATGATTTCCTCAATCCATTTTTCATAGGATTTTCCCCACATCATGTAATCATGTGCTTTTTTATCGCCTTGGGGTCAATACTTTTGATTTGGGAATATCTTTGATTGGAAGGGAAGGTGTTGATTATGCTCTTGAGAAGGGTTGAATGTATGCATTGAGAGCTCTTACATGTTCCTTTAATTGAATAATGGTTCTCTTGTATTATTTGATCCAAGCACAAATATGGGAAGAGGATTCTTGAACAGGTGAATGTCACCTTTGTGAGAAGCTTGACCCAATGAGATGCGAGTCAACTCATAATCATAAAAAGTCATTTATTCCTTGGGCTTCACAAGATTAGGCTTGACAACTTCAACATATTGGTTACTTGAGGTGCCACTGAAGAAGTGGGAAGCTACGGACTTCTTCCTTCACTTGGGTTTTAACATTCTAAATATTTCCATGAGACTGGGAATGGTAGCAAGTTGCATTGTTCTTGGCCCACTCTCGAGTAATTCTTAAATCCATGGAAACGTCTCTTCGGGAGTTACCGTGACATTAGTCATCGAGTGATTGCGAAGCTTTCCATGGAGCTAGATATTGATCACATTAAGAAGACATAATTGTATGTTTGTGCAAAGGAGGATACTACTACATATTACTTCTTCCTATCCTGAGAAAATTAATCAAACCAACTCTCCTTGGTCCACTTAACCAACTCTCTCAACTCACCAAGCTTATTGACTTCACTTGTTTTGAACCAAATCACCAAGGGGAGAGTAGGTGATCTTGACCAAAGAACTTGAAGTTCATGGTGGAAAAATTAGTGATATATATTATTACGGAGGTGACAACAAGTTTCTGCAAATGAGACCGAAAAATGCTATTTTTGGAAATTAGGACCCAGGGGTTGTTATTTCGGGAAGGTTGATTTTTTGGTCTATTTATTTTTCTGAAGTGTTTCCTTCACATTCCAAGTTTTCCATAAGTGTCTTGGGGTCAATTTGAAGCACTTTCCATTTTTGGAAAGTTATTTTTTTGCTTTTTGCTTGTTTTTCTTTTTCGAATTGTGTGCCCTAGTTTTTTCTCTGTATGATTTTCAGTGTTTGTTCTTCTAGAGGAGCTTTTCATTTTTGGAGACTTACTAAAAATGGAAAGTTTGAACCAGATGACACTTACCATTTTGGAAGCTCACTTTTGGGTCTCGGATTGATGAAAAATCATTGGATTCTTTTTGGGTTTTTGTTGCTCGGTCTTTGTTTGAATTTTTGGCTCAATCCGCTTCATGGTTTGATGGAAACTAGAGAAAAAGTGATCTAGGGATGAATTTTTGAATTGTTGTTGTAAAAAAATCTATTTGTATTAAAAAGTCAATTCCCAATGAGTTTGGATAAGGGAGATTTTCTCAAAATTTCATAAGGATCAGATGCATGGTTTGAAAGATATGAGAAATTTGTGGTTTATGTACCTTAGAGTTTCTAGAAGCTCTTGATCATAGATTTTTCTTTAAAATATTCATTATTCACATTACAAAAACATGTAATGATTTAGAAATGATGGAGATTATAATTTCAAGGTTGTGGAAGTAGAAACAATGGAGGAGAGGAAGAGATCCCGATAGTTGGAGAAAATTTGTGCGTGTGTGCATGAAGAACGGAAGCAGCTAGTGACAACTCGACAGTTAGAAAAAAATACATATTTAAAATAGATGGGAAGGAGCACACTTTTTTGAAAAAATTGAACCAAAGGTTTGATACAATTGGTGCAAAAAATTGTGTCCCATTCCTATTGGTCCATCTGTTGCCATGTAATTTGTTGTTGGGTTTGAGAGAGGGATTGAAAAGCACTTTAAAGAAGCTTCAGGGCACATGGGTGACCAAGAGACTAAATGAGATGGATAGGGAGTTGTGTGTCCTAACCATGCCAAATATTTAGTGCACATGGGACACAAAAATGCACCCTCATCTTGGTTTTATTAGAGCCTGGGAGGCTTCGCCTTGTGAAAAGATCCGAAGCGTGGTCACGTGGAGGGTCCAAAGGCCAAAATAGGGTAGGGGAAAATTTTATTACACCTATTGCACCAAATATTTGGTTAAATTGGTGCAAAAAAATTGTGCCACTCTCCCATTGGTTGGATTTCTAACCAAAAAATGACTAACTGTTGGAGCTTGTGCCTTGGAGAGTGACTTGTCGGGACCATAACTTGAGTTCCGGAGGAGTTTTTTGATGAAATTTTATATGATTACACCTAGAAACGAAATTTTTAATCTATTGGTGGTGTTATAATCCTTTGATTCTTCCTATAACCCCTTGAAAAATATGCTTTTATTCTATCTTGAAGGTTGTGTCGATAAAAACTAGATGTGTACATAGCACGCCTAGGTTTTGTGTAGAATATGATTTCACCATCATTTAGGGATCTGAAATACATTTCCAAAGATATTTTTTGACTCCTAAATCCTTTTGGAGCTCTCGAATCACTTCCTGAAGCTCAATAGCTTTTTGGACATCATGCATTTGCTTAGGCCTTCAAGACCCACTTTTGAACTTTCTCATAAAATTGTAAAACCTTCCAAAAGATATTGAAAAATTTTCATGGCTCTCTGGTATGATTCCTTGATGAGTTTAGGCCTTTTGTTCCACTCTAAGGAATGTGTACTAGCTTCAAGAAGACTAGGGAAAAACTTTTGAAATCTTTCCAAAAGCATATCTTGATGAATCATGTTAGAAAGAACTTGAAATGAATAAACACCCCTAAATCACCTATGGTCCCACTTATAGGACATATTTAATTTCTCAGAGAAGGGGAAATAGGACTGACTCAGTGATTAGGGTAACATGGGAAAGTGTTTGGAAAGGTCCACAACCAAAAGTTTTGACACTGGGGTCTGTTGCCATGTTTGAAAATTGGGGATTTTCCTATTACACATTTACATGAAAACAACTCAAGCACTATAATAGAGGATTGTGAATGTAGGATTAAAGAAATTTATTATAGAGAGTGATATCATAGAAAATTAAAGTGTTCAATGTGCATATGTGGTTTGTGATCGGTACCTTGAAGAAATACGCAAGCATGGGTAAGTTCTCCAAAAAATTACAGATTTCTCGGGTAATTCATTCACTTATAGGTATTTTTAGAATTAACCATGGTTTGCATTTCTTCTCCCACATTTGGTTATTTCCTTGATCTATATAATACTCACGGTGACCAATTTTCTCCGCTTCTCAAGAAAAAGGAAGATTAAAATTAGTGGTACCCCAAGAACTTCATATCTCACGAGAAATTTAAATGAAGTAACAAAGCTACAAACCTAGGGAATGTTTACTTAGTTTATTTCTGAAAATATTATGTGCCTCAAATAGATTTGATCACATGATGGCAATTTATTCCAATGGTATTTCCTTCTTATTTTCACTTTCCCACCCTCGATACAATGCTCGATAATTACAACTCATAAAATAAAGAAGTATTAGATGGAAGTGGTGCTAGAGTTCTCTCATTATCACATGAAGCATTTAGAGTAATACTGGGTCTACCCAAACTCAAGAAGGTAGTAGAAATTAATATTCAGCCATCACAAGATTTATGGGATACCAAACATGTAAAATTCTCCAAAAGTAAGAATAGTCATTTGTTGATTAAAATCAGGTATTCTTATACCGTGGTTCCAAAAAAGTTAACCGGATCAAAAATTTTGGAAGAGGTTGAGGACCTTATCACCCTACTAAGAAGAATTTTAGGTTTGAAGGTGTTTTATAATTTTTAATAATGGATGTTTAACTATATCCATATCATTCTATTTAGTAATGAAAATATTTTTGGGAAAAATCATTAGCACATCCATCCATGACCAGCTCATAAACATGGTTGTGTAAGTTAAAGAGGGAAATACAATTAGATGTGAATTCTACACAAATTTTTACCTTTTTACAATTTTTCATGCATTAATGCTCTCCCATGGATCCCAAGAATGAAATATTTCACCAACTATAGGGTGTATGATGTCTACCCTTAGTTGAATTTGGAGAATCATAGATGAAAAATTAGCAAGATATATGATGCCTTCTTTACACCAATCATATCTACACCTATAAGAAGGGTAATCAATGACTATGGGTGTTACTTTATCCAATTTAGATTTTTACTTACATAAGGGTAAGTGGTTTCCAAGGGAACCCTTATATGTTGCCTAGATACCTAGATGATAAGTGGGAACTTTTGGAACTTTCAAGGAAGTTGGAAAAAGTGCATGAGTTAACTATTGGTAAGAATAAGAATAATATCAAGCTCTCAATCTCAATTGGGAGATGCACATGCTCAACTATTATAAAGGCTATGCTTTTAGATGAGGAAATGAACATATTAGAAATGAAAATGTTTTAGTCAAGGACAAATTATGACATTGAATGGGTGATGATCACATTATTAGGAAGCTCATATGAGCATGAGTAACATTATGAGGATTTTTGATGAATAGTAGAGATGAACATGAGGCTAGGTTGAGATATTTCCATAGAAGACTTTGGAGCAAGTGATTGATTACAAAGTGGCGGTTTCTGATAGGATTTTGTAGATGATCCTCAAATAGTAAGCCTATATTATATTGATAAGAAGTTGGTCAGGAAACCTATTGAACCAATAGATTGAGATCAAGTAGAAATAAGAAAATTGCATGTTAGAACTATTGATGTGATGAGAGGGAATTTAACATGGATGATGACTAAGGGTGAGATTTATTAGTGCAAAACACCAAGGTAATGCAAGAATTCAGAGACTTGGGTATCCTCAAGGATGATATTCCCCATCTAAAAGATGGTTCAAGAAATATGGACCCTCTAAAAGGGAAATTACATCAACTCCCATCCAAGAATCCAAATACTCGGGATGATAGATGAGTGGATTTGTCTACAAGCAAAATAGGTGCTTATGTGTCCATTTTAACCCACAAACTTAAGGAAATATTAATAAATACTATGAAATATGCCCCAATCACCTACACAATCTGATTGCAAGCTAATATCCCTTATTATTCAAAGCCTAAAACCCCTACGATTACCTTAGCAAGGTCATCTAGTAAGGGTAAGCAAATGAGTGGATCCTTTTGATATGTGGACCCACAAATTAGAGTATAGAGTACGAGAAAAGGATGAACCTTATCTTGAATATTTTGAAAGAACCAAAAGAGATAGGTTCTATACCCCTTGGAAAGAGATACTAAGACACCAGTGGGTAGGGATATTCCAACTTTGGGAATACATGGAAAGGAAATAGAGAATCCTAAAGAAATAGATTCGGTTCTAAATAATAAGGGGAAAAAATCTTCTATTCTAAAAATGACTCAAAGAGAAGTGAATCCACAAGTTGAAATAGTGGGTGTTGATAAAGAAGAAACAACCAAAACATAGGTTTTAACTTACCTATTGTAAATTCTAATAGTTAAGGAAGGAATTGATGTTACCCCACTAGATAGTCAATCACTATAAACTCCAATGGAACCAACTCCAACTATCCAAGATATACAACAAGATGAAATCATAATTTCTATGGTTAAGAAAGTACAAATTGAGGTGAAACATGTAGAGGAATCACTGAAAGAGGTATTTTATTACAAGGAAGTACAACCTTAAGAAGAGGCAAGTATCACAACCCAAGTAGAGTTAAATGTTTCTAGTGACCCCCATGAAGAAGGCACTAAGAAAGGTCGAAAAATCTATTGTAATCCATGTGGTGGATAGAATTAAGGAAAAAGAACAAGCCTATGAGGAATTTTCAAGAGCCATGCCCCTACAATTGTGTTGACCAAGGAGCCTAAATAAGATAAGAAATAAATGAGGTGGGAGTGGAAAAGTACTCCACAAGTTGAACTAAAGGATGCAATAGTTGGAGTAGAAGTCCCACAAATATGGTATTCAACTTTAGAGATGCCTCGTGTTTCCTCCAAGGAATTTTTTTCTTTTTCTGGCCCATCACAGTAGGTACTACAAGATCTAAAAGGAGGAAAATCCCCACAACAGGATGTTTAAGAGAAATAATCCCAAGAGAAGAAAAAAAAGCAGTCAATTAGAGACTGTTAGTGTTGAGAGTTTTTTTTTTCCAAACCAACAAGGACCCCTAAGAAAATTAGGGTAGTATAAAAACCTCTTATAGACCCCGGGGTATAATACATTAAAATTGAAACTCCTAAGGGAGATGTGTTGAAATTTTAGGCTACACTTAATGACTAACAAATCACTCATATTGACAGGAGAGGGCTAATCACACACGCGACTTCCCGAGCTCGGTTTAGTAGTCACTGTGATCGTTCGTGGGAAGAGCAACGACTATCGTTTCTAGTTTTGTGCTGCTTATAATAGCAAGAAGTGGACAGGTCTCTACACACATAGGCATCTGGGAAATTTTTGTAATCAGTCTATCATAGAGAAAATGGGAGGACCTCCCTGCCAAATTGAGCCATGCGCGGACCCCGATTGGAAGGAAAATATCGAGCTCTGGAACATTCTCAGCAAAGGTGGCTTCACCAACTTCATGGAAAAGGTGCAGGGACATGACCAAAGCATTTCTGTGCATTTTGCTAAGGAATGGAAGGAGTGGACTGTTGACTACGGGGGACAGAAGATATTGGTCAATGAAGATCTTATTGCTGAAGTGACCGGTCTTTGTTTGGAGGGATACCGCTTCTTCAACAAAAGGGTTGACAGAGATGCTGAAGAAAGAAGATTTGTGGAAGGATCTGAGAAGCTCACATTTGGTACAGCGGGCCTGCTTGTCAGCTCAATTCCTTCACCCTATGATGAGGTTACTCGCATGATGATTCGATTCATCTCCTTGGAAGGTAGGTTTGTCACTGTCCCTGCTAAACATCTTATCTTTCTAAACCACTTCCGTAGGAATCGATTGGTTTGCTTTCCCCATTATCTGCTGAACTCCCTTGAACGCTCCATTTTGGAGTTTCAGAAGCACACCCAGGCGGTTCCCTTGCATCAAGGACTTATTTTGTTGATTCATAAATGTTGCCTTCTAAAATACCCTGGTCTTCCTTCCTCTCCTAGCCCGGCTCCCCCTTTGATGGGCTCTGCTGCTGCCAGCCCTATTTCTCCTGCTGCCCCCGCCACCGTTGTCACCCCCCAGCCGGCTGTTCAAGCTTCTCCATCCATTCCCCCTGCTGCTGCTCCCGCCACCCACCTCACCTCTACATCTAAAAGACCGGTCACCAGGGCCTCCAGGAAGCTCAACCTTGAGGCTCTTGCTGTGGAGAAGGAGCCTTTCGAATTAGAGATTGCACATGACCTTCTGAATATCAGCAGTGCCAGTCCCCAGGAAGTGCAGATGGATAGCTCTTCAAAGAGGTTGGAGGCCTTAGAGGCTGAGATGAAACTGTTGAAGGATGAGGTCAAGAACCTGGCTAAACAGAAAGGCAAGAAAAACATGGAGGGGGAGGGGAACATTGATAACAGTCAGATTGAGGACATCTATAAGAAGCTGACCTCCTTAGACTCCCGCTTAGGGAAGGCCAAAACTAGACATGATTACAACATTTCCACCTTTAGGGCGATTGAGGAGTTCATTGAGGGTCATGCCAAAAGTGTTTCCAACCTCAGCGGTGTCCCGGCTACACTTTGGGGCAACGAAAAAGAAAGCAAAAGAACCATTGAGGAGCTTGATAAAACTGATGCTGCCCACATGACAACTTTGGGTATGTTTCACACTGGAAGAGAGTCAAGACCAGCATCGACAAAGCTGCCAAGAAGTAGTATTGGTTGCTTCTGCTACTCTTGTTTGTTTTTTTGCTATTTTTGTGGTCTCTTTACTGCTTTTTTGTTGTATTTTTGTTGTTTTGTCTCGTTTGAGTAGCTGTTTCTGGGCTACTTCGAGCTTCATTGTAACACTTGGATCTTGATCCATTCTCTCTGATTCTCACTCCTATTCCGGCTCTCAGGCCTTCTTTTGTACTCAAGGGTATAGTCCCTTTCAAAAAACTATTTGCCAATAATAAAAAAAAACAAATCACTCATATTCCATTAGGGAAACGCATAATTTTTTTTTGAAGCATGATGCTTCAATGGCCATATGAGGCCTTATCCGAAAAAATGATACGTATAAGGAAAATAAGAAGCAATTGAGAGAAATGTTTAATATTTTATCAACCTGTTTGAAAAAATGGTTGCAACCTCCTACTAAAGGACACAAAATTTCCATTGCTCTAACCCCAGAGGCCCGAGCAGCAACCTATGATTCAAAGGAGACAATCAATTCTATAATAAAATGGAAATAAGAATTATCCAAAAAGGGCTCAAAAGTCATAGGATATACTTTGGAGTACTATAATAAGTTATACGAGAAGTTGGAGGAAGAAAATGAATAAATGGAAAAGTGTAAGGATATATTTATTGGGATGGAATTTTACCCAAACTTGAGGAAGTAACCCATATGGATGACTAGTTGGTGGAAAATGAAGCTATTATTCCTGATTCACATAGAGGGAGCAACATACATATGAAGGGGCCATCCAATTAAGAATGAAAAGTCTAAACCAAAGAATTAATGAGACCATCATAGTGAGGAACAAAATAGGGGATTGTATTGATGACATGGGCAAAATACTTGGAAGGATGATACATATCACGAACCAGCGCACATATTGAGATATGTGATGATTTGATGTAATTTTTCAATGAGATCAAAAGAGGATCGAGAGGAAAATTCTTCAAGTTTCAATTACTCAACCATTCAAAGGTATTTTCATTTGGAAGGAATGATAGCCAAATTGGAAAATAGAGTAAAGAAGAATAAAAGTGTTATAAGTGAATTTGAGAAAGTCTTAAGAGAAAAAGGACTCATATTTGTCTTTAATGATGGACCAAATGATGCGTTCCTCATTAACATTTTAAAAATATTTGATGTATACAATGAAAATTTGATTGAACCAAGCAAAGACGCATCAATTGAATTAGAGTCAACATGAGAGATTTTGTAAGAAAGTTGTAACATATGTATATATAAAATACAAAATTGGGATTTTATAGGGGCTCCTACCCTCGAGAATTTACATAGCTATTTTTTTATATAGATTTTAAAGAAATTTTTGTTGCAGCTAACATTGTATTAATTGATGACTACAAAATCCTCTTTAAAGGTAGGAATTAGAGCGAGAATCTTCTTCTTCGATATTCAAGTTCTTTGAGGTCTTGGGCACCAAAAAATATTACAAATCACCTATTAATCCCCTAGGCATTCCTTTTTCCATGAGATCTTTGATGATCATTTTTAGGCCTTCTATAATTTTGATCATTCCAATTTTTCTCTCAAAAGAAAAGGATGACTCCATGAGATTTTTAGAACCAATTAAATAGGTTTTCATTCCAAAATGAGGGGAAGCCTTAGATGTTGAATCTTATTGAGGTAAAACACTGGATCAGATGGAACTATGTAACATTTATTTAAGGGAGGTCGAGGTACCATTAGAACTTCTTAAGAAGGGGAATTCTCCATAGATTTCTCAAGAATGGAAACTCTATTCTCCACTTCAGCAAGCTTATGGAGAACTAGATCCACATCCTTGTTAGGCGCATTTATAGTTAGTGTGGACTCGAGTGTTGTAATTTCATGTTCCATTAGTTTTGGATTGAATAATGTGGGTGACTCGGCTATGGAATTTTTAGTAATGGCTAGCCTATAATAGAGCCAAAATTTCTTGAACTTATCGGTTTGGACATAATCTTCTAGGCAAAAAGGTGATGGAATAGAACCTAAAACATAGAAAAGAAAGGGGTTATCCTAATAATATTTCATATTAAGGAAAACTAGATGAAATGAGGAGTCAAAGTACCAAAAGGTTGATTGATCTTAAATCGTGAAAATCATTTTAATAAAAGCCTCATTAGGGCGAGAAATATTGAATATTGCTTGCAGAGCATCTAAAGAAAGCTTAGAAAGATTTGTACAGAGCATCATGTTAAAGTCATTGCAAAATTAATCTAAATGCTCGAAAGAGGATGAAAAAGGGGAAAATGGATGATGAATTTCATTAAAGTATTCTCTTTCTTGATTTAAATTTCACATGGAGGGGATATATTATTCCAATGAAATGTAGAAACCATCTAATTCCCAATAAATATTTTCTATAAAGTTATATATCAAATCAGTTGGAATAATGACATCAAGTAACATATCATTTCTATGACTAGGCGCATGTGTGATAATGATATAGTGAGTAGGATAAAATGAATTTGATGATGCGAGAATTAATATACTACACACATCCACATCTACAACACAATGACATAACCTTTCCAAAATGGATGAATAATAACCAAGTCTTTGCAGTTAGAAGATATTCCCTCCATTTTTGTAAAATTGAAGACTCATTACTTGTACATTATGGAATTTCTCTTAAAGCTTTTGGGGGAACATTAAAAATTGATTTTGGATATTTTGTAGAAGTATGAGGGTTTTCCCTCATACTAGAGGGATAGTTTATATTTGATAAATTGTGAAAAATTGTTGTAACTTTGTATTTTCATGTTTCCTTTAATGGCAAATGTATGAAATTTGAATTTTGGACTCCTTGTCCCAAGGTGGTTGCAATAAACAGCCATTGTCAAACATTGAAGACATTTAATATATGTCCCCTTGTTAAAGAATTAAGAATTTGAATTAAATATATCTGCATTTATGATTTCTGTATGTTTTTGGTATCCTACATGTTGAATGAAGATTAATAAAATCATAACTTTTGCTCTAATCTATGCATTCATTGAATTTATAAATATTACCCTAGATCAGTCCTTGGTTGTTGCAATTTTGGTCACTAAATTAATATTTTCATGTAACATTTACTCTGTAATATTTGATAAAGTCATTAAAACCTTATTGCAACCTTCTTCTTGAGTGATTTTCTTTAGCTTTAGAGTATATTATTGGAGTATGAAAATAAAGAAAATGAATATTTTTTTACAATGCTTGCATGAGAGTTTGTGTTGAGTGTTATGAAGATTGTGTGGAAGAATTTGTGTTGATTGAGTATCAATGGATGCAAATATTTCTTAGAAGTTGTTATTACCTAATTTTCCATTCACTACGTTCGAGCAGGTAGGATGTCATAGCAGAGATACTAATACATTGTTTTCAGGAATTGACCATAATTTCCTCTCCCCTTTCTACAAAAATAAAAAATATCTTACCACCCCACCATCATTAACATAATTGTAAGTGTAGACACAAAATTTGGGTCACACTCCCCTTGGTCCCCTTGAATCAATTAATGTAATAAATTTAATTAATCATGACCCATTCATCACATATTAATATCCATCCTCACATTATTAATTAATTTAATTATTTTAATCCTCACACCTCCACCTCATCATTACACCTCACCCTGGACCCATTCAAGGGGCATTTAACTCACAATGAAAAAGTCATCATTCTCAACATTGATTCATCACTCCTAGTGTTGAGTCACCACTTGACCTAACTAACTAAGACTTCTTCCTAAACCTAATTGTCCCTTTTATTAAGTTATTACTACCTTCTCTCACATGAAATCCACTTTCCTAAGTGGAATCAAGGAGAAAACATGAAAAATATGGGAATATCTGCCTATTTTTGGTAAACCTAGAGTTTACCACCTTAATCGATGTCAGTTATTCCTTGAGTGACGCTGCGGTCACATAACCATCATCGATTACTTTATATACAATTTTGTAACCTATTACCGAGGTTAGTCATTTTCAGTTTTAGGAGAATGATTGCATTCAAGCACAAATCCAAAGCCTCTCAAAGCATCCAAATGACACAAAATGCTCAACCAAAATCCCAAGTAAACATTTGGTCCTCATCCCAAGGCATTAGTATATTCACGAGGACACTCTGGGAGTATTTCTATGACACTAAACACAAAATATATTCACAGATACACTACCATCCTCCTTCACCTAACAGATATGTAAAAGCAAGTAATTATACATGATTTTAATTATTTTTTTCTTGCTTAAAGTTTAGATCAATTACCTCTTTCATTATACTTTACTTCTCCTTGTATTCCTTTATCTCCACCTTCTCACCAATCCATCAACCCAACCACCTATGAACTTTTGGATCTCGTACTTGCCCCATATGTATTCCTGAGTCTTCTTGGTAATATTATGAACCCAACCACTCTCCCTCCATTCTCAGTACAATCAAAAAGAAGTTTAAAATTTTCTTATTTTTAATTACTACCAAATTTCCCCAACCGATGTTGGTCACCTTAATCATCATCGGTCTCACCTCTAAACTGAAATTGGTCACCATAATGACATCGGTGACTATTTCTTTTTCTAAACCTCCACCAAACTCCATCCAGACCTTACTAGATACCCAAGTGACCTTACCAAATACCGCTATGACTTTTCTAAACTAGAAACATACCTTTCTTGATGATAGATTAGTTTGTATTTCAATATTATTCTTAATCTAGTGTGTTGATAACATTTTGAGATACCTAAATCAAAGTGTTAACAATAGGACTTTTGTTTCTCATATTTAATTTCATTAATTTAATAAAAACAAGTGGATTCATAGCCATCTAGGAAGTATCACACTTCCTGAAACTAGCAATCACTAGGAAGTCAACTATCATTTGCTATTTAATATCATTTGGAGGTATATTTTTGTTTCTCATATAGTTCGTTCCTCCTCCTAGACAAAGGAAGTTCTCACATTAAATCGATCAAATTCTACAAGGCACGCATACCATCTACATAATCATAGGTATTCCTCCTTAATTGTTACCTTATTTGTTTTATCGCATACTTTGAGGTGAAACATTTTCACATGCCTAGTGGGACCCATTACCCACCCATTAGGGGTTCTTTTTCATTATTCATTCCTAGGTGAATCATTTTGTGTTTATTTCCTTTTGAAAGAGTTCGATTAAAATTTATCCCTTGGAACATTATTTTTATTCTACTAGTCTCAAGTGATTCTTGTAATTTGAATTAAAAAGAACGCTTCTTTCTATTTTGTATTGCATTAGTGAAAGACATACTCTTGTATATTCATCATTTATCCCATAAAATTTCATTGTGGATTTGGATCTAAAATCTTTGCATAACATTTCAATGTGTTGCATCTATAACTCATTTAAAAATTGCAGACAACCTATACACTCGAAGTCATGACCAGCTGATGGTTGACAAATTGAACCGTAGCTCACACTTTGCACCCTTATTTCTCTATACCAAACCACTAAAAATAAATTACTCATTTTCTTGAACAACATATTTCATGGAAGAAGTTGTCAACAATGACATGATCAGAGGATTAACAGTGGGCTCCAAACTGGTTTCTCTGTCCAATTATCATCTTAGAGAAATACCCCCATGCCAAAACATACCTAAAATTATCCATAGTTTTCAAATTTTGTAGGGAACCCTTATCAAACAAAAAACTCTACTTTATTTACAAGTCAGTCCAAAATGGCATAATCCAGAACCTAAAATCCACCACATAGGATTTTGTATTTGCTAGCTTTCTGCTTGATCTGTGTTTTGAGATGTGAGTTAATTTTCTCCATTCTTATTTTCCTTCACACTCCATAATCATAGTTGGTGTATTCAGAATCTTTATGAGTGTGTTAGGATCAATCATTTCCATACTTAGTTTCTAGGTTAGTATTTTACTTGATCTAAATTGCCAAAATAATTTTTTCCCATCTTTTCACAAATTTCACAATAAGCAAGCGTCGATCCGGTGACCACCATTAGTTCCCTCATCTAACCATCATTGGTTTACTAACCACTATTGGTTTTTTGCTATTTTGGTCATTTTAACCAAAGTAGCATTCACCACATTGTTGTTCTTTTTGGGATTTCCTCAATTACCTCACCATATCTCTGTGTCTCTGAAATCATTGTCAAAGTCCATATCTACTCCATTTTCATCATTTGTTGCCAAATTTGTAAATTATTTTACTTTCCACAGTGATCGATATTGGTCCTCTTACCGACATTGATTGCTCTCGGTCATCGACACGATTACTCAACCATCGTCAATCTCTATGTTCTATTTTTTCAATTAAAATAGCTATCAGTTGTCACCTTCTGGAACCATTTTCTCCATTCTTTTTATACTCTTGTGCTATCCACAGAGCTCAAATTACTAGGTCTACTATTAGTCCCATGGTTTTGACTCATATCCAAGCCAATGCTCTCATGTTTCATGCTAGCCACCAGCCACTCCCACCTAGCCCATCACCCCCTTCAATGTTACCACCTATGGATCCCAATCATCCTATTATCATCAGTACCGAGGATGAGGAGTTCATGAGACTCCTTGATCAAAACCTTGTTTCTTTACAGTATTATTTAGCCCATTCATCCACTTAGGATTCATCAAGGTAGCTTGTATATGACATGCTTGTGTCCATTCCTCCTACCCTCACACCCACTTTTGCATCAGCTACTACTAGCTTAGCTTTACCCTCTTCCACCTTACCACTTATGGTGTCCCACTTGACCCTAAATCATCGAAATTTTCTACACTTTTGGCATCTATCATGTCTTTGAAATCAATCTCTCCTATAATGTCAACCATGCCTTTATCAACTACCTTGAGTGTAGGTCCATATGTACGACACCTCTCATATACCTATTACATTTCAACCACCCATGGTGGCGACATCCCATACACCCTTCCAAAACATTGTCCTCTCCATCCCGTAGTCTCTTCCTCTAATTGTTAAGAGGGTCATTACATCCACTCCACCTACCTACACTTATTACCAACAACCCCTATTTAATCTATCACTTATTCAGGACACTTGCCACCTACATCTATTCCATCCTACATACCTCCATTACAATTTTTGTACTTGACACCACCACAGTTGGGATGCCTCCACTTCATCTCCTCCTTCTCTGCATCTAAATATTGGCCTATTTTAAGAATGTGTGGATCATCACGAGTGTGAATGTTTATTTCGATGGTCGATTCATTCAACATGGTTTGTGTCTCGAAGGTAATGACCAAAGTGAATATAAGAATCTTCCACACCAAGTTAGGTGAGAATAGACTCATCATCCTGACATTGAAGGACGTTAATAGAATGTGTATCATCATTGATAATGTCTAGAAATAGAAAGGGAAGAGAAGAGGGAGCCTCGTCATCTCATTGATAAGTCAGAGGTCCTAGGGAAACGGTGTTTACAAAAATAAAGTTAGGAGGAATGGCTCCTGGATCCATAGAATCTATAGGTGAAGGTGGTGAAGTTGGTGAATGGGGTGGGGAATGTTTATCATCCTCAATGATTTTAACTCAAGCCTTCTTGGGAGATGGTTTGGAAAATCCAATACCACTGTGGTCTTTATGCTTACAAGTGGTGCAAGGAAAGATAGTATGGCAGCCTTATTCATAGAAACCAAAGCCAAATCCTTGCAAGCCTAGCAATGGAGGAAGGTGTGGGTGAAGTGGCGATTGGTGAGATATTGAAGGTCGAGATGAAAAATTTTGAGTTTTAGAAGGTGGCTTGGGTGGGTTGGTAGAAGAATCAAGTCCCCATATGTTAAGTTGGTGCAAAGGTGGGGAGGACTGTAGGGGAAAACCTCATCTATGTGTATATCATAATGGGGATGTTGGTAAATTTTATTATACTCTTGAGGAGTAAGGAATGTGTCAATGTTATAAAGGTGGTACTCCCCAAAGTGAGATCTTTGTAAAATACCTTCTAAGGGATCGGTAGTTGGTATTTGCATAGTGGGAGTGGATGAATTAATTGTGATTGGGAAGAAGAATCGTTGGTTTGTTGAGAAGTAGATGGGTTGGTTGATGGATCAGCTACAAAAGTTATGCCATCGGTGGGAATATATGAGTTATTTTTGGAAGAGGTAGCGACAACATTGGAGGATAAGGCAATGGCTAAAGAAGAAATGGTAGTGGTAGTAGATGCCTTAAGCGATATAAGGACATAATTGGGTTAATATAACATGTTACAAGTCTTGAATGGTGAAGGTTCAGCTAGAATGGTATAGTTTTGTCCTTCATGTTTGAATTTTAAACAACAGTGTAAGGTTAAAGGAACACAACCCATGGCATGGATCCGGGGTTGACCAAACAACATGTTGTACTAAAATTCCCCATCTAAGGCGAATAATTTAGGAATGGTATGAGGGCCCACACGAATGTGGAGAATGATGGTGTCGAGGGTGAAATTCATGGCATCATTGGATGAACACAATATAATCAAGTTATTATGCATGCAATTGACATGGATGCACATTTAGTTGTACGCATGGTAGGAAATGATGTGTATGTTGGCATCACCATCGATCATAATGTGTCAAACATGCATATTTTCAATGCAGATAGAAATAAATAGGGTGGGGTCAGGCTCATCTAATTAGAGAGGTAAAATATCATCATTAGAAAAATAGAGGGAGGATACTTGATGAGTTGTAGTGGGTGAAGAGGAAGGGGATGAAGTGGTGAGAGAGGCCACACGATGAGGAATGGTAATAGATGAAACAAGAGTACAATCATTAGGTAAAACCTCAATGAGGGTATGTCGATGAGACTCAGAGGTTTGGATGAGGTCATTCAAAGACATTTTGAGAGGAGATTGATGTAATTGTTTAAGCATTGTATGATGGGTGATCCCGTTAGAAATAGGGTATGTGAGTCCATGGATGGTGATTTTTAGTGCAGGTGTAGATAAAATATTGGGTAAGAGAGTGGTGGATGCTTGGTTGTTTTCTATTTTCCTTTGTCCTTATGGGCTTGAGTGGCAATGTGAACCATATTAATCTATGATGAAGGAGCAAGTGATTCATGATAGGTGTAGCGATAGGAGACACATACATATAGTGAGGGAATATCTTGGTTTTGTGAAAACAATGCACCACATTGGCATTTTGTGGAGGTTTGGCTAGCTCTCTTATGTAAACCATATTGATCTCAAATGTTGGAGGAGGATAAAATAGTTGTGGAGGGGGAGATTAAGGTTTCGAATAGGTATGTGATGATGATGTGTGGTGATAGGTGCAAGTAGAATAGAGTCCTTATCTAAAATACCATCATCGTCAAAGTTTTCCTTGGGAGGACATAGTTGGAGAAGAATAGTCTTAAGAGCCTTACAATTTTCCACATCATGCCCTAGAACAAAATGGAAAGCACAAATTTTTGTATCATTAAATCCTTCTGGTATAGGTTTGAGTGGGTTGTAAGGTCTAAGCGGTGGCAATGTGATGATAGATGTTTCCAAAATGTTAGCTAAGATGTTGGCGTAAGACCCTACCAATGGATCACAATGTGAAGTAAGTGTGGGTCTGGATGGAAGTGTGTGTGACATTGGTGGGAGAGGTGGAACTAGAGGTTGAGTAAGTTTTACCACTTGTTTGGTAGATAGTACGGTTTTATGTTTGGATTGCACCTTCTTAGGTAAAGATGTAGCAGGTGAACTAGTTGTTGAAGGTGGTGTAGGTTTAACTACCTCTTTCGAGGGTAGTGGGTTCTTGGAATTTGGTTGCATATTATTAGGTAAAGGTGAAGAAGTGTTTGATGTAGAAGGGAAGGTAGATGGAGTAAGGGATTTAGGTTAGCCAAGGTGATAATGGAGGTGTAGTGAAGGTTGTCATAAGGGGAAATGTGGAAGGAACTAATTGAAGAGAAGGGTATGGCATATATAATGATGAGGATAATGGAAGTGGTGTAGGTATAGGAGTGGTCTAGGGTGGTGCCATCGGCCTAACTACCCCCTATGAACTCTACCCAACCAAGAGTGTACCATGTCCTGGTGTAGGTTCTGTACTATGGGACCATGTCCCTATTCTTGTCTTTGGTATCTATGTAGCTACTTGGGCATGTAGGGCCATAACCTGTTCTATGGAGTGGCCAACTAGCCTTGTAATCCAGCCACTTGTTCCTATAGGGTGGCTACCTTCCCTCCATCCCCATCTCTACCCTATGTGGGAGCCTATAATTGTACTATCTCGGGTCCATAGGGACGTCACATGTGTCTATAAGGTGGTCCAATGTGCCTCTAACCCTATCGGATGTCCCTACAACCCTATAATCTATACATGTAGGGCGTCCAACTAGCCTTGTAATTTATCCTCTCGCACTATGACTGTTGCTAAATCAGATTTCCCTAGCCTCGGTGGTGTCTCCTGTAGCTATACCACCCACCACTTCTGTATCCATCAGTGACACCTACATCATCAATCCATCTATCTAGCACATACACCCCCTAAGTTGTGGGAAAACTCGAATGTGGTGGAGACATGGGTATCTCCATGTCATCTCTATGGTACTATGGGAAAGGTAGGGGCATGTCCTTCCGTAGTCCAAACTGTTGTTTGACCCTATCCATGGGTATCATCTCGTGCTCCCTAACACGCTTCCCTATATCCATCTCAGTAATTGAAGCTCCTCTAACTCCTCATCCATGCCTCTATATGATGGATAATCAACATATGGCCACCACACAATATCTTCCATTGATAGACCCTCCAACAACCACCTATAGTATATAACATCATATGTGGCCTTGGCCACTCTCATCCGTGCCCTGCTAGTACCCATCTCCCGAACCCTACCCTATACAATCCACCCTGAACGATTCCTATCATAGTAACCCAAATAGATACACAAAAACAATGTGCTCATACAACCAACATTGTAACAAGAATGTGCAACACATGTACCAAACTTCCTCACCTACCATAGGCCCTAAGCTCCTATCTGACTAAACCAAAAAGTTGGTGCCCAAGCAAAGTAAAACCACTCCTCAATCATGTCTTATAGCACCCCATTGGTGCTGATGGGAATCTCCCACCCTCGGAATGCGGGAGACAAAAACATACCATTGCCACCATCATCAGCACATATAGTGTGGTCTCCTGTGGGTAGGCCATATACATGTCCCCATAGCTCAAACTCGCACTGTGATAGCTCAAAATCCCATCACCTCACCGAATACTGCCACTATCGTCTCCACCGATGCCTCAAATGAAATGGAATACAATGGCTCCCCCACAAATGGAAGTTGTAGGATTATATACATGTCCTCTAATGTGACGGTCATCTCTCCCATCGGTAAATGAAAGGTATTAGTCGTTGAGTCCCATCTATCAATGAGAGCGACCATCAAGTTATGATCTTGGGCTATACGTCTATAGCACCTGATCAAATTGAGTCCCACATACACTATGTGCTCCCACTCCTCAGTTGTAATGCTAGGTCACATCTGTACTATTAGGGGTGGTACTCTGTCTCTCATTCTCAGCTGATCTTTCACCTGCATCATCCAAAACAACACTGTCTAGTTACAACCTTCTCAAATTACCCATTCCTTAAAACCCCAAATGACCTCATACTTAGCCATTTTTTTACCAAATCACACCTAAAACCATCACTCATACCTACCCCTCACGTTGTTTCCAATACCTATCCCTTTATCTAATTCACATAAAAACCTATGCTCTCCATTTTCATACTTACCCAATTCCCTAGACCATTTCACCTACATACCTATCACACACCTACACCATGGTTGCTTACCCTCTTCCACCTATAATAACCTTCACCGTACACCTACCTTGCCTATTAAACTTTCTCAACTACCTTTTCATTACCCTAGTCACTTTTTATAGTGATCGACATCATCACCTTGATTGATGCGGTCACATTGATGATGTCGATTACCCTTTATCTGATCAATGCTGGAAAAATACAACTGATGTTAGTCAACCCTTAACTAATGTCGGTCATTGTTATGGCTACAAAAACCAAAACCCCTATCCCCCATTATCAAAAAATACCTAAAAACAACCTAAACACCTATCCCAACACACCCAAACCTATCCTACCCTCATTACCAACCCTATTTAAGCTACATCTGACCTTCCCACCCCATGTTTCAGTCATTTTAACCACATTTCAAAATTAACTTTCTACCCAAACTAAACCCACAATAAAAAAATGATTTCAATCTTTTCAACTCAACTAAAATATTCGAGATAGTCTCCTACCTCTACTCATTGTTGTCTTCATGGTGACACCTCTAGTCTCTATGTCATTGGTCCTCCCACTCCCTTTCCCACCTTGCCAAACTCTAACCACACACCTCCCAAAAATAAAATATCTCCAATCGATCTTGTGGACCCGTCTCACTCGAATGCCAATCACTCACTAGTCGCTCGCATGACTCAGCTAGAGACCTCGTACCATCACTTTTTCACTTTCCACTTCTTCCCTGTTGTTTTCCACAAATGGAAAAGAAACAAATGAATATGTAAAACATGGATTTTTCCTATTTTAGCCCCAAATTGACATGACCGATGATGGTCATGTCATGCCCTAGCCAACTGATGTCAATTAATCTATAACCGGTATCAGTCACCTGACTTAACCATTTAACCTACCCTATACCCATTTAGACTAAAACAATGTTTCTCATATAACTATTACCCTTACCAACATAACTTACACCTTACCCACACACCTAAGTTTCTGTACATTTCCTTAATTTAGTTTAGGTACATGTTATGTACCTATATCCCCGGCCCTACCTATGCCCTAACCTACATACCCTAACCTGAACCGCCTTTTGTGACATTTGAATTTATGTACTTGTTATACCTTGCAATGTTGTTACCCATGTTGTTTATCCTAATGACCTTACCTTGCCTAATGACATGATGTTTATCCTAACCATACCTTTTCTCGCCATGGAAGAACCTATTACCCATTCCTACACCTAACCTCGATGTGCTTCACGACCATATCCTATACCTTGGATACCTAAATCACTTCAACATCATTTAGATAAACCTATCTACCTTTGACAACATAGAGTTTGAAAGCTCTTCCACCTGGTATTGTATCACGGTCTATGCATGTGTGTACATTTGATTGTCATTACCTATTACCTAACCCGACCACTACCCTTACCTATACCCCATCCACTCTTGTTTTTTATTAGCAAATTATTTATCAAACCACTCACCGTTGTTTCCTCCAACTTCAAAAATTCCTAGTTGTTATCTTTGTGGTGACACCTCTAGTCATTATACTTTACTTCTCCTTGTATTCCTTTATCTCCACCTTTTCACCAATCCATCAACCCAACCACCTATGAAATTTTGGCTCTCCGTACTTGCCCCCTATGTATTCTTGAGTCTTCTTGGTAATATTACGAACCTAACCACTCTCCCTCCATTCTCTGTGTAATCATAGAGAAGTTAAAAAAATATTTTTATTTAATTACTACCAAATTTCCCTATCGACGTCGATCACCTTAACCGTTCTCAATCTCACCTTTGTATCGACACTAGTCATTGTGTCTTTTTCTAAACCTCCACCAAACTCCATCCATACCTTACCGATACCCAAGTGACCTTACCTAATACCCTTGTGACCTTTCTAAACTAGAAACATGCCTTACACGATCCTAAATTAGTTTTTATTTCAATATTTTGTTTAATCTAGTGTGTTGATAATGTTTTGAGATACCTAACTCCAAGTGCTAGAAATAAGACATTTATTTCTCATATTTACTTTCATTATTTTGATAAAAAATAGTGGATTGATAGTCATCTAAGAATTATAACACTTACAGGAACTAGTAATCATTAGGCAGTCCACTGTCATTTTCTATTTAATATCATTTGGTGGACTTGTTTTGTTTCTCATACAATTTTTTCCTCCTAGCCAAAGGGAATCTCTCACATTTATTCTAATCAAATTCTACAACATGCATATACCATTTACATAATCATAGGTATTCCTCCTTGATCATTGCCTTATCTATTTTATCACATACTTTGAGGTGAATCAGTAAGATTCATACATCATACTTGTGTTCTAATCGAAGAATCCTTGATGAGAACCTTTTCTCATCTAAATTCCCCTAAGATGATGAACATGAACCAAATTCCACTATTTTTAGTAACATGTATATGAGATCTAGAGTATATGTTATATCTTTGTGACAACTCTTGCGAGTAGATATTGCTTTCATGTCCATACTCAGCTCAAACTAACCTACCATTAAAAAATACAAAGGAATAAAGTGAAAAATGTATTTCCTCCATTCAGGTTACATCATGGGTCCTCTCACTCTGGTCTAGGTAAGACCAAAAGTAACAGGATCGGGACATTCCCTTTGTATATGCTTTCTTAATCATCCCAAAATCTTGGTACATAAGATAATTTTAGATACATCCTTGACCATAAATTCATATCCGACTACATTTGTCATCCTCTAATCCATCCCACCCTAAGAAAGTACTTCCAAGTCTTGGGGGTACAAAATTGGGAACCGACAAGTCAATTATTATCTTCATCGGTTCAATCAACCCCATTTTCTCGCCTTCCCCTTTTCTCTCGCATGTCCTAATTCTCTGTTGGGAAAGGAATTTTCACTTTTTTTCTTATTCATTTAAATATAACATATAAGAGAGCATTCTAAAGATTCCCCTTTAATTAATATAAAGGTATTCACTTTTCTTTCCTAGGAATATGAAATTTCACAAGTTTTAATTGTAAGTGAAATATCAAGTAATAAAAGTTGTAATTATTCTAATTTTTGTCTTATGTTCCTCTAATCCCTCTCTCTAGCTTTTCATACATGATAATATTTTAAAACCAAGAAATGTGTCTCCACCTTTGATAAATGAGTCAATATAATTTTGTGTCTATGATTTTTTGTGTCTTATCATTGTTTGCATTTTTGTGTTCTTCTTATTGAATGTGGAATTACTTTGGTTATTATATGTGAACTATGATAGTTCCTACTCATATTAGTAACCATATCTCTCCTTATTTCCCAACTCCCCTTTACCTCTCTTCACTACAAATTCCTCTCTTGTACCTTTTACAAGCATTTTCCACAGTTCATTTGGAGTGTTCCTGTGTGATCCATGACCTATTGTCCACCCCATAAATTTAGGTAGTTTACATTCAATAATTTGAGCCTCCGCATACACAAGAAGTAGGGTCTTAGCCCCATACCGTTGGTGAAAAATCTATAATTTGCAACATGAAAAATTATTTTACCAATAGTTTTTGGTGACTCCACTAGGGAGAGATTTACCCTCTTGCACCCTTAAATATATCTAAAAAATATAGAAAAATACATATTAAAAAAATCATGTTTAAAGAAAAATCATATTTTAAAGGTGAATTTATTAAGGAACGAATCCATTTCACATTTGTACCCTACATCATGATGATGAAGTTTTGAAATTGGTGTTTGGAACCAATAAGATATAAAAACCATGAAGAATAATGTGACCACCATGACCTATGAATTTTTTATCATCCATTATTCTAGACTAGCTCTCACAAAGGTAAGGGTTATAGCACAATGAAGAAGTCTCCTGTTTTGACCAAAAATATTCAATTATCCAAGGGAAAGAAGGTCGGTAATGTTTCTACGAGTAGTCATGAAAAGAGTGTCTTGAATAGATAAAACTATTACTTGTAAATATCCTATCATCAAATCCGGGTGGCTTCAATTCAAGTAGAATACTTGTAGAGGAGTGAAAATGGGAATTATACCTATTGATGATCAAGAATCCAAGAGCTTGATGAGAAATATGTAGAAGAGATATGAAATGTTGTATGAAGGGAATAATAGTGAAGAATCCACTTGAAGGTAATATTTTTAACTTCACACAACTGATTGAGAAACTCAAATATCTTCCTTTTGTTTCTCTTCCTTTGGATGATTTTCTTACATGTGGAGATGAAGAAATGACAACCCTAAAAAGAGAGTTTGTGTGAAGAATCTTGAGTGTTAAAAAATAAAATCATGATCCCCAAACCAATATTGAGATTTTGAATTATGTTGAGGCTATGCAAGAAAAATATGAATAGTTTGAAGCACTTCATAATGTTTAGGAAGAAGAGATTCATCCTTGAAGTAGATCTGATGATTCTCCATATTATTATGTATTTATCCCTAAAATATTCTTATGGTCTTCTTATTATTTTCCTCTTCTTGAGCTTTCATAGGAAATTCAACTCAACACCTTGGAGGATAATGAAAATAACATTAAATTTAAACCTCTCTTCATAAATTTATTTTTTCTTGAGGCATAGCCCTTTGGAGGAACAATGGATACGAGGGATGAACATTTTTGTTCTATGACAGATGATCCAATGCTTGATGAGGACTCCACCAACCATATATATATTTGAGAAATCAATCCTTCATCCTGGGCTCAAGTCCTTTAAGAAGATGACATTGAGGAAATCATCGATGGATTTCTTTCTCATTCTAGTTATTCATTTGATAAAAAATACCCAATGATGGAATGAATCAAATCAAAGAGTCTAACTTCTTTCTTGATACAATATTGGATGAAAAAATGGAACATGACCTCTCTCAGTAGATGATTTCCCTTTCATCACTAAAGGAATGTAATAATGATCATAACAATGAGCATGGAGCCTTCCCTTTTCCCTGTGAAGAAGAAGACTTCCTATAATATGTTTGAGATGGAGTAAAGGATTGTTCTCATGTATATGAGCCAAAATTTAATTTTCCCTCCTGTCATGAGGATGATTTGAAAAAATCTAAATTGAAAGGTGTTCCCTTTCCATGCAGTATAGATCTTTTCTCCCTATTAAAAAATGATGAAAAAAGGTATGTCCAATCTTGCAAAAAGGTAACCCCTAGATGACAAGAAGTATGGATCATGAGGAGGAGGAGTTTTCAAATGAATCCTAGACATGTTAAGATCATATTACCACCCATATCCTTGAGGCCAAATGCAAAGTTTTTTCAAACAAAGATGAAAATCAGTATGTGGAAACTTTGAAGTGTGAATCTATGCAAGACATTTTGAAAAATGTGGAAGAAATTGAGGATCGTCATCTCATTCATGAGATCCTAACCTATGACAAGGAAATCAAAGATAACTATGATTCAAGTTGTGTTTCTCATTTATATGCAAAAATGTCTCATAATGGAGTATAACAAACACGTAAAATCCATGTTTTCTTTAAATCCTTGGTAGATGATTATTAATGTGAAGACGAGTCTTCCCCTTTCCTGTTTTGTAAAGAATAATATGAATGGGAAGGAAAGGATATTATTGAATATCCTATGGATATTTTCGATCATGAAGACAAGACCTCTTCCATAGAAAATAATAGCAAGGCTGATGTTGATCTGGTTTATATAGAAAGCAATTGTTTAGAGCAGCCAAGTGAGAAGCTAGAAGAGGCTTGTGAATAGGAAAAGAATCAAATTGCTCTCACCACTTCCAGATTCCTCATTTATTCTATGAATGATTTCATGCTGCAATATTCACTCAATAATGGTGAATTCCTTCTTTACAAAATTAGAGATTATATTTTTGTGAACATAAAGGAATGGATTCTTATAGTCACATGGCCTCAAGTTGAGACTCTACAAAAGGCAAGAATTTCAAACAAGTTACAAAATGGTCATTGTATGAAATGGATTTTTCTATGAAATATCAAGTATGAAGATGGAATATTGGTCTCTCTCCTTCTTCTCAAACCATTCAGAGCCATCACGAGATCATGGCATGATCAGATGATTATCTTTGAGCTTCGGAAGTTTGAATTCAACCCACTATTCCATGATGGTACGTACTTATCTCAACCTATTTTTGGGTGTGTGTACATTATTATCCCACCTCAATAAATTTCCCTCTGCTATAAAATATTTTCCTTTTCTATTATGAGTTTTTTCCACTTTTTGTGTTTCTCCTTTCCATTGTGTGTGTTCTATCTTTTCCCTTTGTGTGTTCATTACTTTTTTAGTAGTGAGGAATTAAATCTATTGCCCAACTTGGACAAGGAACTAGTATACTCTTCCATGAGAAATATAAGGTTCTCCATTTCCATTTATATTCCAATATTCTTGATTCTGAGCCAGTTGTTGTCATGCATTTTTTCTATCCCAAAAATGCAAACTTTCAAGCATGAAAAATAATCCCATAATGCAAAAAAATTCTTTCCAAAACACTTTGACCCCTCATTATATCCAAACTATCTCCAATGGAAACATCAACCCAGATTGAAATAAGGTACTAATTAAGTTTTTAATAATGCCTCTATGTATAAGGAAGTGTGATGAAGTTCATGAATCGATTCAGCAAAGTACAACAAAAGACTAGTTCTTTGGTAGGATTTGAAAGGAAATTTTTGGTCATTTCAAGGCATGTGTGCATCCTCAAGGAAAGTACCAAAAGATCGTAAAAACCTAGATGTGGTATTGGAGATATTTTAATGTGTTGAAAGTGGTTTAGGAAATTTTAGGAAATATTTTGTGGTGTGGGGACAATCTATGGAAAAGTGAGTTCTCATGTGTAAGGAGTTAGAATGCAAAAAAAAGGAAATGGAAATATTGAATAATCCTCTACATGGTGGAAGAATAATATTTTACCCAAGACTTGATGGTTTCTTGAAACATTTCTATATTTTTAGGTGCACCTCACCGTCTAGAAGAAAAAGGAACCGTTTTTGGATTTTAAAGAAGAATTAAGTTTTGAATCCTACTATATTGATCTTATAATGTCTATTAGAGTTGGAATCATATACAATTTTATCTCAAAATACCTTTCCAAGCTCTGGGAGAAACATTTTCAATTTCTCACTAGTCAAGAGTGTGTAGATCCCATACATAGCCAAATTTTTGACTACCACATGTCATGTTTTTTTATTTTACTGCCTATTTTTATCCCTATTTTCCCATTTTTAAGGGGAAATAGGGGATAAAAATGAGCACCCAAGTGTAATCCCCTGTTGTTCTTCATGTAATCCTTTCCAACTCCACAAGGTGCTTAGCTAGTTAACCTCATCTTCCTCACAATTTACGAGATCTTGCCACTTATCACAATATATCTCAAAGAGACCTTTTGTGTTCCTATTTTCCATTTTTCCCATAGGGAAAGATGGGAGAAAAATGAGAACCCAAGTGCAATTCCTCTCTCTGGTTTTCATATGACCCATTTTCAACCTCCGGATACTTACTTGGCTTTTACAACCTCATGCACACTTCTTTGAATCTCTCCACTTGTCATCATCTCTCTTCAGGTGCCCTTTTGTGTCCCTCTTATCCCTTTATCCCAAGGGGATAGAGTGGATAAAAATTAGTGCCCATGTGTAAGCTCATTAAACGTGTTTTTAACTCCATTCAACTAAAATTCAAACCATGGTTACCATGTAAGCAAGAAAGTAAGGTTAACTCGTTTTTAATCCATTTCTTATGTAATGTCCAATATTCCACAATTTTTTTGTTCTTGAACCTTTAAATAACATTAGAATAAACCAAACATGATTCTTGCGATCTTCCATAAGCTGTCATGACTTAAAAATTGAGATTTCTTCATATCTCTCTATATAGAAATTCAAGCTGCAAGAGATTTTCACATAATGATCTACTCCCAAGAACCTTTATGATGATTGCAGCTACATACTTGATGATTCCCTTATTGTATCATAGAAAAAAATTTAAACCCTACATTCCAAAGTTTTTTTTTTTATTTCCAAGATTTCAAGTGGAAGAAACACAATGAAAATTGGAACACAATGAAAATTGGAGCATGGGACCCTAGAGCAAAGTCAAATCCGGTGAATGTGGTCGTTACAATATAAAAATGGTAAGCCAACTTTATAAAAATAGAAAGTTATATGTACACTCAAATTATAAAAATATAAAACCTCTTAAAACAACAATCTCTCATCACTCATCACATCCGAATTAGTGAGGAACAAAAAATAGGGTAAAACAAACAACTTTCCCAAAATAGCAAAATCCAAAAAAGTAAATTTCTAAAAATAGAAAATTGGTAAAAAATAGAAAAACATCATCAAAAAAATTAGTATTAGTGTGTTAGGATATTTGGAAAACAATTTTTTTATAAAAAAAACAAAAATTCCTAAAATAAAAGCTCCTGACCCCACTTGCCAAAATTAGAAAGTTTCAATTTTCTATGTGGAAAGTTATAGCTGGCTCAGTTTTCACTCATTTCGCTAATTTTTTCCATCATCACATAGTCATAAATTTATTGCATAGATCAAAATATAAAATTAAACCTCCATAAGGATCCTAAAGCATCATCCTAAGAACATTTTTGTCAAGGAGCATGGTAGATCATATCGAGGCATAGCACGTGAAAATCGGGGAACATTACAAGGTCGGAAAAGAAGTTTAAAAGATTCAAAGCTCCATTGGAATCCCTAATTCATCAAAGGATGTCATTATGATCATAAGTGAAATGAGAAAATCATTGAGAAAGATAAGAAACATCATGTCTTTAATCTATCGTCATCTCTCCGAGAATCATGTCAAAGTGAGCTATGTCAAGCCATGCAAGTATTCAAGCTATCTGTACATAAAGCATTGAGAATGAACCTCTTTCCATGGGAACATATGAAAATAAGGTATGAAATATTTCCAAAATCTTATCTCACTCAAGAAATTATCTAGAGATGAGAAGGGTAAGTAGGTAACCAATAATGAGAATCCTCCCAATTCACTTCCTTATCATTCACAATAGTGTTCTTAAACACTCGAGTCAAACATTTGGTAATGTGATCACTCCCACAAAGAATAAAACATTTCAATCGAACCTCATTTTAGTATAACCAAGGGCCACTTTGAGTATGAGCCTTAAAAATAGAGACAATGAAAAGAAGTTGCACCGAGGTTTGAAATTCTAGGAGGGTTCATAAGAAGGTTAAGTTCATCGCAGATCTCATAGAGCCACTCGAGTTGAATAAGAGTGATCCATTGTAGCCTCCTTCTTTTCAGTGGGGAATCCAAGTATGTATGCTATAGTGGAAAAAATTTCCCATAGTGAATAATATGTGATCCTACATCAAGATCCTAAAATTTCTCTCATGACCAATATCATGTCCACTCGATGAGCCATTCCCATGGATTTAATAATTTCTTGAAAGTGAACCAAGAACAACACAACAAGATGCAATGCCTAACCTTGGAGCTATCAAAAAATATTGAGGTCTAAGCAAAGAAAGAAGGTACAGGTGGCATCTTATCTCTTCAAAGTAGAAATTTTGGTGACCAGTATGTATAAATTTCTATACCTAAGAATGTAAATCCCATTGAGGAGATGAATCCATCATATTATGATATTACAACAATTCCCTTAGGCATAACAACACATGATGTTTACTCTCATTTGTTTAAGGAATCATCTACCCTCCTCTTTACTCTAAATGAAGAGTATAAAAAAATGAGCAATTTGAGGGCATGTGAAAGCTCTCAATTCCCACATTCAACCTTTCTTAGATCCAAATTCAATACCCTTACTCCTTATGAAAGACATTCCTCGAATCAATAGCATTAACCATGAGGTGATCAAGAAGGAACAAAGGCATATGGCGTACGGGAATTAAAATGAAATATGGATTGACAAGATCATCAAGAAAGGAAAGGAATTTCTCCCAGAGGTTCTCTCTTTGTTTAGGTATATTCTTGAAGACAATGAGGAAGAGATCGAAAAAGAGAAGATTTACTTGGATGAGGTGTTCCTACTTGTGTCTAATGTCAGCATGTTGTATTATAAGTGTTTTCATTGTTGTAAAATATCATCAATGAAAAAGAGGATGATGGAGTAGTGTCATAATATGCTCAGTATGATGGTGACATTGAGTTTCAAGATTTGATATGATGGCATGAATTGTCTCGGTGAGATTGGCTTGGTCTAACAAGCTTAGTTAAGTGACTTAGGTAGCCTAGGTGATTGATCATGTTCATTGGAGTTTCTTGGTGGATTAAGTAGCTTGGTAGCAGTATGGAGAGCATTTTTTTAGAGTGTGTAGGTACTCACATGAGATTCAGGGTGTAGGTATAGGTTGAAGACCAAGATTCTAGATACTCATCTAAACTAGGTCTAGGTGCTTGGAGGCATGAGGTTGAGTTATGGAGCCATGTGAGATCATGGATGTATGTAGGTAAGTGATTCATGATGTATTAAGTTTGTTAGGACCTTTTGGATATGTTTCATGATGAGTTACAATGTTGTTTCAGTTGACCCTAGCTTAAACCATGCAAAACCCCAAGGGATAGTCATGTAAATGAGATGTGATGAGAAGATGGAGAAATATTTGAGATATGATGATGATTGGAGATGATGAAAAGAGGTATTCTAAAGGTTTGAAAAAAAAAATTGAGTCATTCTAAAGAGAATTTTGCAACTTATTTGTTTTTGGTGAAACAAGGTCAAGATGAAGGCGATTTCCAACTCGAATTACACCTTTTATGTTCACCATGAATTGTGTGATTTTCATGGGAGCTTGTGTCTTTCAAGGATGTTTCTAAATTTAACTAAGAAGGTTTCAAAAAAATAATGAGGTCATTTCATCATCAGGTTTTTATGAACGAATGTTAAGAAGGTAAACAACTTTTTGTGTGCTTTAAACCCTAACTTGAACATGGTAGGAGATATTTTCTTCCTATGTGCCCAAAATTTATTTGTTGAGATTTTATGATGATTTTATGATGTAGAGGACCCCTAGAGGTTTCCAGAAAGGTCTATTAGAGCATGTGGTGATGAGTGGACCCCACTTAGACATGTAATTTTTTGAAGAAGTTCAATTTGGGACAAGGTTGTCAAAGGATTTGAAAAATAAATTGACATTGCTTTTAGCATGGTAGTTTTTATTGATTTACATGATGATTTCAAATCACAAAGTGATAATTCTAAGTGGAAAAGTGTGCCCTATTTATGACAACTAGTCGTAAGGTAGTTTTGGGGTAGTTTCAGGTAGTTTTTAGAGATGGTATTATTTAAAGGCCTTCCACTTGGAGTTGGAAGGAAATGTGACATGTTACGAAATAGGATTAAATAGTATTTATAATTATATAACGTTTGGCTCTTGGTGATGATTTTTGATGGGTAATCTAGCTTGAGTTATGGAGAAGAAGATTGTTGGTTCGTAGGACAAAATTATTTTTTCTTAAAGAATGAGTTAAATGAGGCATGAGATGGATTATATATTATTTGGAGAGTGAAGAGATATGAATTTTGTTCCTCTTTAAGGCCTTTGGAGGTCTTGGAAGTGACAGAAAGGGTGAAAACTAGTTGAGTTTGTAAAATTGGTTTATGTGTAGATTAATTTGGTGATATAAAATTCATGGATTTTATAAAATATCATTATTATTCCATTGAGGATTACATTCCATATTTTATTTTATCTTTTTTTATCTTGAGGCCCAAAGGTGAAGATAGGGTGTTGGAAACAACTATTTTGAGAAGGATATGAACCTTTTAGTGTGTGTTATGAATTATTTGATTGTTGAAAGATAATTAACTACCACGAGATGATTGTGTTATGTTAGATTACACATGTGTGATGAATTTTTAGGATTTTATAATCATTGGTTTGGTATTTGTGGTTTTAGCTCATCTAGGTGATGGGGTTTTGAGCTAGTTTTTGCATGTTTGATGGTTTTAAGCATGACTGGTCTATATGGGTCAAATGTGAATGTTTTAATGAATTTTTTCAGTCATTTTTAATATGTATTAGTCAAACCAAATCATAAAAACTGACCTCATTTGTGTTTATGAGTTTATAATGGTATAAAAGTAATGTTGGAGTTCAAATTTGAACTAGTCAAGTGAGAGGGAAAAAAATGAAACCAAAGAGAGAGAGTGTAACAGGTATGAATGCATGTTTTGTGAGTTGAAAGAGGGTGTGAAAGGTTGAATATTTTTTAGATTGTGTGTGTAATTATTTTAGTTCAATATAAATGAAGCTAGAAGGAGAAAAAACAAGCTAAGTTTATGAGGATTTGAACAAGGGTTAGAAGGTTTTGGAGCTGAATCTTATGATCATAATCGGATGAGTTGTTGGAGTATATTCTTTTCTTATAAAAATATTGTGTGATGATTCATATTCATATAAGTCTCTTGCTTTAAGTAATATCATCAAAGGTTTAGGGGAATCTCTTGTGATGTGTAATATTCACTTGAGTCTTTATTGTGTGTAATATCAACAAATTTTCCAAAGTGGATTTTCTTCCCGTGAGGGTTTCCACTTATATATTGTGTTATGGTGTTCTCTCTCTCATGTTAATGGTTATTTTAATGGATGTTATATGATTGTGTGCACACATTAATGATTGAATGGTTTATGGTTTAAGAAATTAAATATGTAATTGTTTAAAGTTTTAAAGGATTGATTCACCCCCCTCTCATTAAATTCTTCAAAAAAAATTGTTATCGAGATCAGGTCCTTTTGGATAAGTTTAATCACTTGAAGGATATCCTCTTTAATCATAAATCCATGGGTAAACCATCATATGTTGTAGTTTCCCTAAAAGAAGTATGTTGTTGTAGAATCAATTATTCGAATTTGAAAGAACAAATGAGATGTATGGTAGATGAACATGGTCAAGCCATTCAGGTCTTGGAGTCACAAGTGAAGAGTGTGTCAGAAACCCCTAAAGACCAAATCACAATTATTATCGCCAAATCACTTTGCACCCTCCAAATGGCGAATGTGAATAGGATGTTCGTTGGAATGTGTAACATGGAATCACCTCTCAAGTTGTGGGTCTTAGGCTCGAGGTGAGCCTCCAGAGAATTCCAGCTTCCTCTTCCTAAACTAAGTGATGTACTACTTCTAGTGAAATAAAATAGTTATCTATACCTATGATAACATGTTAATGGGTTTTAGGAAAGATATTTGCAAGAAATGAAATTATACTAGGGATGGTGATGCACCAAATAAAGGCATTGTTATACTCAAGAAGGGTTGATATGAAGAGGGTGTTGTGCACCACAAGAAAAATTCACCCATCAGTAACTTAGAGAGGTTAAACGAAAGACCACAAACTAAGAAGCATGCATTTCCTTTGTTAAAATTTGATCATACAACGATATATCAGTATTCTATTGAAGAAGGATTAACTTGAGAAGGCTAAGCAAGAACCACAAGTCAACTACATGCAATACTCCACCACTTGATAAGCACATAACTTCAAGAACCTACGATAAAAACTATAACTTATACATTGTACGTGCAAGCATGAGAAAGGCATTAATAATTATACAAGGTTGAAAGGGCTAAGATTAGTCACAAAAATACAATTTTATTACTTCAACAACATGCACAATGCATCATACATTTAGAAGAGGAAATGGTTTCCATTACAGTCTTGAAAGGAGGCTTGAAAGTTCCCTCAACATATAAGAACAACTTGCAAAAGAAGGAGGTTTCTTGAAAAATATACACTTGTCTCAGAAGTCTAACTTGTCCAACCTGTTGGAATGAGCTTCCAACTTACATTTATAGAATAATTTCATGAGAGAGAAGAGGAAAACTAATAAATTCCTTCCTAAATTGAAGGTACATGATGGTTCATTTATTACAAAGTTGGTTGAACCACTTGAGAAGCTTCCATCATGTGTCATTAATGACCCATTGACTTAATCTTCTTAATTAATTAAAGGAATATTTAAATAAAATATTTCAATAATAATAAATATTATTATTAAAATATTTAAATAAAATAAGTAATTTAATTACTATGTTTGGTGGGGCCCTCTTAGGATTGGTTTTCACTAAATGGCCTTTGAGTTGGGCTTGAGCTCCTCCATTCTTCACTACAACTAAGCTATCATAGAATCGAGCTCATCACCAACTTTTCATGAGCTCACTTTGTATTGGCCTTAACTCACTATGTGCATGGTTCAACTCGAGAGGAAATCTTATGTATGCTCCATGATTACCAAGCTCTCAATGGAGTTTTTACATTGGCATCTAACTCTGCTTACTCCCGAACGAATCGTCACGAGTCCTTCCATAATATTATTACCTAAGATGAGAAACTCAACCATTTCTCCTAATGTTGTGAACCTCAATTTCGAGTCCATATTCTTTAAGATCAATGAGCTCCCCATTACAATCCTTGTGAGTTTAGATCATCTTGCATTTCAACCCTACCATGTTCACAATGATCTAAGATGACACCTCACTCCGGTCCAATAACTCAGACCATCGATCCAAGCTCATGCTCAATCTCAACTTCTTATCCATCAAGTCATGATTTTTCCTGTAATGTATTACTCATGGACCGAGAAACTTGGCTATGAGATCACCAATATGCTACCTTAAAGCTTAGTGAGTCCATCATGTAACTTGATCTTTGAAAAATGAACCAGACCAAGTTCATGGTATCCACTTGGGCTCGAGTTGCTTTCTCATTAGTGTCTTTATGGCTCACATTTCATTTTCTTCATCCAAATACCAACATGGCTATTTTCCTATGAAAAAAATCCTACATCGCTCACTTATTTGAGCCACTTTCCCGATCTCAATGCTTTGATCTATTCATTAGCTTGGCCCTCCAGTGCCATTCACTCGAGCTAACCTTAATTATGATGAGTTATTAATTTTCCCATATAACTCTAGCAATGAGTGACTCATCTACACATGTATTAGCTCGTTTCGCTTACTCTTCTCCAGGCCCACTCAAACATTCTCATCAACCTCATATTTACTTGGTTAATGGCCATGAGATCCTCTACTTTTTGATTCGATTCATCCATTCATGAGCTCACTAATGGTCTCACCGCTAACTCGATCTACCAATGTCGAATGAACTATGCTCATATGCATCAAGCTCCATCCATTGTCGAGAAATCATGTCCTCTCTAAACTTAGCACAAGCTCACCATCAAGTGAGCTCGATCCAAGCTATCTTTAACACCACACCACTCTCTACGCCACGATCTCATCTGAAAACTCAATTGACCATGTCAAATAAGATTTCTCACATCGACCCATTGCCAAGCTCCTATAGAGGTCCTTGACAACCCCATGTCAATAGATCACCATTGATGGCCTCTACGAATCCATGTTGAGCCCCTCCTCATACGTAACTAACTCACCCAAAACTAACCGAGCTCATAAATTGAGCTCCTTTTACCATCATTTCAATAGAGTTTGGCATGATCTCATGGCACATCAAACCCTGGTTTCCACCGAACCGCAAGTCACCAAGCTCTTCGTTTTCTCATCGAATCCCAAGCTTGTCATGTCAGCTCCATTATGTGTGATGTTACAAATCTTGATGGGAGTTCCATAACTCACACCACTTTGAGTTTGATCTCAAACTCTTCTTCATGCCATGGTATGAATCAATTTTTGTAGTGTCATGTTAAGCTCCAACCATCGAGTCTAGCGAGCTTGATTTATTTCTACACTAAAGTGATCATCTCCAATGTCAAACATCATTTCTTCAACTCAACATGTTTGAGTGATTTACATGTTGGGCTCAATCTTGAGCTATTTGGCGCAAATAACTCAATTCATTTTCTTCATGATCCCTCACTCCAATGGATTACATCGATCTATCACTATCTTTAAATTTTAAACCTGAGCACCCATCCAAATCATTGAGCCAATAACTAGTGCATGGACCACTGACCCATATAGGAATTTGTTTAAAATCATTCGGTAAAACATTGACTAGTTCCTTGGGACACACCTATGTGTTTCATGTTAGCTTTCCATGTGTCCCAAGATGATTCATTAGTTCATATGTTTTTACTCCTCCAAACTCGGCATTAGAAACCACTTGGGATTCCCATGTTTAACTCGAATGACATCTTGAAATCTATAAACTTGCTGCATCACACTTATGTTGATCGGTATACATACTTGACTTATTATTTGGCCTCAATACATTCTCTTTATGACTCGCAATGTTACCAAAATGACCGCCACCATCAACTTGACTAAATGACTTGGACTTCCTTAAACACCTCTGTCAACAACTCTGTGGAAAATCTCGAAATTCACCTCGATATGTTCTCTTCGTCACCTTTCCACAATAGGCCCAACATGATGATTTGGCCAACTTTGAGATTCACTCACCATCATCCTTGAATATTTCTCCTTGCTAGATCTCTTGGCTCTGGAACCGAACATCATTTTTCCAAGCTTGATGGCATTCATACCAAGAAAATATGCACATTATAAGTTAGAATTAGATAAAATGGTATAGATATGATACCAAATGATAGAATAGAATTAGATTGCAATGACCAAAGAGGGATGAAAGCCTCACAAATATTATTGATTATGAAATCAGATTACATAACAATGCAAGAGCTATAATATTTATAGATATTAGATAGCCTCATATGGATAGACATGACACCCATCAGGCACCAACTACGAGATGATAAGACCCATCTCACATGCACATGTAATTACTACTAATACCAATATTAAATGTTATCCAAAGATAACAATATTGAATGCAAGTCACTAGACTAGAGTGCACATGTTGCACATTATTAAATAAAAGACAATGTAATAAATATGCCTATGCTAAATTATGCTAACATTCCCCCATTAAGTTCGCATAGTTTCCAATTAAGTGGAGAGGAACTCTCGAATAGTGTGAATTTGTCATGTGTAAGTGACTTAGTGAAAACATTCGCCTTACATCTGTTCACTGTGTAGGATGTAAGCTGGAGCTATATGTTGTGCTTCAAGACATGCTCGCATATGAAGTGAACCTTTACTTCAATATGCTTGGTTCTCTCATGAAATCTTGGATTGTGAACAAGCTTTTAACTCCTTCATTATCAACATATACTAGAGTAGATTTCATTGCGGTAGGCCAATTCCTTCCAAAGATTCGGGCGTAGCTATATTGCTTCACAAACAACTTCACTGCAACTCAATACTCGCTTCTATAGAAGAGTGAGAAACAAAGTTCTATTTCTTGCTTCTCCATGATATCGGTCCGGATCCCATAAAGAAGATGAAGCTCGATGTTGACTTCATATCATCCATGTTTCTGCATGATCTGAATATGAATATCCTCTCAAGAAGAAGTTGTCGTTCTTCTTGTACTCTAGACCAAGGTAAAATGTACCCTTTAGATATCTCAGTATTCTCTTTTCTACTTTCCAATGACATATTTTTGTTTCTTGCATGAAGCGTGATGAATAGATGACTGCAAAGCTAATATCTGGTCTAGTATATGTCAGGTAAATGAGACTCTCGATCAACTACCGATAGAGAGTTACATTCACCGGTGGTGATGGATCGAAATGAGATAACTGAAGTCTCGCTTCCATAGGTGTAGCAATAGGAGTGCAGTCCATCATCCTAAATTTCTCAAGGGTTGTCTTGGTGTATTTCAACTACGACACAAAGATATGATTCTCTTTTTTCCATACTTCCAACCCAAGACAATAGTGCATGAGCCCGAGATCTGTCATGTCGAACGATCGATTAAAATCCTTCTTTGTTGCATCAATCATCTTCATAGAACTTCCTGTAATGACTAGATCATCAACATAAACAACCACAATGAAAATCTCCCCCCCTTTCTTTTTGAGGTAGATATTGGGGTCATAAGGATTCCTTTCAAATCCATGACTTATGAGATGCTCATCAATTTTGATGTACCATGCTTGGGGTGCCTGTTTTAGGCCATATAGAGATTTAATGAGTCTATATACCATCATCTCTTTTCCTGGTATTACATAACCCTCTGGTTGAATCATATATACTTCTTCTTGCAAATATCCATTAAGAAAGGAACTTTTCACATCCATTTGGTAGACTTTCCAATCAAATTGTGCAGCTAGAGAAAAGATCATCCTGATTGTCTTGATCTTGGTTGTGGGAGCAAATGTCTCCTCATAATCAATGCCTTCTTGTTGTGCATACCCCTTTGCTACAATCCTTGCTTTATACTTGTCAATAGTCCCATGTGATTTGTACTTAGTCTTGAATATACATCTGCATCCAATGGGTTTCTTCCCTAGTGGAAAGTCAACAAGTTACCATGTGTTGTTCTTCATCACTGATTGATACTCTGAATCCATGGCATCTTTCCAAGATTTTGATTGTAGGGCTTTCTAAACTGTAGATGGCTCAACTGTTTCAACAACTCTGCTCATTAGGGCATAATTGACCTCTTCATGAGCTTGACTATGAGTTATAGGTCTAGGATTGGATGATGTGTTAGGTGCTTCATCCAAATTTGCATCTCTTATTAATTGAGTATACCATTTAGGTAACTTCTTAGTTGTTCCATTAGCTTGTGGTGGATCCAATTTTTCACCATCATCCAATTCATCATTGTCATCTTCAGTGGGAACATCAAATTATGTCTTCACAAGAGGTGTATTCTGCATGTTTGTTGAGTCGTTGAGTGGAGCATCTACTTGTTTCTTCTCAAAGAACTCAACATCCCTACTTGTGTATACTTTATTTTCTTTCGGATCCCATAATCTGTACCCAAGTGCTTCTTCATTGTATCCAATGAATATCAGTTTCTCAGCTTTCATATCCAACTTGTTCCTGTTCTTCTTGGGTATGTGCATGCTAGCTTTACACCCAAATACTCTTAGGTGTGTAATTGATGGTTTCCAATTTGACCATGCTTCTTGAGGTGTCACTCCTTCAAGAGCTACTATGGGCACTCTGTTCAACAAATAGACTATAGTTCTTACAGCTTCTACCCAAAATGTCTTTGTTAAACTTGAGTCATCAATCATACATCGCACCATTTCCATGATAGTACGATTCCTTCTCTCAACTATACCATTTTGCTGTGGTGTGTGAGTAGGAGGAATTTGTCGACGAATCCCATGAGCTTCTAGGTAAGTCTTGAACTCATTACTTTTGAATTCCCCCTCAATCGATTGAAGAGTTTTGATATTGCAACCAACTTCATTCTCAACAAGTGCTTTGAACTTTTAAAATGTCTCAAATGCTTGACTCTTGTTTCTTAGACTATATATCCACATCTTTCTTAAGTAGTCATCAACATAAAGCATGAATTATTGACATCCGAATGACTTGGTTGCATGGGCTGCAAAAGATCGGTGTGCACCAAATCAAGATTTCCCTTAGCTCTATATGTGTTCTTCCGGAAGGGTACTCTATGTTGTTTTCTAGCTAGGTAATTGTGACACTTGTCGGTGTTTTGCTTGAGTGTAGGCAATCCTTTCACCATGTTTCCCTTTTGAAGTGTTTGAAGATAGCCAAAACCGATGTGACCATATTTACAATGCCATAGTTCTACTGATTGTGTGTCCTTGGCCACTAGAGCTTGATCATCCTTATGGACAAAATCAAGTTGAAACATGCGTCCCACATTGGAGGCTCTTTCTACAATCTTGGAACCTCTTTACTTATCTCTTATCAAAGACACTTTTTCTCCATTATTACTATCAAAATCCAACTTCAAGTTGTGATCAAGGAGTTGACTAACTGATAGCAAATTCTTGGTCAACCCAGGTACATAAAATACATCTGTGATTTTGTAGTTATGCTTTCCAAGAGGTAGTAAAATGTTTCCAATCCCCTTGACACTATATGATGAGTCATCACCTAATGACACATGGTTCTTGTTAGGTGAGTCACGTAGTGTGTAGAACCAATCCTTGTGTCCAGTCATGTGTCGAGTTGCACCTGAGTCAACATACCAGATATCTTGTGTGGACTTGGTTTCTTCATCAAATTGATCAGAATACATGTGGTGTCCTTCATCTGAATCATCCTCATGTTCGGAAATGTACCCTTGTTGTTTGGGTTTTCTTTTCCAATTACCATTTTTCTACCCTTGATTGTTGTTGTTATTGGACTTCCCTTGATTTGAATTGTTGTTACCCTGTTGGTTATTGGGTTTTGAATTGCTTAATGAACCCTTTTTGTAGGAATTGTACCAACAATCTTTGATGTCATGTCCCCCTCTATTGCAAATGGGACACTTATTGGTGTTGTCTCATTGACTTTTGTCCCTTTGTTGACTTTGATTTTGTTTGGACTTCTTATGATTAGACTGAAATTTCCCCTTTCCTTTATGATTGAAAGATAGTGCTTTCTCATCTTCATGATCTTTGTTGTTCATTGCCTCTTCTTGTTGGAGTAGATTGACCAACTTCTCAAAGGTGATTGTGTGTTCACTCATATTGATAGTTGTCACAAATATTTTGTAGGAAGGAGGAAGTGATCACAACACAATTGGTATGAGGTATTCATCACTTATCTCTTTTCCCAATGCCAATAGAGATGCCCTCAAAGTAGCAACTCATCTAAAAAAAAATTCAACCTTCGATTGTGCTTTAACTTGAGAGTATGCAGTTGTGATAGTAGGTTGAGGATGGAATTCTTATTCTTTGCCTCATAGAATGTACTCAACTTATCCCATACATCCTTGGCTGATGTGGCATCTCTAATGTGGGGTTACACATCTACATTACGCATAACAAGATGATCAACTTGGCCTTTGATTGACCCTATCAAATTGAGCTTGTTGTCTTCCATCATCAAATGATCTTGTTGTTCCATCTACAACTACCCATAGGTCTTCAAACTCAAGTAACATCTTGATCTTCGGTTTCCATATAGCATAGTTGTCTCCTCTAAGTAGTTGTGAATCGGCAAGAAGAACTTTGGTTCTTTTTCACCCATTTCTGCAATTTGAATTTCTGAAACTCTGAATTTCTGACAAAGGGTAAGGCTCTTATTAGTCCAGGTTTATGGTCTCCCTCTTAATTTACAAATCAGCCGATATACCAAACCTTTCTATATACGCTCCCTTCCGATATACCCATCGATATGTGGAAGAAGATCACCCTTTCAATATACCCATCGATGCAGAAGAGGTGTTAACACACGTGAAATAATTTAGTACGTAGTATGTAGATAGTACGAAGAGGTGTTTGTGTAAGCACAAACGGATAGGAGGGCTCAAATGTGTGTGTATTGTGTCCTTATTACTCCCCATCAATCTTATAGAGTCGATGCCTATATGACATTTAGGTAGCTGTGTTAAGCATTAAGTGTAGTAGTAGTCACGATGGCATCACCCATAAGCATTTCCCAGAGGCACCGTATATACCGAACATTGCTATGAGATCAAAGATCTCGTGTGATAGAACCAAACATAAAATAAAAATTTACACTTTTTTTTTTCACTTTATGCACCAAGATTAGTACAAAATGCTCCAAAAGTACATCAAAATGAAGTTTTTGTGTCCCCCCTCTTTAGAAAAAGGGTCTAGAATCACAAAATACACAATTTAGGCTAAAAATATTTTTTACCCCACAATAGGTGTTTTTTCGCTAAATTTAGCGGTGGCTCTAAATGTGTTTCGTGAGATTTTAAATTTAGAAATCTCCCAAAACTTAGTAATTTCTCCAAAATTTCCAAAATAAATAATTTAATTAAAAATATGGAGAGAGTGGGAATTGAACCACTGACATGTTTGTTCTCAAGATCCAAACAAACAATCTTAATATTGTTTTCACCTTTTCTTACAAACCATAATCTGGGTTTTTCTAAAATTTTGACAGCAGCATCATACAATATTTTTCTTAAAACTCACAAAATTTCAAAAGAATCAGAATCTTGGCTTTTGATATCTTACCAATTTACCACTAGATCTGATTTTTTTTTTTCTGAAAAAATGATCCGACTTGTACATGACATTTCATCACATGTAGAGGCCAAATTTGAAGATGATGTAAATTGTAAAGTTGTGTGCATCCTTCTTATCTTTCCATAAAAAAATTGCATATCAATCCAGCATTTTATGAAAAAGTTACGTCCTTTTTTATAAGAGCTATATACTAAAATTTTGTTGACAGGACTGCTTTAACCTTTGCTTCCGAATTCTTCACACCTCCACTTTCAGATCTAATTTTTTATTTTCTTTTTTTAGATCTGATCTTTTTTTTCAAGATCTTTCTCCTTTTTTTTAAGATCTCTTTTTTTTCACAATTTTTTTTTCTCGAGATCTTTTTTTTAAAGATCTCCAAATCTGAAATATTCTGCCAATATGTTGGATCAATTGGCTATGCCAATGACTAATAAAAAAAAATTACCTTCCAAATAAGTGGATAGGTCAAATTTTAGTTGAGGGATGATTCAATGGCTCTCCTTTGATGCAGATCTTCTTCTCCAATGGATCCTCTCCAATAGTGCTCCTCTTCACTTTGCTTGGATAGAACCTGCTCTGATACCAAATGATAACAATGGTATAGCTCTGATACCAAATGATATAATAGAATTATATTGCAATGACCAAAGAGGGATGGAAGCCTCACAAATATTATTGATCATGAAATCAGATTACATAACAATGCAAGAGTTGTAATATTTATAGATATTAGATAGCCTCATATGGATAGACATGACACCCTATCAGGCACCAACTACGAGATGATAAGACCCATCTCACATGCACATGTAATTACTACTAATACCAATATTGAATGTTATCCAACATAACAATATTAAATGCAAGTCACTAGACTAGAGTGCACATGTTGCACATTATTAAATAAAAGACAATGCAATAAAATGTAATAAATATGCCTATGCTAAATTACACTAATGATTTGGCCAACTTTGATATTCACTCGCCGTCATCCTTGAATATTTATCCTTGCTAGATCTCTTGGATCTGGAACCTGAACATCATTTTTCCAAGCTTGATGGCGTTCATACCAAGAAAATATGCACGTTATAAGTTAGAATCCCGGACTTCCAACGTTTTCTTACCAACATACCAACTTGGTGAGTTTTCCCCAAATCTACGCATTCCCACAACTATGGTGATGTGTAGGATTGAATCCCTACCTTTCCTACTTGATTAGAAGAAAAAAATAAGAATTCCCTGAACTCCCGTCACTTTCCCAACCTTGAGCTCATTGACCTATGTAATTTGTATTCTTCTATCTCAACCCTTTGTGGCATATGCTAAGCTCAAAACCAAAGCACTCTCAATGTATATTAACTTGTCCCGATGTCCCTAAACTTGGCACCTCCGCAATTATGAACTCAACACACATTGACACGACCCCATATTCATCAATTTTCTTTCCGACTCTGTTTTCTCATTTCATACATGAGCTGACACACTTGAACTCAATCCAATGTTCAAGCTCACGATCACCGTGATTACCCAGCTAAGATACTCATTTCAATTACAATTTTGAGCTACTTATTTTCCTAATTGGAAAGTAACTCACCGAACCGAGTTGGTTGTGCATTTCCGCATATAATGTTATGAACTGGGAATTCGACCCAATTTCCTTAGCTCAAATTATTTGAATCCTCAAACCTTAACTCCTATGCCATGTCTGGGATCCCTCAAATCATCTTTCATCCTTTTGTTTCATGAGTTGGGTTGAATTAACTTGCATTGACGTGGCTCAACCGACTCTTTTCAATGTTGGGCTTAGTTGACCCATCGATTTGAGCTCCAATGATAAACGACTAAGTTATCAAATGAGCTAACACCAAATTATCACCGAGCTAAGATTAATTTTACCCCGCTTGATGTTAGGTGAGCTCACCTATGTAATTTATTAATTATTTTAATTATGTTATCTCCATGATGAATGAACGTGAGTCCCTAGGACCAATGTCATAATTTGATTGTAATAGGACCTTGTTGTCTAATTTTGTCATGTGTGCAAAATTGGATAACATTTTTGGTGACCTCTCAGGGATGATTTCATACTAAACATGATTCCAGTAGCCTTAAGTCATCCATTGGGAATGGAGTCAATGTTGGAATCTTGAAAGTGATTTGATTTTCTGTGATACATTCCAAAGTCTCGTTGGTATTATTGATCTTGAACTCCGTAGTAATGATAGGTGGAAATGTACTGAAACTTAAAAATGCTTAGAAACTATGGAATATTGTGGAATTTTGAACGAAGCATCTGCTAAACTAGGATATAATGAACTTCTTATGAAACTTGAACCTTCTTCTCCATAAAAACCTCCAAAGGTGATAGAATGTGCAAGAACAACAAAAAAACACAACATTAAGGAAATCAAAAGAACAATAAAACATAACAATGTGCATAAGAACTTGGAGGAAAACACCTAACTAAAATATACAGGGGGTGGAATGATCTCAAAATAAATATTTGAGATGTATCCCATTCACATGAATGGGAAGTTCTTCTCCATTGAGCCTGGATAGACAAAATGAATTCACCTCTTTGCAACTCGTGATGATGTATGGCCCGCTCTAGAGAGTGTCAAACTTGGTGTGTTTTCCTAGTTTGGCTCTATCTTCATCCCATTTGAGAACTAAATATCCTTCTTGAAAATTCCTGTCAAACACCTTTTTGTCAAAATATTTCTTAACCTGAGCCTGATGTTGCTCCAAAGTCTTCATAGCCTTGTTTCATAATTCTTCCAACTCCATGAGTTTTGAAAATCTAACTTTCAGAGGATCATTTTCCATAACTTCAAGTCTATGAGCTAACTCTAAAGAAGGTAACTCCAAGGAGATAAGAAGTTTTGTTTCTCTTCCATATACAAGCATGAAAGGAGAATTTATGATGGCCCTTTTAGGTGTGATCTAATCTTCCCATTTTAAGCTGCGTGTGCCAAGTTATCTTGTTAGTATCCATCATGCACTTGATAATTCTTGTGAGGTTCTTGTTGCTAGACTCAGCCAATCCATTTCCTTAAGGCTAGTAATTGGATGAATTCTTGAGGTAGAACCCATTTTTAACAACCCATTCACTTAGATTCAAACAAAGGAAAGCCATTGCGTTGTCTTAAATGACTGTAAACATAACACCAAACCTTTTCATTATACCTTCTAAGAAATCAAGAACTACCTTCTTATTACTCTCCTTGATGTTATTCCTCTCGTCCATCAAGTAAAATAGTACATTGCTGCAATAATGACCAATTTATGTTCATCACTGGATGGAGGATTAATCATTTCGATGAAATCCAACCCCCATTGAATGAAGGGTTAATCCACTTGAATTGGATGCAGTGGAAGAGCTGTCAAATTATACTTTCCCATGAAAAAGGTACATTCCTTGCACTTCCTTACCCAGAGATGGGAATATTTGAACAAATCTGGCCAAAAAAATTGGCTCGCATGATCTTTGTAGTAGTTGTTCGTGCAAAATAATGTCCTCTAGATAGGCCATTATGAAACTCTTCTAGTATCTTACTTGTTTGTTCCAGTCCCACACACCGAAGGAGAGCACCATTCAAATCCTTTCAAAAGAGAACGTTGTCTACTAGAACATATGGGATGGATTGAAGATGGAAAGCTTGTTTTTTTATTTTTATCCATGTTCATAGGATATACTTCTGGAAAAAGTAAATTCTTCATTTTGGATAACTAATCAACTTGATCATCACCCTCATCGGTGTTAAGAAGCATCGCATTCTTGTCGCCTTTTGATTCCATGTCTGCAGCAAGTTCTTGACACAAACCTTTTCCTTTGAAAAGTTTGGTAACTTTGATATGTACATCATATTCCATCACCTTTATGATCCATCCAGCACACTTTTCATTCATCTCTTTATTCAGCAAAAAGTCTTTGACACCTAGATGAGACACCATTAGATGATTTTATGTGCTTGAATTTCTTCAAATCTTGAATAACCGCAAATACTTGCTTTTCAAAAAATGAATATTTGAGCTTATAGTATTTGAGGATTTCTTCAAGAAATAAATTGGTTGCTCAACAGATCATCATTTTATTGGGTGATGATACCTGAAATGTTCTCTTGACCTACAAAAGCATAGAGAATAAAATATTTATCAAACCTAGGGTTCACCAGTGTGGGAGCTTGAGAAATGGCCATTTTGATGGATTCGAAGCTCTCCCTACCTTCCTTTGTCCATGAGAATGGCATATTTTTCTTCATCATGGTTTTCAATGGTTTATCCAATGTTGCGAATTGAGGGATGAATCTCCGCATGAAGTTTATAGTTCCCAGAAAACTATGGACACCCTTCTTGTCACTTAGGAGAGATTAGGACATAATCGAATGGATCCTAGCTAGATCAATTAAAATTCCTTCCAATTAATCAACATGCCCCAACAAATTTCCTTTGTGCTTGCAAACATACATTTCTTAGGATTAAGTGATACTCCAAATTCCCTACATCTTCATAAAACCTTCCTTAGATGTGTGATGTGGTCTTCGCATGCTTAGAATATACGATTTATATAATTAAGGTAAACCAAAATGATATCGTTGATTATTCCCTTAAATGTTATGTCCATTTCTCTTGTGGAAGTAGCCTAAGCATTGGACAATCCAATTGGAATTTTATTATAAGCATACGTGCCCCACTTGGTAGTGAAATCCATTTTGAATTGATCAGATTATTGGACTATAATTTGATTATAACTTGAATATATATTGAGAAAAGAAAATCTTTGAGCTCCTACCACCATTTGAAGAATCTACTCCATTGACGGAAGAGGATAATGGTCTTTCAACGAGGCATGGTTCAAATCCCTGAAGTCCACACATAACTAAATCTCTCCATTCTTCTTCCTTATAGGGACTAGATTGGCTACCCAAGAGGAATGCTTGATAGGAAAAATTATACAGGCCTCGATGAGTTTGGTTAGATCCTTTCTCATTAGTGGCTCAATTTTGGGATTAATTGGCCTCTGTTTCTGACAAAATGGCTTGGAATTAGGATCCAGTTTAATGGTATGTTGTGCTAGAGCTAGATCAAAACCATACAGGTATTTATAGCTCCACACAAAAATATCATGATATCCTTGAAAAAAATTTATGAAATCTTATTTCTTTTCGAAGTGCATACTTTTACAATATTCGAACCTTTTCATTTGCTACCTCGAATTCCTTAAAATCTTCTTCTTTGACCACCATGTTATAGCTTTGTATTTTGGCTTGATCATCTTAATTAAATATTGATTCCATAGTAATTAAAACTTTTAGTAGCTTGTTGTTTTTCAATTGTATGATTTTATCACCATATGATTCTCGTAACTTATCTTGATTTTTCGTAGATAACTCCACCTCTTCTTATAGGAAAAAGACAATTTATTTTTCACTATCAAACACTCTGCAAGCTACTCACATTATCGGGGGTGTAGGTCGAACCACCATTTTTACATATTGTTTCCCTTCTTTCATGATATCAATAGGTATGTCATATTTTGAACCAATCATAGCAATCCTATCAACATCTTGATTTTTATTTCTAGGAACCATGTTGATCCCAAAATATTTGAAATCTTCAATCAAATCCCAGACTCGGTTCTTGTATGATCTTAAAAGATCATTTTTGGATGCACTACGTGTCATCACTTGATGAACAACTAACTCATTGTCTCCAAAAATAGTCAGGGCTTTGATTCCCTTCTTTTAAACTAGTTGGATTCCTTGCACAAGTGCCTTGTATTCAACAACATTATTAGTGCAATTGAATTACAACCGGAAATATGAGAAGTAATTATCTCCCTCTCAAGAAATTAGCATGACACCAACACTAGATCCATTCTTACTCCTTAAGCCATCAAAAAAAAAATTCCATAGTCCTTGAGAATTTTTTGTGTGTTTTGAAAATTTATGTTATGATCATACCATCTTCATGAATGCAATGTGTACCCAATCCCATCTCTTTTAACAAGAGCAAACAAGATTCTTCCTCTACCAAAAATCAATGTAGAGATTGTGCGATGATCTCCACTTACTTCATCCAACACATAATATCGGGAATTCTTCAACAAGAGTGGTCGGTTCATGATCAACATCTTCTTCTTTTGGATCACCGATGGTATAATTCCCATTTATAGGACTAGTAGTGTAGGGTTCTACATGATTATGGTAGATTGGTTCCACCCTTATAGTTACTTTGGTTCCGTATCAAGTCTTGAGAATCATATGTGACCAATTATCTAATAGATAACTACCCATCTTGGTAGTGAAATATCGTGATAGGTAGATGGCAAAGAGAGGAGGGAGATCAATGACTGATATGTCTTGGGTGAACAAAAACTTGGGCATGTATGGATGGTAAGTTGAAGTCCTTTGATAACTCCAAAAATTTTAATGGTTGTTCTATCCAAATTGAACTACTCCTCTTGACTGTGCATATTGTATGCCTAGTACATTTGTAATTTGTTTGGGCATGACCAAGCTACTAGAACCAGAATCAATCATGCAATTATGTACCAAATGATCACCAATGATTAGGGAAATGTAGAATGTAGGTGGTTTGTTTTCTTTATGAATAATTTTCCCTTCGATTGACACAAACTTTGCTAGGTTGTTGTTCCACAACCTGATGATCCATTTGTTATACCAAAACTATTAAGAGCCTCTTGAAATAAGTTTCTTTGAGAAGGAATTGAGAGTGTGTCCCATAAAGTAACACTCAGGTTGGTCTTCTTCATTTTTATACAATACTGAAGGGAATTGAACCTACTTTGTTGACACTTCTATGGGCATTAGAATCCTCTTTTGGAAAGTGCTTGTTGGGTACCATGATGCCTAAAGAACTTTCTTTTCTTGCAAATTAGCTAGCATGTGTTTCGGCAGTTTTTTTCTCATCTTTATCAACCACCACTTGTGGATGGGATTTTTAAGTGGATGTTTGATTAGATTTGGAAGGTTGAGACTCCATTTCTCTCTTTTTGGAATGATTACTTTCCTCCACTGATGAGGAATCAACATTTAACCTATAAAAATCTTCTACTTTCTAATTTAGCAAAGTGGTTTCCTCATGTGCTTGCGGTTGATCCGCTATTTCCTATGTAGATGAATTTTTCGTTGGCTCTGGAGGGGCAAATACACTTTGAACCATAAGGTCTGGCTAAGGACTCCATTGGGGAAAATATTTTTTGTGATGTTGAGAAAAGGGATATCACCATTTGTAGTTTTGAACTAGGCTATTTTGGCGTGTACTATGGCTTTGGATGAGCTAGCAACAAGAGGATTTCAAAAGTTCAAAGGCCTGGCATTCGTAGCTTGACTTGTAGTTTGATTTTGAGGCTGATTGTTCCCTTAAAAAGGATGAAGGTTAGTTTGATACTACTGATTTTGTGGCTTATATGGATGATTATATTGAAATTGTTACCTCTTGAGTACAACGAGCTCATTCCCAAAAGTTTGCAGCAGTGACTTGACTTCAAATAGGTCATTTGAAGAGGTAGGGGTAGACTGATCTAGTTACTTAAAGGCTACTGCAATAGGAGCAATGGTAGGTTGATTGTTTGTAAGATTTGGAGAAAATGGCATTGGTGGTCATGGATCTATCTTTACATCTTGGATTAAGGAATTTTCCGCTCTTATGGAAACTTCATAGGAATCAGGTAGTGCAGTCCCTCCCATGGACTGGATCATAACTACTACATCATTATTTAAGGATCAAAAATAGTAGAAGAATGTATTATTTAAAGAAGGCTTTATGAGTTCTAGAATCCTATTCCAGGTCCTATGGAATCAGAAGTTGAAATCACTCGTGTATTCTTGGGGAGCTCTCTTTATGGTAGTGAGTTATTTCAAAAGTGATAGGTGATAACTCTTGTCTTCAAACCATTTATAGAGATTTTCTCCTAACTCGTCCCAAGTGGTTATAATACCAATACTTAACCCTTGAAACCATTAAAGTTTTTTTCCCTTGAAATAGCTAGCAAGAATTCTAACCACAATGTTGTCCTCTATGATATTATGTGTTGCAAAAATGTTGGCTACATCAACAATATGTTCCATTGGAGTAACATGAGTTTCCCTATGTAGAAGGGTAAAATTTTGAGTGCCAAAATAGGTATAGGGTCACGTTGAGCCAATAGAAGAGGAATGCTTGCATTGAAAGGGGAAAAAACTTGGTTCCTCACCATAGCAACGAGAGGTTGATTGTTCTTAGGTGGAGGAAACCTTCCGTAAGGAGGAGTTGAATGACCCCTATAAGGTGATGCTACAATGGGTGATGTTGATTTCTCTCTCTCCTTCTCCTTAGAGGAGACAAGGATAGTTCGATGTGTAAACAATTTCCTTTCTTTGAACAAGCTCTTGTCTGAATTATTTGCATAAGTTAATGCATTGATATTTGAATTCCATAGATATAGAGTCAGTTAGGTACTTTGACTTGTGCAAGTGAGAAGAGAAGTACCAACTCTTGGTCCCACCGGGAATGCCAAAAAAATTATCGCTAAATCATTGCACCTCTACGAATGGACAGAATGTGAACATGACATTTGGTGTGATTGGGTAACATGGGATCACCTCTCAAGTTGTGGGACTTGGGCTTGAGGTGAACCTCCGGAGAAGGTCGACTTCCTCTTCCTAAACTAAGTGTTGTACTACTCCTAGTGCAATAAAATAGTTATCTAGACCTATGCTAACATTTTCATGGGTTTTAGGGAAAGATATTTGCAAGAAATGAAACTATACTAGGGATGGTGATGCACCAAATAAAGGGTGTTTCTAGACTCAGGAAGGGTTGATTTGAAGAGGGTGTTGTGCACCACAAGACAACTTCACCTATTGCAACTTAGAGAGGGTAAATGGAAGACCACAAACTAAGAAGCATGTGTTCCCTTTGTTAAACTTCAATTAGACAATGACATATCAATATTCCAGTGAAGAAGGATGAACTTGAGAAGGGTGAACAAGCACCACAACTCAATTACATGCAATACTCCACCACTTGATAAGCACAGAACTCCAAGAACCTACAATAGAAACTTGAACTTGCATAGTGTACTTGTAAGAATGAGAAAGGCATAAAGAAGTATAGAAGGATGAAAGGACCAATATTAGTCACAAAACACACACTTTTATTACTTCAACAACATGCACAATGCATCATACATTCAGAAGAGGAAATGGTTGCCATTACAGTCTTGAAAGGAGGTTTTAAAGTTCCCTCAACATATAAGAACAAATTGTAGAACAAGGAGGTTTCGTAAAAATATACACTTGTCTCATAAGTCTAACTTGTCCAACCTCTTGGAATGATCCTCCAACTTACATTTATAGAAGAATTTCTGAGAGAGAAGAGGAAAAATAATAAATTCCTTCCTAAATTGAAGGTACATGATGGTTCATTTATTACAAAGTTGGTTGAACCACTTGAGAAGCTTCCATCATGTGTCATTAATGACCCGTTGACTTAATCTTCTCAATTAATTAAAGGAATATTTAAATAAATTATTTATTTAATAATAATAAATATTATTATTAAAATATTTCAATAAAAATATTAAGTTGATTACTATATTTGGTGGAGCCCCTTAGGATTTGTTTTCACTGAATGGGGGTTTCATGAGAAACAATAAAAAAATAGCCTGACTCGATGGCTAGCTCCCCAAGCCAACTCATTGAGTTGGGCTCGAGCTACTCCATTCCTCACTACAAATGAGCTATCATAGAATCGATCTCATCGCCAACTCTACATGAGCTCACTTTGTATTAGCCTTAACTCGCATTTATGAGTATGGTTCAACTTGGTGAGGTGATCTTACATATGCTCCAAAGTTACCAAGCTCTCAATAGATTTTTGCATTGATGTCCAACTCATCTACTTTCGAATGACTCGTCATGAGCCCTTCCATAATATTATTACCTAAGATGAGAAAATCAATCATTTCTCCCAATGTTGCGAACCTCCGATGTCGATTCCATATTATTTAAGATCGATGAGATCCCCATTACATTCCTTATGAGTTCGAGATCATCTCGTGTTTCAACCCTATCACCTTCATAGTGATCTTGGTGACACTCAAGCTCGGACCATCAATTCAAGATCATGCTCAAGCTCACCTTCCTATTTGTTGATTCATGATTTTTCCTTCAATGTATTACTCATGGACAAGAAACTCAGCTATGAGATCACCAATATGCTACCTTCAACCTTAGTGAGTCCATCATGTAACTCAATCTTTCCAATAATGAACCACCGAGTTCATGGTTTCCACTTAGGATCCAAGTTGCTTTCTCCTTACCGTATTTATGGCTTACGTTTCATTTTCTTCATCCAAATGCCAACATGGCTCTATTCCTATGAAAAAAAGCCTAGGCTGCTCACTTATGTGAGCCACTTTCCCCGATCCCAATGCTTCGAGCTATTCATTAGCTTGGCCCTCCAGGCCATTCACTCGGGCCCACCTTAATGATGATGAGTTATTCATTTTCCCATATAGCTCTAGCAATGAGTGACTCATCTGAAAATGTATTAGCTTGGTCACTTACTCTTCTCTAGGCCCACTCCAAATGTCCTCGTCAACCTTGTATTTACTCGGTGAATAGCCATGAGATCCTACACCTTTTGAGCTAAGTCATCCCTTCATGAGATCACCATTGAACTCACCACCGACTCATTCTACTAACATCGACCAACCTATACTCACATGCTATAAGCTTCAACCATCGCCAAGCCATAATATCCTCTTTGAACTTAGCATGAGCTCACCATCGAGTGAGCTCGGTCCCAAATATCTTCAACACCATGCTACGAGCTCATCTAGCAACTCACTTGATCATGTCAACCGAGCTTTCTCACATTGACCCACCGCCAAACACCTATAGATCTCCTTAATGAATCCATGTTGATAGATCACCAACAATGACCTATGTGACTCCATGTTGAGCCCCTCCTCCTAACAAATGACTCACCCAAACCTAACCAAGCTTATCAATTGAGCTCCTCTTACATCATTTCAACAAATTTCAGCATGATCTCATGACACATCAACCCCTATTTTTTGTAACTTCAAGTCACCAAGCTCTTCATTTTCTCATTGAATCCCAAGCTTGTCATGCCAACTCCATTATGCGTGACATTCAAAATCGATGGGAGTTCACGACTCACACCACTTCAAGTTTGATCTCAAACTCTTCTTCACTCAATGGTTTGACTCGATTTTTGCGGTGTCATGCTAAGCTCCAACCATCGAGTCCAATGAGCTCGATTTATTTCTGTACTAAAGCGATCATCTCCAATGTCAAGCATCATAACTACAAATCTTCTTGTTTCATTGATTTACACGTTGGGCTTGATCTCAAAATATTGGCTGAAAATAACTCAATTCATTTTCTTCATGATCCCTCACTCTAGTGGATTACTTTAAGCTATCACCATCTTTGAATTTTAAACACGAGCACCCATCAAGATCATTGAACCAATAACCGGTGCATGGACCATTGACCCATAAAGGAATTTGTTTAAAATCATTTGGTAAAACATTGACTAGTTCCTCGGGACACACCTATTTTTTTCACATTAGCATTTCATGTGTCCCATGATGAGTCATTAGTTTGTATGTTTTTACTCCTTCAAACTTGGCATCAAAAAATTATTCAAGAACCCTATGTTTAACTTGAATGACGTCTTAAAATCTATCAACTCACTACATCACACTTACATTGATTGGCCTACAAACTTGACTTATTATTCAGCCTTAATACATTCTCCATATGACTCATGATGTTACCAAAATGACCGCCACCATCAACTTGACCAAATGACTCAAACATCCTTAAATGCCTCTATCAAAAACTCCATGGAGCATCTCGGAAGTCACCTTGACACATTCTCTTTTTCACCTTTCCATAGTGGGTCGACATGATGATTTGGCCAACTTGGAGATTCACTCGTTGTCATCCCCGATAATTTCTCCTTACTTGATCTCTTGGCTCTAGAACACGAACATCATTTTGCCAAGCTTTATTGCATTCACACCAAGAAAATTTACACATTATAAGTTTGAATCTTAGACTTCCAATGATTTCTTACCAATATACCAACTTGGTGAGTTTCCCCTAATCTCTACACTCCCATGACTATGCTTATGTGTGGGATTGAAGCCCTAAATTTCCTACTTGATTGGAAAAAAATAAGAATTTCCCAAACACCCCTCACTTTCCAAACCTTGAGCTCACCAACGGCACTGTGTAATCTATATTCTTCTAGCTCATCCCACTATGGCATATCTTGAGCTCAAAACCAGAGCCTCTCAATGTCTATCAAATTGGCATGATGTCCCCGAACTCGGCACCTCCACAATTATAAACTCATCACGTTGACATGACCCGACCTTTGTTAATTATCTTTCCAAATTTATTATCGTGTTTCAAACATGACCGAACACAATTGAACTCAATCCATGTTCAAGGTCATGGTCACTATGATTACCCAGCCAATCTACTCGTTTCAACCACGATTTTGAGCTACTTATTTTTCTAATTGGCGAGTAACTCACCGAACCAAGTTGATTGTTCCTTGCTGCATATACTCTTATGAACCAGGAATTCAACCCAATTTACTCAAGTCAAATTATTTGAATCCTCAAACCTTAAATCCTATACTATGTATGGGTTCCCTTAAAGCACATTTCATCCTTTTGTTTCATGATTTGAGTTGAATTAACGTGCATTGATGTGGCTTGACCAAATCTTTTCAATGTTGGGCTTGGTTGACTTCGGCCGAGTTGAGCTCCAATGATAAACGACCAAGTTATCAACCAAGCTAACACTGAGTTGACACTGATTTGAGCTCAATTTGACCTCATTCAATGCTAGGTGAGATCATCGATGTAAGTTATTAATTATTTTAATTGTGTTATCTCCATGATGATCGAACGTGAGTCCTTAGGACCAATGTCATAATTTGATCAGAATAGGACCATGTTGTCTAATTTTGTCATGTGAGTAAATTTGGATTAACAAGAATATTGCAACAAGTATGAAGATGCATTGAGATATTTAAGATCGAGTTATATTAGGTACATGGTAGGTTGATATCCTGTGATAAGTTAGAGAAAGTCCACAAGCCCTAAATGACAAGTTGGAGAACCAAAGAGATATAAATGATAAATTTGGTTTAGGCTACAAAGAAGAGCATTCAGAGAAGCATGAAGTGGAAAAATTTGGACCTAGTAATGTTGCTAAAGCTATGAAGGATGTTAAAGATCTCAATAAGGTTATCAAGAAGTTGAATGCAATGAATTCTACAAGTACATTCAATATTTTTTGCTACTCTTGCAATTATTTTGGTCATAGATCTAGGGATTGTAGGAGATCTATTAAGAATGCATTTCCATGGAGAAATGGTTGGCATGATCATTCATATCATTCAGGAGATATTACATGCTATAATTTCCATAAGAAGGGTCATATTGCCAATTTTTGTCATCATGAGTCTCCTAATCAAATTTGGAGGAATGAGAATAAGTATGGAGTTGTGTGTTATAGTTGTAATCAGATTAGACATGTAGCTAGATATTGTCATCAAAAGAGATCTAAATAAAAGGTTGAATCTTATAGAGGTAATATTTCTTCTATTTTTTTCAATTGTTATAAGGTTGGTCACATTGCAAGGTATTGTAGGGTGAAGGTGAACACATATAAGAGGAAGGATGAAGTTAAGACTGATCATGTTGGAAAAGTAAAGGAAGAGCTCATGTCTACTCTAGTCAAGAAGGAAAAAGAAGTTCCTAAAGTTGTTGGTTCTATTCATGATGAACATATTGCTCATAAAGGTCTATTTTTTTATATAAACTCAAGAATTATTATCTTCTCTTGAATACCTCAAGAAGAGTGACAGAGAAGAAAAGGTACAAAAGTTAAGAGAGTTGATGAAGGATCTTGGTATCATGTCCCATGTGGACATATATGTTCTACTATTCTAGGTGATTTCAAATGTCTTTGGTGCCTCCATTAGGCTTCATATATCCATCATTTTATGTGTTTGAAGCATGTTGATGAAGGTGGTCTATCAAAGTATGTCATCTCATGTAAAGGTATGTGGTTATATCCTAAAATTATGTCTTGTAGTCTTTCTTGGTTGCTCAAGTAATGTTATTCATTGTCAAAAGTGTTTGGGTATGCTGAATCATGTCCTCAAGTTTGTGTTACCACTATTGGATTTTGTAGGTTGATTTTTTTAGTGTATCATGGGATGAAGGTATTGTCCTGAAGCTGTATTGAATTACTCTTAATCCAAGTATGAAATCATGGTTTGAAATATATAAGTCTGGATGTTGGTTGATACATCAAGACACCAAGATTAGTCCGTAGATGTTGATCATGGAATGAAATTTAGGTCAAATTTTGAGTATGAAATAGGTACACAAGAAATTTGTGTTTTTGTAGGATTTTCAAAAGACCATCCTAAAGTATAGGGTCTTCTAAATTTGTCAATGGTTTGATATGCCTAGTCCATGTGAGTTAAGATCGAGTCTAAGCATAAAGTGCTCTGTCATATAGTCTAATTATGAAAACACGTGTGATATGTCATTGAGGTTGAGATCTTAGTCATGAGAGTTTCATGTGGTCAAGTGAATATGAAGGAATGTCTGCAAAGTTATATGTAGTATGTCAATGTAGAAGTCTACGTGCCCATGTGATTTCTTAGTCAAGTTTGATGAGTTATGAATTCTATGGGTTTGTTGACATATTCAAATATTTATGGGATTCTTCCAAAGAAGATGATTAAAATGTGAAAGGTGAAAGGATCCATGTAGTGCTTCTTGGTTGTTAAGATTATAAATGTTATGCTCGAGAATAGTAAGTCTTGATACTAAATAAAACCACAATGTTGGAAGGCATTCATAGTGTTTCATGGAAAGAAATATAAAGGAGAAATTTTCCTCAAGTACTTATAGAGGTGTTGATGCTATTTAAAGACCTTTAAACCATAGAATAAGTGATATATTTAAAAGGATCCTTCGTGGGCTCTGTGAAAACCCTAACCTAGGGTTATGTGGAAAAATTCTATAGATGAAGATAAAGTGAATGGAATCTCATGAAATTTTAATCATATGATCTTGACATACTAAGAAGAGAGATTTGAAATTTTAAAGGTGTTATGACTTTATACGGTATCCCATTTTCTTGACAAGTATGAAATAAATATTTGGAGACCGAATTGATGGAGGTATCTTGCAAATTGGGCATAAGTTATTCAAGAAAATTCTTCAAGCTTGATAGAGAAGATAAAATAGACAAATGGCTACTAAAGAGGATAAGAGTTACCTATGAAAGTAAATGAATCAAAATATATGTGTGAATTTTTAGGTAACATGGTTAATAGACTGTGTGTGTAGATTAGAGAAATGAAAGACAGATGAAAACCCTTAGCTTACAATATGGTCATTAAGTGAAGTTTTGGTCAGTAACAAACATGAATAAATATTGGTGAGATGATATACAAGGAATATTGGCTCAGAATGAAAACTTAAAGCATGATGTAGAAAATAGGAGGTGAAAATAAGTCAAAGAAACTTCATTGTTCAAATCAAGGGTAAAAGGATATCTATAGGTATGTAGCAGTGCTTTAAGTAATTTTATGAGATAAGATCATGACTACAATGGTCCTTCTTACTTATAACAGCTCACCAAGGTACACAAAGGTTCTCTCTTATTTTGAGTAGATATATGAATTAAAATGATAACTTAGTGGTTTACATTAGAGAAAAATTTTCTACAGGTTTGAGAAAAGTGTCTCAAGGTAGATGTAGCTTGTGGTGACTTTCAATGTGTGCTAAAAGTGTCTTGACTTAAATTAATTGTGTATGCTTTACTTCAAGGAAAATGAGCTTGAAATTTATGTCTTATTTTTTCTTGTTTATTCAAGATGTACATGTGAGCTAAAACAAGTGAAGATCATGGGTTGTATAATCATTGTTTGGAATGGTATCATTGTTCTAAGACAAGATTGAGAAGTTTATTGTATCAAGCCTATATCTTAAAAGGGAGTTAAGAAATGTGAAAGTTACATAGAAATTCTAGATACCTCGGTATATGTAGTAATGCTACAAGTATGCTCAAAGTTTGTAACTTCAAGGAACTCCTAAAAACCTTATGCAAGAGATATGCATGTTGATAAGGTAAAATCGGGATGCGAGAATGAGATAAGGTTAATAAGTTTAAAATAGTAATTGGGAAACGTGAAGGTTTTTTTGATGGCTTATATAAGAAAGGAAAGCTCATGTTGATCTCAAATCATGTGTAAAGTGTCAAGCTACATGCCTACAAAGGATACATAAGATAGGGGATCTTCTCTTAGTCTTATATCAAGAGATTTAAATTTTAAGATGCTTGAATATCTTGTGAAGTTCTTAAGAAGAAAAGAGTGACTGGATATAGGACATGTAATGTTGGTATTTGGAATTATGGTTAGATGAATGTCTTTTCTAGACATATGAAAGGTTGTGACAACATCCTACGGGAATGAAAAATTATATTAAGATAGGGGTTGGATATGTCTCTTGATCAAGTTTTTTTAGGTGTTCAAATGATAAAAAGGATTTTGTTAGAAAATTTAATGAAGGGTGTAGTATGTATAGATGTGGTAGGTTATAAATGAGTTGATCATGTAATCAAGTGACTATTGTAGCAAACTTAGAGATTGGTACAAACATTTGAGAGATTATAAGACAGGAGAATCTTCTTTGACTCTCAATCAAAGGTGAATAGGTGTCATGAGTACATAGAGTATCTTGTATAAGAAGATGAAGAATGATCAGAGGGTAACACCTTTTAGATTAAGGTTAAGTATCCAAGGATAGTGAAATAACATAAAGAAAGGCTAACAAGACTAAGAAAATGCTTTAGGGAAATGACAAAATGGTTGTGTCTTTTCCATGGCATGATGACAAGGTAAGAAGATTTTTTTTGTTTTTATCTACTAGAATGGTATGAGTCTAGGGGAGGCATAAGGATTTTCTTCATGAACTATGTGTGCATCTAGAGTGTGTGAAATTTGGCCACAATAGCTCTAAAGTTTTAGTTTAGGGATCCTAGTCAAAATTTGAATGAGAAAAGATATGGGAGATTGAAGAAGAGTATGACCCTTGACAAGCTAAGTTGAATCAAGGAAGAGGTAAGATAGTGTTTTTATGGTAAACCATGGTTTTTGACATGGGTAAATTCCTTTCATGCATCTAATCAAAGACTTCTACAATATCCTTATGAAGGAAAAATAGAGTATGAGGAAGTAAAAATAGTTCTTAAGCTCTTAAGAGTGAATATGTGTAATGATCTTCACTAAATAAGAAAGTAAGAAGATAATTTTATCCATGTTATATCGTTGTTGACATGTGTGCCTCTTCTCGGGGTGATTTTAGTGGTTTCTAGCTAAGAAAAGAAACCAAAACAAGAGTTTAGTGAAGAAATGACAAGTTTTGAGCTAGTGAGAAGAGGTTTTCTTGAGATTTGTAGCCAAGATGTTACCTTATGAAGTTTAGAAAGATAAAGAACATGCAGGTACATGTAAGCTTTGTCGTTAATGTAAAAAGGGAAAAAAATTAGGAGATTTTACATCAATGACAAAGGGGAGATTATTTGCATGTTGTGTTCTAGATGCTTTCATTGATATAAAAGATCACTAATGACAAATAGGATGATGGAGTAGTGTTAAAATATACTTAGTATGATGGTGACAAGGAGTTTCAAGTGTTGGCATGGTTTCCTAGTAGGTATTTTCATTTATGCAAAACCACATTAATGACACAGTGAGTGTCATTTGATGATGTCATGATTATGTTTGAGGTGCTAACATACTTGGTTCAGATTTCTATCGAGTTGTTATAGTGGGATTGATTAGGTGTGCTTGTTCTAGCAAGACCATACAAGTGCCTAGGTGGTGTTTCTTAGAAGTGTGAGATTGTTAGTTTATTGGGAATCATGTTGGCATGATCAATAGATTTTTAGGGTTCTTGAGCACTCACGGCGGTGGCAAAGTACAGTTCAAGTGCTTCACTTGGTTACAGGTGCTCATTAGGAGAAGGTATGACAGCTTGGAGATGTGACAAAGTGTATTGGAACCATTTGAGCTCATGGATGCATGATATAAGGTATATCATGTCATATTAGGTATGTTTAGACCATTATCAGAAGTTTCTTGTTTAGTTCTTGCATTGTTGCAATTGGTCCTAGTTGTTAAAGTGAGAATCTAACATACAAGCATAGGTAAGTCTTGGTATTTGGATAGATTGAGCTGTGGAAGTGATATTATGATGATTTTATATTTTATAGGGATGGGTGATGATGCTATAAAAAAAAATTAGGTTCCCATGATGTGAATTTTGCAAGATTTGATTGTTTTGGTGAGATAGGGTGAAAAATAATGCAAAATCCATCTCGAAGTGAAACCTTAGATGCTCATTGTGAATAGTGTTCTTTGCATGGGATCTTGATCCTTTCATGGATTCCTCTAAGTTGAGTTTAGAAGGTTTCAAAAAAATAATTAGGTCAATTCATCGTCACGTTTTTTATGAGTGAATGTTAAGAAGGTAAAGGGGTCAAAAACCCTAGTTAAACCCTAGCTAGGATCAATTTACAAAAAGTGAAGTATACTAACCCAAATTTTATTGCAATTAAAATTTTTATTATTGGATGTTTTATATGACTCCTCGAGATTTTCAAAAATGTATGGTTGAGGTCATGTTGATGTGTGGGACCCACCTTAAATATACATTTCCAGGAAATAAGGTTATAGAGAAAGATGGTCCAAAGGAGTGACATGTTGATTTGGAGATAATATTTATTTCCATGAAGTTTTAGGACATAAATATGCATATTAATGGTGTTTTGAGGCTCAAACAGGTTAACTGGTCAAAGGGCAATTTTGGGGTCTCAACTAGTACGGTCCAATGTTTTGGTCATAACTTGAGCTACATGTGGAATTTTGATGTGATTAAAATTGTTTTGGAAATTAGATTCATACATATTTCCATTGATATATTAATTTCCTCATTATGATTTCATATGATAGGTTTTCCATGGAATTATTTTATAAATAAGGTTTTTGGTAGTTCATGATAGGTCTATTTGTATACAAGTTGTATGTTAATTGAAGCATGATATAGATTGGGTGATACTTCCTATCACCTGGAATGTGAATATAAATTAAATTTTCATCCAATTAATCAATTTTTAGGTATTTAATGCATGTATATTTTATTTTATGAGCTAACCTTTGGAAACAACATTTTTGGTAGGTTGATTTGGTGAAGGAAAATCTTGTTGTGGTTTGAAGAGAAAGATGTTTCATGACTTATAAATTGTTTATAAGTGTTATAAAAGTCCTTAAATTTATTTTGAGTGATCACATAGAAATATTTTATTTAGTATAATTGATTTGGTGATCAGATGAAGTTTCCAAGGTGTTAAAGGGTGCAGGAAACAACTGTTTTGAGAATTATAAAGGGAACTAGGCCCAATAAATGAAATAATTTCATTGGTTGATATTAAGATCGACCATGTATGAATTTTTATGATATTTTAATCATGTTTAAGGGTTCATGGGTCATGAAAAATTATGGTACTCATGTTAATTCAATTTTAAGATTGTGTCCATGGGGTTTTGAGCCATTTTTGGCACATGTATCGAGGATTTGGCTAGGCCAACTTATATGGGTCATATGTGACTATTGTAATAAAAATTTATGAATGTTTTATAGTTTTTTGGGTTGTAATTATCATGAGGTACCTACCTATTTTGGTTTGGAAAGAAGAAAAACATATTTAAGTGCTTGTTTGGCTCATTTTTGAGCTAGTTCTATTTGAGGGAAGGTGTGCGACCTAGAGGAAGAATATTTGTAGGTATGATAACATGTTTTGAATGCTGAAGAATGGTATGGTAGTTTTAGGAATATCAGATAGGATGAGAGAAAGAAGGGATAGAGAAAATAAAGGTGAAGAAAGAGCAAGTTTGATTCCCTAGGGTATGAGCTAGGGTTTATGAGTTGAATTAGTGATATCCATCAGTTTTGGTAGAATAATTTGTAGAGATAAAAAATATTCAGGTGGATAAGTCGGTGGTTGGTCATCCTTAGGGGGTTGTATCCTCCTTAAGGAGTGGGTTCTTCACTAAATTAGGGGTTAGTGCTCCTTGTAGGGTCAACGCTCTACTAAACTAGGGGTTGGTGCCTCACCAAATTTGAATCATGACAATATAATGTTTATATTTTAGTGGGTTTTCCTCCCGTGAGGGTTTCCCACTTAAACCTTGTCTCTATGACCTCTCTTGCATGTGTTGTGGTTCATTGTTGATATTGTGCACATTTATTATGTTATTGTTGTGTTACTTACCAATTCTAATGGTAAATGAAGTAAGAAATTTGTAGGAATGATTCACCCCCCCTCTCAATCCCTTGTGCTTCTAATAATTGGTATCAAAATGGGTCCTTGTGAAGAAATTTTATCAACTTAAAGGAGATTGTTTGAAGCACATGAAATGGGTAAGTCTCTGCAGATCTCATAAAAACATTAAGAATGAGAAATGAAGTTTCTCGATAATCTATTGAGGCCTTTCAAGGTCAATTCAATGATATGGATATAAGGCATGATCAAGCCATCAAGGATTTGAAATCTCAATTGGAGAGTGTGTCTCAAACCCTAAGGGTCAAAGAGGAAGAATGTACTTAGCTGAAATCACAAGTTACTTTGCTCAATGATAAAATCAAGTCAAAGGAGGATGAGTGTATCAAGTATGAATATGGTATGAAATCTCTACATTCAAGACTTGATCTAGTTTCAAGAAAATTGAAAATGTTTGAGAAAAATACAAATGATCTAGATAATATTCTTATCCAACAAAGACCAGTTGGTAATAAGGTTGGATTAGAACTCAAGGAAGACCTTAAGGAAAATTAATTGAGGAAAGATGACATGGTTGCTGAAGCATTGAAGATGGTAAATCAAGTACCAAGAAAGAAAATAATATGATTAACTCAAGGAAAATGAGAATACCAAGCCTATTAGGAAACCTAATGCATCAAGGTATGGAAGATCATTCAATGGTGATTGTTTCTTATGTCTTTTTTTTGGTCATAAAGCTAAAGAATGCAAGACAAGGTCTCCTAGGAATGATGTAAAATCATTTCATGGTGAATATCATTCATTGTGGATGGAATTTAGGAGTGCTTGAGATAAGAAAAAGTAAGATGATATTTGTAAACAAATCTGATCCTAGATATGCATGACATTGGAAATAAAACAAAATTGAACTTGTATGCTTCAAGTGTGAAATAAGCTAGTCCATGTATCTAATGCTTTCTTGAGTGGAAATTCTATTCATGTTGATGATTTCAAAATAAGTAAGTACGAGTGTTATGTTACAATTGTAACAAAGTGGTCATCTTTGCAAGAAATTTCTATCAAGGTTTCTTAAGACAAAATAGGAGTTTCCAAGGTCCTAATGTACAAGGGGTCTTTAAAGGCCGAGAATGCATGAAAATGGTCCAATAGGGACTTTGAAAACAAGAAGAGATCTTCATACTTCAATGAAATTTGTTGATAGTGGAAGAAAAGGTGTGTTGTAGAGATCAAGTTAGAAAAGAGAAGAAAAAGGAGTTACTCAAGAAAAAAAAAGGGGCTTGGGACCTCTTCAAGACCTTCTTTTAGGTCTTCTTGGTGATCATATGCCTTCACTATGCTTCTTGAAGGTGTATTAGTGCATATGAATAATTCATGTGAGGGGAGTTGTCAAAATCAATAGGTGTCTTGTCCAAGGTCAAGGTATGTCAATTTATACTCTTGTTCATGGTCTTGTTAGTTATTGAGGATTTTTCTAGTGTAGGATGTCTTGATCTCGGTCTTGAAGTCACTTATAATGATTTTTGTATTCATTATGGTCTGCATGAGTTATATGAGTTACACATGTTTCATATACATTGTCAAAGTGATAAAGGTCTATTTAGTCCATGATCATATATCATGTATATGATTATAAGTCAATGTCCTTCAAGGCTTGTGCAATGATGCTCTATATTTATAAGGACTATAAGAAGTATTTGTGTCAAGATGTAATAATGAATCCATTGGTCGTGATACAAGTTTTAGTGCAAGATTCGGTCTCTCTCAAACTAATCAAAAGTCATTGTTCTTGTGTCTTGATATCAAATTTTGAGTCGAATTATTGTACAAAGTGTATAATGGTCTCAGTTAAGAGAAGTGTCAAGTCATTCATATCTCTTTCAAATGTTGTAAAATGAGTTTAAACTATGTTGAGATGAGTCTATCTTGTCAAAAGTTGATAATTGTGTATGATTTTTCCTTGTTCATGGAGTTAAAAATTGGTTTAAGAAAGGATTCCCAAGTAATGTTTCAAAAGGTATGAAGGTTATAAGTATATGACCATTACCACTTTTCAATAAGGTATGATGTGAATTTTTCCTTCTCTTCAAGGTGTCTTAGATGTCTTACAAGTTCAATAAGTTTCAATCAAGGGTTTGGATTTCAAAAGATGCTTTCATGTCGTATATTATTATGTGTCAATTTTCCATTACCTCTGTCAAAAGGTCTATGTGTCTTGGAGAATTTGGTTGACTCAATCAAGGTATAATAATAATCATCAAGCTATTTACCGTAAGGTATGTTGTCTAAACTGAGGTTTTAAGTAGTATGAAAGTGTTTTGAGTTCAAAGGAAAAGGTCTTTTAGGTGATCATTAAATCCATTCTCTAAGAAAGTGTGTATTGATAAGTGATAAATAAAGGTGAAGTTACAATTGTCCCAGAGAATTCTACAAGTGTCCAGTGATCAAATAAGTATTGAAAAGTCTGATTTGATAGCTGAAATCTGTTCTAAGACATTTGAAATTTATGTATCTATATGAGTTGCTACGGTGTTATCGAACACAATGTTGATGAAAGTGAGATATTATTAGTGTTGTTGAAGGGTTGACTTGTGCGAGAATGTTGTATCTTCGGGAGTATCATTTGTGTGGAATTCATCAAGGTCATGTGCCTATTGCTAGGATTTTGAATGAAGATTGTACCTGTTGCTTGAGGTATGAGAAGAAAAATTTAACATGTTCAATTATTATTATGTATCTGAGATATGTGTCATTAACCTAAGGCACTTTGTAAGAAGACTCTTTGAGTTTGAAAAATTGTCTAGAATTGTATCTAAGCTTGTTTAGTCACTATCAAGACTAAATGATAAGACAAGAGGTTTAAGATTGTGAAATTCAATAACAAGGGTTTCAAGGTGTGCTTTTAGATGACAAGAGGGTTTTAGTAGGTCTATACATACTAAAGTTGGATTTTAATGTTCTAAAGTCCAAAAGTGGACTAAATTACAAGTGATAAAGCATAAAAGGATACTATGAAAGTACATCAAAGGCAATAAATGAAATTTCACTTGGAGTTATCAAGGAATGATAAAAAATCTTTACTTGGTAAGATATAGTGAATCAAGACTTGAAATTCTCCGATATACATAGAAAAACGTGACTGTATAGTCCATGTTGTTAAATCCTCTTAAAATATGTGTTAGTACTTCAAGTGTTATGATGTGTGTGGGTCAAGAGGTCTGTGAAGCATGATCTTGTGTTTGTTCCTCTCAATAACCTTGAGTATGAATTTGGTTACCAGTGTCTTCACATTATATGTTTGATCTTTAAAACATGAAGAGGAAGTCATATTGTATGAGGATAAGGATATGTGTTTGATATTTTAAGGAGTTTTTGTAAACCTGCATAGTAAATATATGAGGCTCTATGGTTGTTAAAAAATTTAAATTTTTGAAGATTATAATGGACTATGAACTTGTTGTAATAACTACTACAAGGATAGCTAGAGCTAGCTACGGAGTCAAAGAGATAGCTATGTTTTGTGTTGACACATGAAGATATATCTTGTGAAATGTGTATCTACGAGGTTTAACTTCTAAATCCCTATCTCCATATCCTATAATTTTCATATGAATCTTTGAAGTATAAAAAAATTGATGCTATAGTTGTAGGATTAGATGTGAATTTCTACAATACACCATCAGTTATGAAACCTTTCGACAGAGAGCTTATAGAAGTATTGAAAGATTGATGAGATACTTTGAACTTTGAGTGTTAATATGAAGCAAAAGAGAAGAATGTTGATAATGGAAATTAAGGATCTCTAGTAAGTTTAAAGAAGCTATCATTGACCTTAAAATGGGTATCCTCGGTGCTTATGTCAGTTATAGTTTGAAGTTGTTGATTTTGGTCTTCAAAGGTGCATAGATTTATACGAAGTTGAGGATTGGAATGACCTAGACAAAGTTTCTTGGAGGTTTGTATGAGTTATTGAGGACATAGACAATTTTGAAGGCTACAAGTGATCAAGGAGGTATGAAAGGAGTACACAATGATGTCACACAAATTGAGAAAATATGCACCTACAACTAACATATGTAAGAAACAAACATATAGTCGGCTATAAGAATATAAAAGTTCTCAAAGAAGCAGGGGTAGAGTGTTAGACATTGTGATGTGCATTTCAAAGAGTTGATGGGCAACGGTATATGAGAAGAGTATCATACATATTCCATCTAATCCTCTTTCTAGGATGAAGTACACAAGTGACTCCTAGACTCGGGATAATAACAAGAATTTATAGAGAAATCACTGAAACAAAGTATTTGAAAAGTTGTAAGATAGTATGTTGTAAGATACAATAAAAACAAAAGAATTCCATGGTCTAAAGGTGATGATAAAAATAGGGGAGATTAGGAGGAAGTCTATAGATGGAGACTTGGTGTTCTCAAGAAAAATCCAAGGTTAAAATGAGGTTTTTCTTTCATATATGCTTAAGTTGATATGTTATAGACTATATTAGTCCAAAATGACTATAGAAGACTGAAAAAGGTGATTAAGGACTACTAAAAGTTGCAAATAAGATTTCTAATCCATGGTAGATAGGTGAACTACTCAAATTTGTTCTTGGGAGCTAGTAATGAAGATATTATGTCTAGGGGGAGTGCATTTTAATTGAGTCAAAGCTTTGTGGACTGTTGTAGGATAATGAAAATGGTCTATTTTTCACTAAAATGTCTTTTTATGGTCTCATGATATTGACATTGGTGTGAAAGTATGTAGAAACCTTGATATGCATGTTTTTGGCCTAGAAATGGTGGATTGTTGTCTAGAATGTTTGTGTAATGATGAAGTATGACCCTTTATGACATTGTTGGCATGGATCAAAGGTAGTGTGGTACATTCATCTGTTATTATAGTGCTCTTGAGTAGTTCAAAATAGATTCAAGGTGAAAAATGCTTGGTTGCATGACCTAGAGGATGGAGAATGTTGTTGTAGCCCCTTGCAAGGTGATATTTTTGTTTATTTCATACCTTACTAATGCTCTTCAAATGTTGGAAGTGTTATTTATAGGGGAGCTTGGTGATTACTTGCTTGAAATGAGCCCAAACATAGATTTTTTGAGCAAACTCAAGAGAAAGAGTCAAATTGGGACCTTTAGTTGATGTTTCTAACCAAAGCATGGAGATATAAAGTTGAAGAATGTGAATAAGGTAAACTATAGGTATGCCTTTATCATTAATTTAAAAAGGGGAGAAGTTTAGGTGTTTTTCCATCAATGAAAAAATGGGAGATTGTTGGCATGGTGTCCTAGTAGGTGTTGTCATTGATGTAAAACCACATTAATGAAAATTTGAGTGTTTTTTATGATGTCAGGATGATGTTTGATGTGCTAACATACCGTTTCAAATGTCTTTCAGCTATTACGGTGGGATTGATGAGGTGTGCTTGCTTCTCAAAGCAAGCCCATGCAAGTGCCTAGGTGGTGTTGTTTGGAAGTGTGAGCTTCTTGGTTTATTGGGAAACATGTTGGCATGATGAGTATAATAATTTTAGTGTGTTTGATAACTCACAAAAATTGCATAGTGGAGGTACATGTGCTTCACTTGGTTACAAGTATTCATTGGGGAGCGGTATGATGACTTAGAGATGTGACAGAGTGTATTGGATCAATTTGAACTCATGGATGCATGATATCACGTCATATGAGTTTTTTTGGGCCATTTTCATAAGTTTCTTGTTAAATTATTGCATTATTCTAGTTTGTCCTAGTTGTTATAGTGAGAATCTAGCATGCAAGCATAGTTAAGTCTTAGTGAATAGAGATATTGAGCCATGGAATTGATATTATGATGATTTTATATGTTAGAGGGATGATTTATGATGCTCTCAGAAAAAATCAGGTTCCCATGATGTGAATTTTACAAGATATGACTGTTTTGGTGAGACATGGTGAAAAACAATGCAAAATCCAGCTTGAAGTGCAACTTTAGATGCTCATTGTGAATAGTGGGATTTTCTTGGGAAATTTTACCTTTCATGGATTCTTATAAGGTGAGTTAAGAAGGTTTCACAAAATAATGAGGTCATTTCATCGCCACGTTTTTATGAATGAATGTTAAGAAGGCAAAGAGGTCAAAAACCTAGTTAAACCCTAGCTAGGAGCAGTTTGTAAAAGCTAAAGTATACTAACCCATTTTTTTATTGAAAGTGAAAGTGTGATGATTTTATGTTGTACAAGACTAATTAGGATTTCTATAAATGTATGGTTGAGGTCATGGTGATGTGTTCGCCCCACCTAAAATATCAGTTTCGGGGAAAGAAGGTTATAGAACAATATGGTCCAAAGGAGTAGCATACCAAATTGATGTGGCATGATTATTAGGAGGTAATATTGATGTACATGAATTTTATAGACATAAATATGAGGGTTCATGGTTTTTTGAGGCTCAAGCAGGTTAAGCTCGGTCAAAGCGTAGTTTTGGGGTCTCAAATAGTAGGGTCCAGTTTATTGGTCATAACTTGAGCTACAGATGGAATGTTGAGGTGATTAAAGTTTTTTTGGAAATTAGATTAAAATATATTTCTAGTGATATATGGATTACCTCATGATGAGATCATATTATAGGTTTTTGAGGGCATTCTTTGAGCAAGAATGTTTTTGGCAGTTCATGATAGGATCTATTTTTGTGCAAGTTTTATGTTGGTTGAAGCATGAGATGGATTGGTTGATGCTTCCTATCACCTGTAATGTGAATAGGGATGAAATATATCATATAATTAATCCATTTGGAGGTTTTTATTGCATGTATATTTTCTTTTATGAGCTAACCTTTTGAAACAACTATTTTGGTAGGTTGATTTGGTGAAGGCAAATCTTATTGTGGTTTGAAGAGAAAGACATTTCACGACTTATAACTTGTTTAGAATTTTTATACATACACATGGAATTTTTTTATTTAGTAGAAGTGATTTGGTGATCAGATGAAGTTTCCAGGGTGCTAAAGGGTGCAGGAAACAACTATTTTAAGAATTGTAAAGGGAATTGGGCCCAATAAATGAAATAATTTGATTGGTTGATATTAATTTCAACCATGTATGAATGTTTTATGATATTTTAATCATTTATAATGTTTCATGGGTCATGAAAAATTATGGTACTCATGTTAGGAAATTTTAAGATTGTGCCCATGGGGTTTTGAGCCATTTTTGGCACATGTATTGAGGGTTTTGGCTAGGCCGACCTATATGGGTCATATGTGACTATTGTAATAAAAATTTATGAATTATTGTGAGTTTTTGGGTCCTAATTATCATGAGGTACCTATACACACCTGAAATTGTATGTGCTAAATTGTCAGAAAGAGGTTACGGAAACCCCAATGATGATTCAGTCTCTTCACAAGGTGTTCGGAATCTAGAGAGTACACTAAGTGTATATATTTGCATCCTAAAATGCCTTACTTGGCCTCTACATGCTTTGTTTTAGCTTCTATCCTCTTTTTCCTTACATTTCAGTCTTTAGTGTTAGGACCACTGCCCAAGACTGGGCAGTGGTCCTGTTTGTGTTTTCCAAAAATTTCTGACACATTCGTCAACGTGAAAAATCAAGTTACACTTGTAACTCTCAACCACTCTTGCTTTCTTTAAAGTTTTAGCCGCCTTGTAATAGTAATTTCTTTTTTAATAGGTAGAAGAGTTCAATTTGATCTTACCTTCTGGTGAATCAAAATGCTATAAATACCAAGCTTGTTTACAAGAAAATGGCCCCTCAACAAGTCTCAATAGGTCTATATTTTGTGTGAGAAATCAGTCCAGGTCTCTCTCTCGATATATAATTCATTTGGTCTCTCTTATTCTCTCTTAGTTTGTTGTTGATTAATCAATCAGTGTATATCTAAACACCAAGTTCAATCTGTTCTAGCTAAGAGTTTCAATTCTATCTAGAGTTCTTAAAGTGTTGTTTTGTCAAAGGAAATATGGAGTTGAGAATTAGTGGTGTGTCTTGTATTGTATTTCTACGACGATCCTGCTAGGAACTGCATAGTCAAGCTCTGTTCACTTGTGTTATCCTTCTCCTACTTGCACTCTGTTCAGTTTACCCCCAAGCTATCATTGTTCTAGTGCCTTCTCCTACTACTGCTGCTACACTCCTAATTCCTCTAGATTCACGTGAATACGCAAGAACGAAGAGATCACACTAAGGGGACAAGTTACTACATAGCTGGATTTACCTCTGTTCTATAAATTCCAAGTTTGAATTGTCAAAGTTATAATTGCATCATATCAAATAGAGTAGAAATTGATTTCATTTCATATTGCAAATATCTAGTTAATTTCCTAAAGATTTTAGATCAACAATAGCAGCTCAGTGATGGATCTTCTTCTTTCCATCCCTGTGGATTCAAAGGAGAGAATATCCGTAGGAAGTTGACTGCATATAGTAGATTAAATTGCAAAGTTGTTATTTCTTATTAGTTTAAAGTCAATTCACAAATGCATAGGAAAATAGCTACATCTAGCTATCTTGTTTGTTTTAGTTCTATTTCATTAGATTAATTGCTTATTGTCTAAAACGAAAAAAAAGAACAAAAACATCTACTTTCACTAGATTAGCTCATTTTATTACTTTGATCCAATCTATGCTGTGAAAACAAACAAAAATATAGTGTTTAATCCATTTTATCGCCAACAAATCAAGCCAAGACATGCATGACCATTCAAGGTCTACAACAAGAAAGTACATACAGTTGTGATCCCCTGGTCCCACAACCCAATGGGCTAGAGTTGATAAATGACATCGATACAAGCCTACGCTTAACAATTCTATGCACACCTACAAGTCATGCTGGAAAGCTAGAGCAATTGCTCACATTAAACGTTGAAGCTGAAAAATCTTATGAGTATTGGATAGTTGGAAATAGAGATTGATTCTTCACATGACCATAAAAGTCCACAACAACCACAAACTCATGGTTGTGATCCCCAGGTCCCACAACCCAATGGGCTGCTAATCAATTAGACATTGACACCGGTTTGCGTACACTCGTATTTAGGTCCTCACCACTTCTACCAAACATTATCACATAGTTTTCCATGTTGAATGTAGCAACCGATCAAGCTAATATTTTTTGGACTAGACCGGAAAATTTCCCATAGGTCCGAAAATTCATTATGCCTCACAGTATCAATTTTATGACCTTATCTGGAAATCTACACGAGGTGCTTGCAGGTCATTTTCCACGTGTCCAACAGCCAATAAGCAGGATCTCAATAGAGATCAAAATTGATTGGAGCCTCCGAGTGGCTATCATATTTGAATGATCCATTACATCAATTCAAGTTAGGAGAGCATTCTTTTCCTTAGACTCGCAAATCCCAGTATTACATGTCGAAGATATAAGATTGCCTAATTAGCTTGTCCATATTACATACACTTCATTTCCATTGGTTGTCTCGGCACGACCTCGAGAGGTTGGGTGCGAAGGTCATGTGTTGACTTTCTATCATACAGGATCACCTATTTTGGTTTGGAAAGAATAAAATCATATTTAAGTGCTTGTTTGGCTCATTTTTTAGCTAGTGGTATTGGAGGGAAGGTGTGTGACCTAGAGGAAGACTATTTTTAGGTATGAGAGCATATTTTTTAAGTATTAAGGAGATCATGATAGTTTTATGAAGATCATACAACATGAGAGTAATAAGATAGGGAAAGAAAGGTGAACAAAGAGAAATTTTTATGCCCTAGGGTATGAGCTAGGGTTTGTGAGTTGTATTAGTGATCTCCATCAATTGTGAAAGAAAAATTTACAGAGATAAAACATCTTCAGGTGGCTGATTTTGTGTTTAGTCATCTTTAGGGGTTATAGCCTCCTTGTGGAGTGGGTTCTTCACTAAATTAGGGGTTGGTGTTCCTTGTAGGGTTGGTGCTCTACTAAACTAGGGGTTGGTGCTCCTTGTGGGGTTGGTGCATCACTAAATTTGAAGCATGACAATATAATGTTTATATTTTAGTGGTTTTTCTTCCCCATGATGGTTTCCTCCTTAAATCTTGTGTTTATGATCTCTCTTGAATGTGTTGTGGTTCATTGTTGATATCATGCACATTTATTATGTTATGGTTGAATGTATGTGAATGGATAAATGATGTTACTTGATAATTATAATGGCAAATGAAGTAATAAATTTTTAGGAATGATTCACCCCATATCATTCCCTTGTTATTCTAACAATTGGTATCATAGTGGGTCCTTTTGAAGACAGGTGCTAGAAAAAGTTGTTTTGAGAAGGATATGAGCCTTTTGGTGTGTGTTATGAATTATTTAATTGGTGAAAGATAATTAATGAACATTTATGATGTTTTTATGTTTTATTATACATATTTGATCTATTTTTAGGCTTGATTAATCATGGTTTTGGTATTTGTGGTTTCAACTCATCCGGATGATGGGTTTTTAGCTAGTTTTTGCATGTTTAATGGTTTTAATGAATGTGATGGGTAATTTTTAATATGTAAATATTAAACCAAATCACAAGGACATACCTCCTTTGATTTTATGAGTTGCAAAGGGTATAAAAGTGAAGTTGGAGTTCAAATTTGAACTAGTCAAGTGAGGGGAAAAGTGCGACCCAAGAGAGAGAGTGTAACATGTATGAAGGAATGTTTTGTGATTTGAGATAGGTTGTGATAGGTTGAAGAATTTTTAGAGTGTTTTTTCAAGTGTTTAAGTTAAATACAAGTGAATGAAGAAGGAGAAAATGTGAGAAAGGTGTATGAGGGTTTAAGAAAGGGTTTGAATGTGTTTGGAGCTCAATCTTTTGATCACCATCAGTTGATTTATTGCACCATATATTCATTGATATTATTATCAAAAAAAAAAATTGATGATTCATATTCATGTAAGTCTCTTTTTGTGATTAATATCAAAAAGGGTTTAGGGATTAGTGCTTCTTGTGCAGTTGGTGCCTCACTAAAGAAATATCTTGTAATGTGTAATATTCATTTGAGTATTTGTTGTGTGTAATATTAACAAAGTTTTCAATGGGTTTTCTTCCCCTTGAGGGTTTCTCGCTTATATATTTTGTAATGGTGTTCTCTATCTTGTTCATTGTTATTTGAATGGATGTTATATGATGTTGTGCACACATTAATGATTGAATGGTTTATGGTTTAAGCAAGTAAATCTGAAATTGTTTAAAGTTATAAAGGACTAATTTATCCCCCTCTCATTCCATTATGCTTCCAAAATATGATATGATCTCCTTCGAATCTCAAACCCTTGTAATTAAAATTGTGTTCACATCAATGTTGACAATTTGTCCCCATTTTGGGTCCACATCATGAATTCTAGATATGATATGATATGATAAAATATGCCATCTATGAACTTGAATCTAATGGAAAAAATGATTTTGATATTTTTAATGAGGTTTGCAACTACATTTAGTAACTTGGATTCCCTCCACTCACTGATACTTCATCATCATAATAAATTATTGATTCCTTCCCGGAATTGATCAAGAAGGAGGCAGGTGATCCTATTTCCTTCAATGAAGATACCCTAGAATCCCTTTCCAACATCGAGGCTATATTTTAGACATTAACAGAGATAACAAAGTATGTTATAGTCATTGCAAGGCTATAATGATTTCAAGACATGGATAAAAGTGTTGAGCTACATTTGCATTCTAAAAGTAGATAAGGTGGTGCCTATGGCATCTCGGTTCAATAGATAATTCAAAGGACAAAATATCATTTCAAGAACTCTCCCTCAAGGATCATGAATCAAAAAATTATCCATCACTCAAATTTTCTCTTCATCAAATCAATCAACACCTTTTTTCTCCCTTCCACCCTTTCTCTCTCATGTCCTAATTCTCCATTGGAAAAGACTTTTCACTTTGTGTATGATTCATTTAAATGTGACCTATAGTCAAGAATTGTAGTGAGTTCCCTTTAATCAATAAAAAGAGACCCAATTTTCTTTCCTAAGAATATGAAAGGTCACAAGTTGTAATGGTAAGTTAAAATTCATGTGGGGGTAGATGGAAGGACAATTTGTAATGCTATAAAGTGGAATGTCTTCTCCATTGCAAAGGGTTGGAAATTTTCAATTAAATGTATGTTGTTGAGATCACCACTTCTACATCAAGAAATAAAATATGTAATTCTTCTATTTCTCGTCTTATGTTATTTTATTCCCTCTCTCTAGCTTTACATACATGATAATCTTGTAAAACCAAGAAAGGTGTCGATGCCTTTAATGAACAAGTCAATGGAATTATGTATCTTTGATTTTTGGTATTATCATTGGTTGCATTATTTTTTTATTATAATTTAATGTGGACTTACTCTAATTATTGTATGTAAACTCTGTTAGTGCTTACTCACAATAGTAACCCTCTCTCCTTATTTCCCAACTCCCGTTACCTCTCTTCACTACATTTTTCATAGGTTCAATAGAGTGTTCCTATTTGATCCCCAACCCATTGGCCATCACATAGATTTAGGTAGTTTAAATTTAATAATGGGATCCTCCCCATACACACGAAGGAGAGGATTATCCCTGTAACATTTGTGAAAACTCAATAATTTGCAACATGAAATTTTTTTTTGCTAACAAATTTTAGTGACTCCACTAGGGAGAGATATTTTCTTGTGCACCCTTAAATATATCTAGAAAATACAAAAATAACATATTCCAGAAACAAAAAATTAGGTTTCAAAGAAAATGAGATTTTGAACTTGACTCTATCAAGGAATGAATCCATATCACATTCATTTCCCACATCACGATGATGAAGTTTCAAGATTGGTGTTCAGCACCAATAAGTGACAACAACCATGAATAAGAAGGTGACCACCATGATTTATGAATTTTTTATCATCCATCATTTTGGACCAGCTCTCGCAAAGGTATAGATTCTAGCACATCAAATAAGTCTCTTGCTTCAACCAAAAATATGCAATCATCCAAGGGAAATAAGGTCAATAATGTTTTTCATTAGTCATGAAAAGAGTCTGTATAGAATAAAGAAAATTGTTTTTTGTAAAGATCCTATCATCAAATCATGGTGGCTTCAATTCAAGTGGACTACTACTAGAGGAAAGAAAATGGGAATTGCACCTATTGATGATCAAGAATCCAAGAACTTGATGAGAAATATGCAAAAGAGATATGAAATTATGTATGAAGGGAATGATGGTGAAGAATATACTAAAGGTAATATTTTTAACTTCATGCAATTGACCAAGAAACTCAAATCTCTACCTTTTTTACCTTCCTTTAGATGATTTTATTGCATGTGTAGATGAAGAAATGAAAACCTTGAAAATAGAGTTTGTGCAAAGAATATAGAATGTTTCAAAATTAAATTTTGATCCCTAAATCAATCTTGAGAATCTAAATTATGCTAAAGTTACGCAAGAAAGGTATGATCATATTGAATAACTTCATAATGTTGAGGAAGAAGAGATTCATCCTTAGAAATAAGATCTTGATGATTCTCCATAATATGAGGTATATGTCGCTGAAATATTCTTATGCGCTTCTCATGATTTTCCTCTTCTTGACCTTCCTATGAAGGTCAACTCAGTACCTTAGAGGATAATGTAGATAACATGAAATTTGAACCTCAATCCATAATTTCATTTTGGCTTGAGGCGCAACCATTTGGAGGAACAATAGATATGAGGGATGAATTTTTTTTGTTCTATGACAGATGATATAATGCTTTCCAAGGACTCCACTAACCAAGAAGATATTTAAGAAATCAATCATCCATCACCGGGCTCAAGTTATTCAAGAAGATGACTTTGAGGTAATCATTGTTGGATTTCTTTCTCATTTGGTTCTTCATTTGATACATAAATCCCTAATGATGGATTGATTTAAATCAAAGAGTTCAACTTCCTTCTTGATACAATCTTGGATGAATAAATGGAACATGACCTCTTCGAGGATCTGATTTACCTATCATCACCAAAGGAATGTAATAATGACCATAACATTGAGCATGAAGTCTTCCCTTTTCCCTATGAAGAAGAATACTTTCTAGAATATGTTTGAGATGGAGTAAAGATTTTTTTCTCATGTAGATGACCCAACATTGTATTGTTCCTCCTATCATGAGGATGATTTTACAAAATTTGAATTGAAAAGAGTGTCATTCCCAAAAGTATGGATATTTTCTCTCTATTTTAAAATGACGAAAACTAGGTAAACCCAATCCTGCAAGAAGGTAACCCCTGGATGACAAGAAGTATGGATCATGAGGAGAAGTGTTCAAATGAATCTTTTCCATGTGAAGATCAGATTCCCATCCATATCCTTGAAGCCAAATGCAAAAAAATTCAAATGAAGATGAAAATGTGTACGTGGAAACTTTGAAAGAGGAATCTATGTAAGATATCTTAAATATTATGAAAGAAATTGAGGATCCAAAAATTAGTCTTGAGATCCTAACATATGTCATGGAAATGCAAGATAACTATGAGTCAAGTTTTGTTTCTCCTTTCGATGCACAAATTTATCATAATGGAGTAGAACAAAAAATTAAACTCAATATTTTCTTCAAAGCCTTGGTAGATGAGTATGAATGTGAAGGAAAGTCTTCCCTTTCCCATTTTTGAATAAGACTATGAATGGAAATGAAAGGATATTCTTGAAATTCCTATGGATATTTCTAGTCATGAAGACAAAAAATCTGCCATAGAAAATAATATCAAGACCGATGTTGATCTGGTTTGTATAGAAAGCAATTGTTCATAAAAACAAAGTGAGAAGCTAGAAGAGGCTTGTGAATGGGAAAAGAATCAAATTTCTCTCACCACTTCTGGATTCCCTACTGATTTTAGAAATGATTTCATGTTGCAATATTCATTAAAGGATAGTGAATTCCTTCATGAAAAAATTATATATTATTATTTTTAGAACATGAAGGAATGGCTTCTCATAGTCATATGGCCCCAAAATGAGACTACAAAAGGAAAGAATTTAAAAAAATTTACAAAATGGCCATTGGATGCAAAGGATTTTTATATGTAATATCAGTATGAAGATGAAATTTTGTCTCTCTCCTTATTCTCAAACCATGCAAATCCATCATGAGAGCATGACATGATCAGATGATTATCTTTGAGCTTCAGAGGTTTGAATTCAACCCATTGTTCATGATGGTATATACTTCTCTTAACCCATTTCTAGGTGTGTGTAAAATATTATCCCACATCAATAAATTTCCCTACCATGTAACATATTTTCCCTTTATGTTGTGTGTGTGTTCTGACTTTTCCCTTTGTGTGTTCGTTGCTTGTTTTAGTAGTTAGGAATTGAATCTATTTCCAAAATTGAATAAGAAATCAGTCTCTCACCCATGAGAAATCTTAGGTTTTCCATTTCCCTTCACATTAAATTTTCCTTTACTCAAATCCAACTATTTTCATGCATTTTCTAGCCCTGTGAATTCAAACATTCAAGCATGACAACATGATCCCATAATGTAAAATTTTTTTCTCGACAACATTGAGCCCTTATCCTGGCTAACCTATCTCCAATGGAAATATCAAACAAACTTCAAATAAGGTACTAATTATTTTTTCAATAATACCTCAATGTGTAAATAAGTGTGATGAAGTTCATGAATTGATTTAGAAAAGTACAAAGAAGACTAGTTCTTTGGCAGGCTTAGAATGGAATTTTAGGCTATTTCAAGGCATGTGTGCATCCTCAGGAAGCTTCCAAAATATTCTAAACACAACATGTGGTATTTCAGATCCTTGATGTTTTGGAAGTGGTTTAGGAATGTTTAGGAAATATTTGGTGGTTTAGGGACAATCTGTGCAAAAGTGGGTTTTTAAGTGTAAAGAATGAACAATAAAATTATGAACATGAACATGTATGGATGATTTTAGGAGCTCCATAATAATTTATAATGTAAAAAATATTCAATTTAAATTTTCAAGAATCCTATACATGTTGGAATAATTATATTTGACCAAAGACTTGATGGTTTCTTGAAATATTTCAATCTTTGCAGGTGCACCTCATTGTCATGAAGAAAATGGAGCCATTATTTGGATTTTAAAGAAGTATTCAGTTATAAAACCTATTCCATTGATATTATAAGGTATCTTGGAGTCATAATAATATAAAATTTTATCTCGGATTACCTTTCCAAGCTCTAGCGTGAAGTTTTAAAGTTCTCACTAGTCAAGAGTGTGGAGCCCATTATTAGCCAAATTTTCGATTGCTACATGTAATGATTTCACTCTTAGTGCCCCTTTCTATCCATATTATAATATTTCCAATAATACAAATAGGAAAAATTGAGCACCAAAGTGCAAGCCCCATGTGGTTCTTCATGTGACCCTTCTAGCTTCGCATGATATACTTAACTAGCTAACCTCATCTTCCCCACACTTCACTAGATCTCGCAACTTGTCACAATCTCAATAAAAATTCCCTTTTCTATCCCTCTTATACCTTTATAACATGGGGTATATGGAACAAAAAATTATTTCCCAAGTATAATCCCCTCATGTAGTTTTCATACGACCCTTTTTCAACCCCGGTGCTTTCTTGGAATTTTCAACGTCATGCACACTTTTCCGATGATATCATCACTTTTCAAAATATCTCTCTAGGATCCATTTTTTTCCTATTTTCCCTTTTTCCTAAGAGTACAAATGGGAAAAAATGATCTCCCATGTGTAAGCTCATTAAACCTAGTTTTAAATCCATTCAACTTTCAGTCAAACCATGGTCAAACATGTAAGAAGTAAAGAAAGTAATGTTAACTCATTTTAAAGCTATTTCTTATGAATTGTTCACTCTTCATACATTTTTTTGATTTTAAAACTTAAAAAAAAAATACACCATACATGCTTCCAAAAAATACATGACTTCTAAAACTAATATTTCTTCATATCTCTCTATCGAGAAATATGATTGCACATGTATGTTCACATAATGGTATACTCCCATTTACCTTTTTGATGATTGTAGATGTATACCAGATGATTCCCTTAATTTTTCACAACATCAATCTAAAACCCTAGCTTCAAAAGTTTCCTTTTTATTTCCCGAGTTCAAGTAAAAGAAACACAGTGAAAATTGGAGCATAAGACCCTGGAGTAGAGTTGAATCTAGTGAAGGTGGTTTCATTGCAATTAGGCACCAGTAATCCAAATTTCTAAAAATATTAAGTTATATGTACACACACATGATAAAAATAGTAAACCTCTTAAAACAAAAATCTCATATCACTCAACACATCTAGAAATAATGAGGAACAACAAACAGGGTAAAACGAGCAACTTTCCCAAAATAATAGGTTCTAAAAATGTAACTTTCTAAAGATAGAAACTTGATAAAAATAGAAAATAAAGAAGTAATCTAAGTGAATTATGATATTATAAAAAAGGTTAGTGCTAAAGGAAAAAATTTCCCAAAATAGCAGCTCTTGACCCCACCTGCTAAAAATAGAAAGTTTCAATTTTCAGTGCAGAAAGTTGTGGTTGGCTTCATTTTCACTCATCTTGCTACTTTTTCCATCATCGCATAGTCTTAAAGTTTTTTTCTAGATAAAAAAATAAAATTAACCCTCCACAAGGATCCTAAAGCATCATTATGAGCACATTTGTGTATCAAGGAGCATGGCACAACATATCAAGGTATAATATATGAAAATCGGGAACAATATGAGGTCAAAAAAGAATTTAAAAAGATTCAAGACCCCCATTAGAATTCAAAATTCATCAAAGGATTTTATCATAATCATAAGTGAAATGATAATCTCATCAATCAAGATGAGAAACATCACGTCTTGAATCCACCATAATCTCTCTACGAGAAGTAAGTCATATTGAGTTATGTCAAGTCATCGAGTATTCAAGCTATCATATGTAAAGAATCAAGAATTTACCCCTTTCAATAGGAGCATACGAAAAATAAGGTATGGAATATTTCCCAAATCTTATTTCACTCAAGAAATTCTCTAGATATGAGAAGGGTAAATAGGTAACCAAGAGTGAGGAATCCTCACAATTCACTTCCATGTCATTCACAATAGTGTTCTTAAACACTCAGTCAAATATTTGGCAATGTGGTCACTCCCCTAAAGAAGAAAACATTTCAATCGAACTTCATGTAAGTAATATAACCAAGGTCCATTTTGATTGGGGCATGAGCCTTTGAAAAGAAAGATAATGAAAATAAGGTACACAAACGTTCCATATTCCAGGAGGGTTCTTAAGAAGGTAAAGTTCGTCATATATCCCATAGATCCTCTTGAGTCAAATAAGAGTGATCTATCATAACATCCTCTTCATGGACATCCAATTATGTCTTCCCCAGTGGCGGAAATTTCCCATAATGAACAAGATGTGATCCTACATCAATCTCTTGAAAGTTCTCCCATGACCAATATCATGTCCACTCCTAATGAGCCATTCCCATGGATTTAATAATTTCTCGAAAGTGAACCAAGGACAAAACAATAATATGTAATTCCTAACCTTGGAGATATCACAAAAATATTGACATCAATCAAAGAAATAAGGAACATATGGTTTCCCATCTCTTTAGTAGAACTTAGGTGACTAGTATGTTGAAATTTCTTTTCCTAAGAATGTAAATCCCATTGAGTAGATGATTCCATCAGATTATGAGATTACAATTATTCCCTTTGTCTCTAAAACACATGAGGGTGAATCTCATTTGTTCAAGAAATCCTTACTGTCTCCTTTCTCAAAATGAAGAGTACAAAAATGAATAATGAAAATCTGGAAGTGCCTACATTCAACCTTTCTCATAGCCCAATTAAATACCCCACTCCATGTTTAAGACATTCCTCCAATAAGTAGTATTCACCCTTAGGTGATCAAGAAGGAAAAAATTCATATGATGCAAGGGAAGGAAAATGAGATATGGACCAAGAATGTCATTTAGAAAAGAAAAACAAGATATCCTAGAGGTTCACTCTCTCTCTCTCTCTCTCTCTCTCTCTCTCTCTCTCTCTCTCTCTCTCTCTCTCTCTGTTCATGTATATTCTTGACACTTTATCAAGAGTGAAGAAAGTAAGGGAAGAGATTAAAAAATAAAAGATTCACTTGGATGAGGTTCTCCCTTGAATCTCACACCCCCATGAGTAAAAATGTGTTTGCATCAACTTCTAACAATTTTTCCCCAGTTTGGGTCCACATCATGAATGTTGATTAAGGTGTGATAAAAGATTCCATCTCCAAACTTGACTCTAATGGAAAAAATTATTTCAATATTTTTAATGAGGTTTGTAACTACGTTCATGAACTTGGATTCCCTCCACTCACCGAGAATTCATCATTAGAAGAAATTATGTATTCCTTATAGGATTTGGTTAAGATGGAGGCAAGTGATCCTCTTTCCTTCAATGAAGATATCCTAAAATCCCTCGACAAGAGATAACTAAATATGGTATATGTTAGTGTAAGGATCTCAGTGATGTTTCCAAAACATGGATCAAAGTGTTGAGATTAATTTTCATTCCAAAAGTAGATAAGGTGGCTCCTGTGGTAGCTCAGTTTAATAGAGAATTCAAAGGAATTTTTTTCATTAACAAAAATATCCCTAAGGGATCATGAATCAAAAAAATCTCCATCATTTAAAGTTTCTCTTCATTAGATCAATCAAACCCTTTTTCTCCCTTCCCCCTTTTCTCTATCATTTCATAATTCTCTGTTGGGAAAGGACTTTTCAATTTTTGTCTTATTCATTTAAATGTGACCTATTGTCAAACAATGTGATGAGTTCCCTTTAATTAATAAAAAGGGAAGCACTTTTCTTTCCTAGGAATATGAAAGATCACAATTTGTAAGGGTAAGTGAAAAGTCACGTGGGGGTAGATGGAAGGAAAGTTTGTATTGTTATAAATTAGAATGGAATCTCCATTCCAAAGGGTTGGAAATTGTTGATTAAATGTATTTTGTTGATATTAGGACTTCTACATCAAGCAATAAAAGCTACAATTCTTCTATTTCGTGTTTTATGTTCCTCTACTCACTCTCTTCAACTTTTCATACCGATAATCTTGTAAAACGAAGAAATGTGTCTTCTCCTTGATAAATGAGTCAATGAAATTTTGTTTACGTGATTTATTTTTCTTATTGTTGTTTTTATTTTTGTGTTCGTATGTGAAATTTGTTAGTGCCTACTCACAACAATAATCCTTTCTCTCCTTATTTCCCTAACTCCCCTTTACCTCTCCTCACTACAAATTCCTCCCTTGTGCCTTATACAATATTTTTCCACAAGTCCAATGGAGTGTTCATGTGTGATCCCCAGCCTATTTTCCACCCCATAGATTTAGGTAGTTTACATTCAATAATGAGAAACTCCCCATACAAAATAAGGAGGAGTTTAACCCCATACCGTAGGTGAAAACTCAATAATTTGGAACAAGATAAATTATTTTGCCAACGAGAATCATGAGTGTATCATTTATTTTTCTACATATATCACTATCATATAATTTTCCATTTATACATTTCATTATCATATTACTTCATTTATCCATTCATTTGATTGTAACATTTATAAAACATGGTTTAAAAAAACCATTTGTTAAGAGACAATAACTAGTTAACACATTAAAAATCCTAAAAAATGGAGTGTGATTTATTAGATTCGAAAAATATTTTTAGTATCTACTAATGCCTTAATTGAATTTCTATGTTATTCTTCACACCACTTAATAACTTATCAATTCAAGATGCTTAACACTCATTTCCTTAATCATGGTTTTATTTAATTAATGATTATTAGAATGATATCTAATAATAAATAATAACACAAGAGCACCAAAATAGTACTATAAACTTCAAATTACTACCTAACCATAAAAAAATTCGAAGAAATAATAATTTCCACACAACCTTTAACCCATAGTTTTAATGAAAGTTGTCTATTGAACTATGAACTAAAACAATGATACTTTTTTTTCACATTCATAATACTAGTAATGAATATCATACAAAAGTATATTCTTATATCAAATATAATATCAACGAGATATGGAAATTTTTCATATTATAAATCCATCACGTTAGATGCACAAGCATCAATTGATATGATTTTTCCAGTCTCACTTTAGGCATAAGATAAACACAAAGTAATATATTTCAATTTATTGAATGTCTTACAATATATTTTATGATCCATACAAAACTTTACAATTATATTATTTTTGTAAATTTTTCTCATTCACTCTATACAATTATAATTTTTAGTTGATGATATGGTCCCAAATATACTTCTTACTTTTTTACTCATTTTCAATGTTGGTTTATGGAACCACCTCAATAACTATAGTATATTTGTTAGTGACACATAAGAAGAATGTAATGTGGTAACTATTAGACATCTCCAATATTGATAAGATGTGCATCCCCATTTTTCACAAATAGTGCATTCAATATTCTCTTCTAAGTTGGTTAAACATCACAAGAGAACCATAAAGTAACACACTTGGTCAAACTTTATTTTATAAATTTGGTTATGTAATCATAATAATTCTTAAGTCTAATTATTTAGGAATTTATAAAATTTGATTATATTATAAAAGTAATAGTCCAAATGGTTTTATCTCTTCTTTTATGGGGATATTAATCATTTAACGAATTACTAGAACTATGATCCTAAATTAAGAATGTTAATATGTGTGTGTGTGTGTGTGTGTGTGTGTGTGTTGTGTGTATTGTGTGTGTGTGTGTGTGTGTGTGTGTGTGTGTGTGTGTGTGTGTGTGTGTTGGTGTGTGTTTCCTTCTAATATACCATAATCCATTTTTCAAGAAATACATGAAAGTATGGACTACCCCACAAAGTTCCACACATGCTCTCCTTGATTAAAAACCATGGTATATTGTTGTAAACCAAATTTCTCTTGTACATATTTAGAACATGAAGGACAATACAAATATTACCATAATATTAGAAACATCAAAATTGGTAATTTACTCGTGTACACTACTAGTTTTGAAAATGCGCTCTTGCTAAGATAAACACAACTTTTCTATTCCCTTTCAGTACATTCTAAGGTATCTTATCTATATTTTGTATCCTTGCACACCTGACATGCCAATACATTATCTAATTACAATTCATAAAATACATATACTATTTTTCCTTGATGGGATGCAAACTTCATTGACATGCTTTCATCTCTTGTCAAGGTCGTACAATTTGGTTAGGAGTTTATATCCATTCTTGACCTACTAATACAATTTTACACTAGAATATACTTCATCTTTGATTTCAATTCCAAATACTGTGATGGGTCCTTTACTCCCAATGGGTTTTCCTTTCTTCGATGATTCATCTTGGAACCCTATATAAGAAAGCTAACACTAACTCATTTTCTAACCTATAAATCATATGCCATTACATTGATAAACTCACTTCTAACACTTTCCAAAAGTACCAAAGGCTTCCAAAATATTATGAAGGGACATTTGGAGTCATTAGGAAAATAATATCTATATGTCTAAATCGTCTTACTATATCAAGGCATTAGTCTATCTCAGTTACAATATAACTCAAACATCCCTTCTCCAATTATTTTAGCAAGAGCCAAAATCAACTCAAGCATTGTCAAAGAAGTTACCAAATCTAGTTGCATTTATTTAGATATCACATGCTAGGTGGAGAACAACATATAGGTTTGAGGCCTCTTCATAGTAGTTCAAACATTAGTGATGCATGGGTATTCCCACAACCTAACTAATGTTTGTTTTGTAGGGTTTCCCATCCATGGTTAGGGTTTGATATCTTGTTCGAATGCTCGTAGAGCTTTGCATCATGATTGACAACCAAGGTTTGATGATGAAAGACATTTCTAGATAGGAAATAATCATAGAAATTTACAAACCTAGAATCTAAGTAGGCCCATGATTATATAGTAGGGTAAAAATCATATGGATGGTCGGAATAAGTGTACAGATCCTACACAAGTTAGTTTCTAGTCATACTTCCTAGAAAAACATCATCAAGTTTAGATCTCCCTATTTAAACAGTTTACACTCCCAAAAATTCCTATATTCATATGTAAATAGTTAAGTTCACTCATCCTCTTTTGTTATCAATTTCATATCTTGTTTCATACACTAGTTACAAGTATTAATGTGTTGTTATGCTATTACACAATTAATGTAGGAAGTTAATTAATCATAATAAGATCATGTATCTCCCCTTTACATCCTTTTGGTGTACCTAATTAAATAATTTGTAGATTTCACATAATCTAATAAGGGTTTAAATAATAAAAATAACTTCCATTAGTTACTTGTTGAAAAAATATCTATTTAAATATTTTCAACATAGATTAGATGTTACCCATTAATTTCAATGAAGTTATCTCAAGATGATCTTTCCAAGTAATTATTAACCTTTTTAGCATTGTTGATAATACTTATTAGGAAAGGGAATATGAAATTATTTATGTATCCAAATTTATTAATACTAAATGTAATTCTTAAATTAAGGGACCATCCTAATAGTTTTTTTTTGTGTGTGTACATATACATATATACATGCATATATATAGATAAAAGAGGGTTGAGGGGACCCTACCCCATTACAACAATATGATCCAATATGAGAGCACAAAGAGAGCGACCAAACATGCTCATAAGCATCCCGAGAAGAAATAGTGAAATTAACGACAAAGTAACAAAATGTAGACTTTCTTACAAAAAGAGGGACAAAATAGCCCAAAGACACAACAGAGAACCCAACTTACATTAATCCAAAGTTTTAACTCCTCCTTCCATTCATTTTCTAACTTAGAGATCAAGTTTCTTAATTTTTCATAAGGAGAGTCTCCTTCATACCTCTTATGTTTCTTACCTTTTTCCTTTGCCTCCTCCTCACACTTTATATTAACAATATTTTAAAAATCCTTCAAGTGTTCAATTACACTCTTAATACTAAGAGCACTCCAAGTGGTAATCTTCTTAACTTTGGATTTTAGTAACTCGTTCCCCTTATCCATCCGAGAACATTTAATATCCAGCCTATCAACCATGTCACCCAAAATATTAGCCCTATTAATCTTATCCTTGACAACATTCTAGACTTTTATTGGAATATTCAGCATGCTCTTGTTCGAGATCAATATCATTCTTCATCCGATTAAATTCCACGAGACTAAACACATAATTGGAAACCATCTCTTTGTCTTTAAGACTATGGAAACATTCCAAATTCACATCATCATCCCTATCACTTACCCCATGGCCCTTTAATCCTATAATAATTTCCTCTCCTTCATAGGCACATTATTATCATTCAAAACTAAATTATTGGAGTGAGTCTCCAAACAAGTCAAATCCTTCATATTCATATCCTATCTCTCCTAAGAATAAGAGGGAGCCACCACTTTAGAAGAATAAGTAACATTCCAACTCAAAACACCCCTATAATCATCAGATTCGGTGATAAACATCTTACTCACCTTAACTAACAAAAGAAATAAACCTTAGTGTATAAGAACCAATTAATTATCCTTCTTGACCCTTTCCACAAACTTGGAGAGGGAGTAGAACAATAAATGTGGAAAACAATAATCATTACTATGCCGAAAGAAAATCATCATAGGAAAGTGATAGGCATACACATCTTTGTACCAACCTTCCAACATGATTAACAAAAGCATCAAACGGATTTTTATGGACTCCCTTGAATACCCAAAAAATGTGGTTCATGTCTTTCCTTTTCCCCCATAAATTTCTCGATTTCCACAATTACAAATATGACACACTTTATTTTACACCCGGTGACCATAGAGATAAAATCCACCAAAGCACATTGAATGAAATCCCATGATACTAACCTTCCCATTATTCTAAGCAATAACAAAATCTGAAGACAAAGCAAAATCAGGCCTAGAGAAATTTTGGAAAAACATTTCCATACTTTTCTCCAAAAATCAATCCCAAGCCTCCCTTTTTATGCCTTCCATGAGACGCGTCTCAATATGCAACATATCACCTCCCATGATAGAGGAAAAGTAAAACCAACTCCGAATTCAAAAATGACTAAGACAACTATGAAAATCCTCTTGTAAATTCTCATCGCTCACAACTAAATAAATGTTATTACAATTAAAAGTCTCTCCACACCAAGCAACATGTGTCAATCGAAATCATTACTCCTACTACCCTCCATAGTCAATATATTACCTCGTATATTGATAAAAAGGAAATCATGATAAGTTTAAGTCCTCACTTTAACAAAAACCTCCCAAATAACATACCCATAAAAAACTATCACATTAGCTAGGCTTATCATTATTAATAATGATATTTAATATAATCTTCCATCTTAGGATTTCCTTAAACCTCAACAAAAGAAGAACCGAAGACTCCTTTATTTGAAAAAATCAATTCGCCTTATTTCCTTATTTGAAAATATGTTAAAATTTGATCTAGACAAAGGAATTAAAAATAATATAAATTTCATCCATAAAATATTTAATAGTTAAAGATACAACACTTTTATTTGAATGCACATTATAAAATTTAATTAATCTCCTTCCACAATTAATTTTCTAAAATTTCTCTCAACTACCAACTTGATACCCTAGAAAGTTGTAGAAACTTCCACATAATGATTTGAATGCAGTCCTAAATTTCCATAGAAATCCAAAACCATTCTACATTTCAAATCCCTAAAAATATCCCCACCTCTAGCATTCTAAGGATTCCCATTAGTAGCCCTATCAAATTTCAGCTTAACCCAATCTTCCTCTAGAGGATCCCATCGACCTTATATCTAAGTGAACCACGTATCTTTTAATTATTAAAAGAAAAATCCTACTTTAAAGAGAGAAACTCCTCTGACTACAAAAAATGGGATTTTTCTTATTATTTATTATAGCAAAATTTTCCTTTATATATTGAAGTAAGTTGTTAGCCACCTAAATAGAACTACTCTTTTTATCTGTAAAGATTATCCTACTTATTTCCTTCCATAAAATCCAACAAAATTGAAATAAAAATAGCATCCATAACGACTTAATCCTTGGGATTTTAAAAGGACACATCCATTGGGTCCACCACTCATGAACAGTCTTGGGAAAAACCTAACTCAATCTAAAAAAGACATAATATGATTTCTAATATTGCAAGAGAAAGGGCAATGAAGAAAGAGATAAGGAACAATTTCTAAATCCTTCTCACACACAAAAAAAATCTATTATCCAAAAATAAACTCCTCTTGACCAAACTATCCATTGTAAGAATTTTTTTGTAAATAAATCCACAAAAATACATTAATCTTTGGGATGATGTCCTTATTCCGAGAATCTAATCCAATTGAATTTTGATAACTCCTCTTGAAGAAAAGAACATAAAAATATTTGATACTATAATAACCATTAATTCTCATAGAGCCAAATAATTTTGTAATCACCCCATTGATCCTTCAAAAATTTACCATCAAGGATCTCATTCAAATTATGAACTTTATCCAAAAAATTAGGATCCTCAAGAATAATTTGATTCCACCTTTCATAAGAGTCATCCAAATTCAAGTAATATTTCACTCTAATCCCATATTTAGATTCAATGGCCTCTCTAATGTCATTTAAAGGAACTACATCCTTAAGAGGAGAATTGAGAATCCTTTTAGCATCCTAAGAACCAACTATACTACCATCACCAATTTTCCATTTACTTCCTTTTATGAGAATATTCTTTACCCAAGTAAGATATTTCCAAAAGGGATATCCCTTAGAAAGAGGAGAAAACAACCAGTCCTCCCCTTTTAAACCTTTCCAATATTTATATTGGATAATGTTAGCCAAAAATCCTTTGTGACTAACCAACCTATAGCCTATCTTAGAAATCAAGGCCTTATTCATCCAATCCCATCTTCTAAGGCCCAACGCCCCCAATTTTGGGTTTGTAAACTTTTTCCCAAATACTAAGAGGAATCATAGTTTTACTTTCAAATCTAGTCCAAAGAAACATTTTTGAATTCTCTTAATATTATCAACCACTTTAACTAGAAAATGGAAAAGAGGCGTGATATATATAGGGATATTTTGTAAGAAAATTTTCAATAAAGAAATTTTCCCATCTTGAGAAAGTAAAGCATCTTTCCACCCAGCTAACTTCCTATTGAATTTTTCAATTAGAAAGTTTCATTCAATAACTTAAGGTTTTTAAACCGAGAAGCATATATAAATGCACAACAGAAAAAAATTAAAATCACATTTTAGAATATTTACAATTTTCATGTTCTTTTATGTTGGGGTTAAACCATATAACAGTGTTGCACATATCTATAATCAAATAAATCATACAAGAAATGAATGCAGAAATAACTAGAAGATGAAATAAAACAAGAGAAAGATAACACCATATTTAATGTGGTTCACCCAGTGTGGGCTACATCCACCAAGAAACAGATAATATTATTATTCAGTGCTTTATAGAGGAAATACAATGAAGATCTATTGTCTTCCAACACCTCACAGGATGTTCAATGTTTTTCCCTCACTCAGCTACTCTTTCTTTCTCACCAAGAAAACTAACATGCAAACAATTGTTATTTTCTTCTCTCTTACCCTCATACAATGCATACATGCATATATAACTATTCTAGGAAACTAACTATGCTTTTACAATCAAGAAATCATCTTTAAAGAAAGATATTTATTCTAATTCTCATTTAAAGAACAAAGCACCGTCGCACAGTGACCAATGTCGGTTCTGCTCGACCAATGTTAATCACTTCCTAACCAATATCGATTACCTCCTAACCAATGCCGATCCTTTGTCAAAACTAGAAACATGTAAAAGAAAGTTTCTTGTGAAGCAATTAAGCTCCACACTTAACAATCTCCCACTTGGAGATCAATTTATGCACTGTAATATGCATCACCATCCTTAGTTTTTTTTCCTTATCCCATTTCTTCCTCTTCAAGTCTCAAACTCGAACACCAACAGAAGTGGAGTGAAGCTCTAACTTCTCCCTTACCAATGGATTTGTTAGCATGTCTGCAGGGTTCTCATCCATATGGATTTTCTTTAACTTTAGCTACCCATCCTCTAACACCTACCATATGAAGTGATACCTCAACTGAATATGTTTCGTTCTTGAATGAAATGCTGATTTATTTGCCGGATAGACCATGATCCGAATCTTCTTGTATAATCTGCTATCCTCTTACTCCATACCCAACTCTTTCATGAACCCACTCATTCATATCATCTCCTTGCTAGCTTCTATACTTGTAACATACTCTGCCTCCGTAGTAGAAAAATCCACAACCTTCTCGTAATCTTGAAATCCAGCTAACTTTCGTTCCACTTCTTGTAAAACATATCTAGTGGTGTTCCTCTTGTCATCTAAATCTGCATCCATATCGAATCAACATAGTTTGTGTAAAGAAGTATCGGCCCTCTATAGCATAAATCCATGTTGGGTCTCCCTCTCAAATACCTAAGAATCCATTGGAATTCTTTCTAATGTTCTTTACCGGATTAGCCCTAAACCTTCTCATGACTCCCCTTTGCTTCTCTGCAATGTCCGGTCTAGTACAAACCATGACATACATAATAATTCCTACTATCAAGCATAGGGAACATGTACCATGTACTCAACCTCCTCATGTGATGAAGGACACTGATCTTTGCTTAGTTTGAAGTGTCCAGCCATAGGTGTACTAACAGGTTTTTAATTTTACGTGTTAAACCTTTCGACACCTTATTAATATAAGCCTCTTAATACAAATACAACTTCTTGTTTTTCCTGTCTCGGTGAATTTGCATGCCAAGTTTTTTCTTTACAGCTCCCAAATCCTTCATTAAAAATGTGTGAGCTAACCTTTCTTTAAGTTTACCAATGTATTGCATACTAGATCCTGCAATTAGCATATCATCCACATACAAGTAACTAAATAACATAGCTCCCATTTTCAATCTTCTTAAAATAAACATAATGGTTAGATTCACATTTCATATAACCATGCTAATGCATAAAACACAAATCTCAAATACCATTGTCTTGGAGCTTGCTTGAGCCCATATAGGCTCTTTTTTAATTTACACACAATTTTCTCTTTACCCTTGACTTCATAACCAAACGACTATTGCATATAAATATCTTCCTCCAAATCACCATGAAGAAAAGTTGTCTTTACATCAAGTTGTTCTAAATGCAATTCTTGATTGCAACCAAAATTAAAACAATACGAATAGAAGTCATCTTAACTATAGGAGAAAAAATATCATTAAATTAAATACCTAATTTCTGTGCAAATCCCTTTACCACAAGCCTCGCCTTATACCTTTTCAGTCCACCCTCTTCTTCCTTGATTCTATAAACACATTTTTTTGTAGAGTTTTCTTACCTACTAGAATCTTAACCAAATCCCATGTCTAATTTTGTTCCAAGGATTCCATCTCCTCATCCATGCCATGCTCCATCTCGATCATGAGTATCTACCTACATTGATTCTTCAAATATTTATGGTTCACCACTATCAGTCAATAATAAATAAGAAAAGCAAGTTGAAAATCTCTCTGGAGGTCTACTTACTCTTTATGACCTTTTTACTAAGATATGGGGTATTTGTGGCTCATTTTGTGCCTATTACACATTCATGTCAATCTCTGTCAGTGACCGATGTCGATCACCTATAACCAACCGTAGTTGAAGAATTGATCATGGTTCCTTTGTCTATTGACCAACTACGGTTGCCTTACCAACATCGGTTCTAGGAGTACCGACGTTGGTTCTTGTAGTTGTCTTCTCTAACCTAATCACCAATGCACGTCGATGTCGGTCATCCCGATCAACATAGGTTTCGTAGAAGCTGACATTGGTTTCTATGGATGTCTGTTTTAGGTCTAAAAGTTGATTTTCCTTCAAAATATCCTCAACCTGTTCATGTTTAGGCACCAAAACCTGATCCATGTACATTCTTTTTTCATTCCAATCAACATCACAACTCCTAACAATCTTAGAATCTTCTAAATCCCAAAAATTGATATCTAAAATCACTAGAGCCATAACCAATGAAAGTACATCTCTTAGATTTAGCATCCAACTTCCTCCTATTTTCTCTATCAACATGCACAAAATCTTCTCGAGCTAAAAACTCGGAAAATAAAAATCTACCTATTTTCCATTCAAGCTTCTTACGGTATTCCACCATCCAATGTTGTTGAAGGCCCATGGTTGATCAAGTACACTGTCGTATCCACTGCTTCTGCCCAGAACTTCAAAGTTAAGCCGACATGTATCCTCATGCTTCTAGCACATTCCATGATTTTTTTCATTATTTATGTAACTCCATTCTCCGTGGAGTTCTAGAACTCATACTTTCTCTTTATATTCCATTCTTTCAACAATAATCATTGAAATTCTTGCTTCAATACTCACCACCATTATCGGATCTAAGGCACTTCAATTTTAATTTGTTTCATTTTCTACAAGGATTTTCCACCTTTTAAAAGTTTTAAAAACATCAAATTTATGCTTAATACGGTAGATCCATACCTTCCTTGTGGCATCATCAATGAAAGTCGTATAATAGTGGGATCCTTTAATAGAAGCTACCTAAGTTGGTCCCCTCACATCTGAGTGTACAAGATCCAATTTTTGCTCCTTCTTTATTGACCCAACCTTGAGAAATCTCACTCTCTTCTACTTTCCAAATATGCAATGCTCACAAAATTCAAGATCTAACTATTTCAAATCTGATAACCTACCCTTAGCCTTTAATATCTACATTCTTTTTTCACTCATATGGCCTAGCTAATTATGCCACATGGTTGCATCTAAATTTATAGTAAATAGAACAGTAAAAGGAATCGAAGAATACAGGTAGATAGATATAAAGTTCCTGCGTTCTTACCTCTTATCACAACAAGAGATCCCTTGGTAACCTTCCAAGAATCGGTTGTGAATATAACCACGCATCCAAATTCACCTAGTTGCCCTACAAATATTAGATTTCTCTTGAGACTTGACACGTGCATCACATCTTTCAATACCCATGGATTTCCATTCTACAACTTTAGATAAACATCACCTTTACGAGTAATATTGCATGGCTCATCATCTCCTAAATAAACTTATCTAAAATCACCCTGAACATAATTTCTGAAATAACACTTATTAGGAGTAGCATGGAAAGAAGCTCTAGAATCTAAAACCCAAGATTCTAATTTATTATCTAAGGAGAGAATAAGGGCATCTTGTTTTACCTCACTTACAACGTTTGCCTCTTTACCTTTTCCCAATGTATTATCTTTTTTTTCCTTGGACCAACACTCCTTCTTTACATGTCCTCTCTTTCCACAATTCCAATAAAGTAAATCTTTGTACCTAGATCTAGATCTACCATGCCTTGAATTTGATCTCCCATTCTTCTTTCTCTTTGATGATATCTCCTTAGATCTTCCCCTTCTTTCTATAGTTAAAGCGTTTCCAGATGATGCTTCTCCTGAGCTTTTCCTATGTATTTCCTCATTAAGGATTACACTAACCACATCATCAAATTTCAAACCTTTAGAAGCAGTCATTGTATTACTAACAACCATTACCAAGTTATCCCAACTATTTGGAAAAGAGCATAAGAATAAAAGTGCTTTCACTTCATCATCAAACAAATTTCTATCGATTTTAATTGATTTACAATATCTGTAAATCATTCAAATGATTAGATATAAATCCACCTTCTTACATATTATAACTAAACAATTTTTTCATCAAATAAACCTTATTCGAAGCACTAGGAGTTTCATACAAATTTGCTAAAGATTTCATCTACTCTACCTTGGTTTTTGCATCTGTAAAATTTAAAGCCATTGATGTTGTCAAGCTCAATCTTATAAATCCTAGAACCTTTATGTCAAGAACCTTCCATTTTTCATCGGTCATCATCATGTATTTGTCCATGCTCATCTAGTGGTAAGTATAGATCCTTCCGATACAAACAATCCTCCACCTGCATCTTCCATAGTTGATAATTACAACCGTCAAATTTTTCTACTTTGCATTTACTATCTTCTACCATTTCTCTGCTCCCACTCAATCGAGAAAACCCTCTCGTGAGAAAATCCTGTCAACACACTAAACCTAAAAACAAATCTACGATACCGGTTGTTGGGGTTATACAATATAACAATGTTGCACGAGATCTATAATCAAATAAAGCATACAAGAAATGAATGCAAAAATAACTTGAGAAGATGAAATAAAACAAGAGAAAGATAACATGAAATTTAACATGGTTCACCTCATGTGGGATACGTCCACCAAGAAATGTCCAATATTATTATTCAGTGCTTTACAAAGGAAATACAATGAAGATCTATTGTCTTCCAACACCTCACAGGATTTTCAATGTTTTTCCCTCACTCACTACTACTCTTTCTCACTCACCAAGAAAACTAAAATGCAAAAATTGATATTTTCTTCTCTCTTAACCTCATACAATGATACATACATGTATATATAACTATTTTGGGAAACTAATTATTCTTTTACAATCAATAAATCATCTTTAAAGCAAGAGATTTATTCTAATTCTTGTTTAAAGAACAAAACACCATCGCATACAGGTGACGAATGTCAGTTCCTTCCTAACCAATGCTAGTCACTTTCTAATCAATGTTGGTTACCTCCTGACCGATGTTGGTCACTATCAAAACCAAGTAACATGTAAAAGCAAGTTTCTTATGAAGCAATTAAGCTCCACACTTAACACTTTGCATAGAAGTAATACAAAGAAGAAATTTTTTCCTATAATTCACTTCGACCCATCACCACTTAATATTATTTTAAAATTCTCTTAAAACTATGAGCTTCATGCACATAAGATTCCCCAATAATAATATTATCATGAAAAAAGTTGATGAACTACATTTTCACAACTCATCACTAGAGAGATACCCAAATAATTTTATCATGAGAAGCAATATTTAAATCCCTACTAAAGGATTCAACCATTAGGATAAAAAGAAGGGGAGAGAGAGGGTCTCGTGTCTAAGGCCCCTAGTACTTGGAATAAAACCAATAAGAGATTCATTTATCAACATATAAAAATGAGTTGTAGAGATACAAGTCTTAACCAACTGTATGAAAGAAACATCAAAACCAAATCTCTCACAAACACTTTATCCGAAAACTTCAGAAACCCCCGTCGTAAGCTTTAGCCATATCCAACTTAATAGTCATAGCCTCGTTTTCTTTGCTTAATATAATGAATAGTTTATTTAGTGACAATACCATCCTAATTTTCTTTTCCCATGATAAAACCACCTTGTTGATCCAAAATCGAGAAGGAATAATCAATTGTAACCTTACATCCATAATTTTATGAAAATTTTGTAAATGGTATTACAAATACTTATAGGAACAAAATTTTTAAATTCCATAACATTTGAAGTTTTAGGAATTAAGGAAATAAAATTTCAATTCAAGTCCTTCAACATAGTTTTCTTAGATAATAATTTTATAACTACTTTATAAGCATATTCCTTGATAATATACAAAAAAATAATGGAAAAAAATTGTCAAAAACCATCCGGACCAAGAGACTTATCCATATTCATAAACTACACAACAAAATAAATCTCTTCATTTGAAGTTCTTTTGAAAGAAAACAATTATCTTCCCCGGATACAATATTCATAATACAATCCAAAAATATTCGTTCATTACCTTGATTTTGAGGGTTTAAGGGAATCAATTATTCCTTAAAATAAGAAACAACCTCTTCATGAATATCATCAAACTTTTCAAGAAAAGATCCATCTTCCTTCTTAATAATTCTCATTCTATTATTACTCCTCCTTTTCAAGGTAGAGATATAAAAAAATAGTATTCTTATCTCCTTCTTTAACCAAGTTATCCAATCTTTTTCCTCGAAAATTTTCTTCTTTAGCAGAAATGAAGTGGTAATTTGAAAGAATTCTTTTTCTTTATCAATGATATCACCATCCTCCCTAGATATTTCCATAAAATTTCGAATCTCCAAGAATTCCTTTCCCAAATTTTCCTTTTTAATAAAGTTATTCCCATAACACTTTTTATTCCAATATTTAATATTTCTTGTAAAATTTTGCATAATTTTTATCATTCTAAAGATTGCAATACCCTAAACTTTTATATTCCACCAATCCTTAACAAAATCAGAAATATCCTCATGAGCTAACCACATTTTTTCAAATTTGATAGAATTTCTTCTTCTAGATTGCTCTTTCAAAGAAAAGAAAAGCGGATTATGATCATAACCAACATGGGGAAGAGTGAATAATAAAATATCCATCTGAAACCAATCCATAGAGACTAGAACTCTATCTAATAGAACTTGAATAATTTGATTACCAACTCTTTTATTAGTCCAAGTAAATTTACTTACTTTTAGATCAACATCCATCAAATCATCGATATAAATTAACTTTTTAAAGTCCTCCATATTTTCTCGTATAATCTATTAACCATGTGTTAATTTCTAGAGGGGTAAGAGGAGTATTAAAACTCCCCATCACCATCTAACTAGAACTAGAGATAATATTATGAAAATAAGATATCTAATTCCACAATTGATTTCTCTATAAGAGATTATTAGGAGCATAAATATTAGATAAAATACAAACCTTTTTCTTATTTAGGTCATGCATTAGAAGATCATCCTTGTAAAGAAGATGAATTCCCTTGAAGTAATTATGATCCCAAACAATAACCAATCCTCCCGAAGCCTTGAAAGAACTCACAACCACTCCTTTTGAACATTTCTAGAAGGAATGTCTAATATTTAAAAAGTTTATATGACTCCTTTTAGTTTCTTACAACACCATCACATTAATCTTATTATTATCATTGAGATATTTTAAAATTCTATGTTTTGAGGGATTATTAAGCCCCCTAACATTCCAAGAAATCACATTCATTTATGAGGATTATGATTTTTCTATAAACTTTTTACATCTAATTTCTTCTATGATCCATCATCAATATCCCTTTGAGTTTTGTTTTTCAAGAATTATTTTTTATTTATTCTACTATTTTTCCCCGAGGATTCATGATTCGATAGTATTTCTTCTTGTGATTTTCTAACTTTCTCCTTTCTGAATCTTATCTATGGTCCTTATATCTTATCATCCTTTGTTTCAGCCATCTTATTATTGTTATCATATGAAAAACCTTGATCCTTTGGAGAGATTCCTTAATCAATACCCTCAATAGTAGTCAAGTTATGAGATTCTACTAAACCCATTTTTGGAAAGTGAACAAATCCTTCAAGACTAGTACTATGCCTATCAATCTCATTATTTTTAGTAAGCGCAATATGCTTATCGACTTCCATAACTTTTAAATCACTATACAACAATAGAAGGTATTGCAAAGTAGTCTCTTTTATTTTCTCTTCCAAATTTCTCCTTCCTTCTTCAATATCTATCTTTTCTAGAGATGCCTCTAGATTTCTCATGAGAGGATTTACTAAACCTTTCATGAACCACTACAGATTGCATCGTCGAGGTGATTACAAATATATTATTCCTATTTCCCCCACCTTAACAACTATAAATCCATCCTTATCCTGTTATTTCAATATGAAACTACCCTTTGACTCATCACTCAAATTATTTTCACCTATTTCATCCAAAGATACTTCAACATTTACCAACTTACTTTTTGTTAGAGATAGGACTTCTATAAATTTATCACATTTTTAAAAAATAACAGCTTCTTTTCCTTTTTCATGATCTCCCTTAGTTGGAGTCTTAGATTCCCTCTAAACATGATAAATTTTCATTTTGCATGATTTTTCCAAATGACCCCACACTTGAAACTTGAAACACTTAGTCGATTGCTTTAAAATTCAATTTTGTGTCCATTGGCACAACTTATAATTAATATTTATGGAAGGAGGCATGAAAGATTCTATCAAAGTGTAAATTTAAAATATGATACATGTTAATAGGGTTTTTTTTCGGTGACACTATCAAAGGCCACAAAATTTCCCAATGAGGCAATAATAACCTTCAAGATATCCTCATCCTGAAATTCTAATGGTAGACCCAAGAGTCTAACCCATATTAGAAATTTATTGATATTTTCCTTTTCAGATTAAAGCTCGGATACCATTTTTTGATATAGAAACCCAACTTACCAAATCACCAAAGCCCTTTTGCAAGTATATTCAAGGCATTCTTTACATTATTAAGATTAAATAGTAAAATCCATTAAACATAGTGCTTACCTCCAGATGTCCCTTAAGAGTCCATTTTTTAATTGTCCAAGATATAACAACATCAACATTAGGCCTTCATCCTACAAATTTGTCAATCATAGCATTCTCCATAATTTTAATTGTTCTATCCATCACCTTGAATTAGGGATATCCAAATAAATACCCGAGGTTTATTTTCTAATCTATAGAACCAAACCCTTACTATTTTTAACCCCTCCATTTTAAAAATCCCTACCCATGAGATGGGTCCCTTCGTACCTTTACAAGTATCAATCTTTCCACCCACATGAATCTCACATTCCTCACGGTCTCACTCGGTAGAATCTCCTTGTTATGGTTTTCCCACTCAAGAATATTCAAAAATTTACAACCTCCACACTTCCCGCTTCCTCACCCTTACCATTCAAACTCCATATATATAGCATTATCTTATTTTCAAGAAAGATATGAAATTGTGGACTACCCCACAAAGTTCCATACATGTTCTCCTTGATTGAAAACCATGGTATATTTTTGTAATCAAATTTTTATTAGACATATTTATAACATCTAGGACAATATGAATATAACCATAAAATCCTTTCTATTAGTGACTTGTTGAAAAACTATCTAATCAAATATGTTCAATATAGATTAAACATTATCCATTAATTTCAATAAAGCTATCTCAAGATGATCTTTCCAAGAAATTATTAACCTTTTGAACATTTCTTATAATACTTATTAGGTAGGGGAATATGAAATTATTTATGTATCCAAATTTATTATTACTAAATTTTATTCTCAAATTAAGGGACTATCATGATAGGTTGTATCTTTTTGAAGTGGGATGTGTTAGTCATTGACAATAATTTTGTTACCTTTACATTTATTATTCTTGTCTAACATTTTTTCATATAGTTATTGAATTATCTCTTATAGGTTATTGGAGCACTATGTTTCTATTATATTACTTTAAATCGATAATTTACTTAAACTATAGATTTTAATTTTATTACGATTTCACTAGATTATTACTCTATGAAATACAAGAATTCTAAGATGGTTCATTATTTACTCTTGTCATATATTTTAGTTCCCACTCCAATTGTCCATAAAAACTCCTAATCGGGGTAAGATTAACAATAAAAAATTGATCATATTACATTGCATGTATGGTAACAAAGCTCATAGGTATCACATACCATGTACAAGGAGTTTCGATGATAATAACTAACATATGGTCAGATTTACTTTGAGATGATGACATTAAATGTTCACAAGGATTTAGAGATACAATGATATTTGAATTTCATTAACCAATATTTTATCTTGTAGGTTAGGAATATATTTTATGCTATATTTTATTCTTAATATTAAATGGGAAATATATATATCTTGTCTAGATGAAAAACAACCCAAACCTTTATTTTTAGTGGAGATTCAATATTCTACAATTTGAATTGCCAATTCTAGGTTTTTGTGGGCAAACTTTGGCATAATGATTCTCTCACTATTTTCAACATTTCATTTCAAATTTTTATTTATTTTGAATAGTGGAGTGTTTCCATTTATCTTATTTTGAGATATGTTGACTTTGGTAACCTTTATGGGACTTGTTCTTGTAGATTCATCCTATTTTCATTCTAATTAGTGATCCAAAAATGGTTAAAATAAAAACTTAGTTCCCATTTTGGGGACACTTATTAATTTTCTCTCAAATTCTACGTACTACATGAATTTGGAACCTTAAAACTCTAAATCTAAATTTCAAATAGAAAATCTAACTCATTTCACCCAATTCCGCATTCATTCTCATCAGTTCTCAATTTTCCACAATTAATTGCAAAAATGTAAATTTGGATTAATATAATGGCAATTAATATGAAATTTGAATTATGAGGTTCATATTCACCATGGAAAATATTCTAGATACCTCAGTTAACCAATTTATCAGTTTTAGGTAATTTTCCAAGTTATCTCCATTTCACGTAAATGATTAAAATTGCTTTAAAATTTTAAAATCATATTGTAAACTGATTAGAAACAACAAATAGGAATAAATCAAAGACAAAATACTCCAAGATTGATAACAAATTTCATCTATAAAGGAATATGTCTCCATGATAGTGAATATGACTAACTGATCCATTAGTGATGTAAAAAATAATACAAATTCTTACATCAAATCTCCAAAATGGGAAAATAGAACCTGCAAATACTTGTAATTTTATCACTAGGAAGTATCCAATGGCTACTTCCAACAAAAATAGATGAGTACCTCTCTCTCTCTCTCTCTCTCTCTCTCTCTCTCTCTCTCTCTCTCTCTCACACACACACACACACACACACACACACACACACACACACACACACACACACACACACCTTTATTTATTCCTTTCTACTTACTTTTTTAGTTTATATTCCTTTCTTCTTATATTAAATCATATCCTTGCAAACTAGAATAAGATTTGAATTTACTAATTTAAATTCTCTCTCTCTCTCTCTCTCTCTCTCTCTCTCTCTCTCTCTATCTCTCATAAGTGCCAAATTTAAAAATAGTCCTCAAAATGTGTCCTTTAAATATTAATTTAGGCCTTATATAGTGTTTTGAACCATGTGGTTAAATGGTCGGGAACTTATATTTTTCCACTATGGATAGGGTTTGAATCCCCTCTAGTGCATATATGTGTTATATTGGTATTTATATCCCACACGCATCGTGTTCAAGGTAAGATAAGGCTTTAAAACCTATTTCCAATGGAGTTTTTAACATGGCTATGACCATAACTATGTAATGTTTTGTTGGATTAACCATCTTGTTGACCAAATCATCTTTTAGGATTTGATCCTTGTGTGGAGTGTGTGTTGTTAGTTGCATAGTTGGTGAGCCCTCCTAGATCAACACATAGATTGGGCTTGTTTAAGAGTTAGAAATTTAGATGTACCAGTTATCTCAATTCTTGATCTCGGTGTGCATCTCGTTAGTATGAGGTGAGTTGGAAGGAATGTATAGATGACACTAATAACTCAACATCGACTCGGTTGGAATTTTGGTTGGTCCTCCTAGCTCATTCATGATGAGTTGGAAATGAAACTTATTAATAGATGATGATCTCGGTCTCATCTCACCCTCTATCTCAATAAGGTGGTTGGGAAATTTTGATAAAAGTGGGAGATTTTTCCCAAATACACTATAATATAGTTGGTAGATGGATTTATAAGAAAAACATATTACATCATAATATGAAGAAAGGCAACAGGCACCCCTCTTGAAAAGGAGTGAACCCTACACGGCTATTAGGCCCCAAGTGGCATATCATGTGAGATCTACCTTAGACATCGAGAGTGAATGATACAAACCATATATTTTCTTGGGTAGACTGCCACTTTTACACTCACATTCATCCACTTGTTGTGTTATCACCATGCCACATTGGTGTTGTGTAACTTGTACTTAAATTTTGTTAGTTGGAGAGAAAATTCAATAAAATATATCTCTGCATACATTGTCTATTTTTCTCCATTCAAAAGGCATCAAAAAGATATCAATGAGATATTTTGTATGAAACTAGTTTTGGGAATTTTAGGGAACAAATGAATCATCTATATCCTCTAGATCAATTATAATGGTGGAAAGGATTATTTATTTTAGTGTAAGCTTCAATCTTCTTAAAGGTGGTTATATATTTCTAATAGTTAAGTAAAGTAAAAATCTTATGACATTTTTTTAGGTTCACCTTACCATATAGTTTTCCTTAATGTCATCTTGTAAATCATTTATATATTGTACAACTCATTCTTGGTATGATATAAATAGCACAAACTAGCTCAATTATCTAAAGTCTTATTTATACATATTTTCCATTTTCCATTTTTTAAACTTGTAATCAATCTTTTTGTAATTCCTTATCTTGCAACAAATTTAGGGAAGCATATTTTAATAAATATGTGGTAAAACCTATTTCAAGTTCCTTGTAGTTTGGAATTAATTATTAAAGTCGAAAACCATTCATTTATCTTCTTATGTTCCTAAGTTACCAACATATTTAGGTAACTTTATTTTCCTTAAAAATTGATTCGTGTAGACACCCCAAAACTACATACATATTTCCAACTTATCCTCAGTTATCCTTCATAGCCTTTAGAATTGATTAATTAAATTAATTAATTCATGCTTCAATTATATCACCCTTAGAATTAATTAATTTAATTATATTACCCTTTGGAATTGATTAAATTAATTCCTAAACCTTTAGCTAGTTTAATTAACATTTATTAAATAAATGATTAATTATCTTACACTTCATAACTAATTAAATTAGTTATTAAATTGAAAAATAAATATATTTTCCTATTTGGATTCCACTTCACTATCCTATACTACTTCACTTCACTCCACTCCACTTTTAAAACCCTATCTTGGTGGGAGAAACAAATCTACATGTACGTTTTTCTTGCTGCACAAAATAAAAATAATTATTGCCCCTGTAAATTTGCAACTCCACAAACCAAATCCTCTTGTTATTTCAAGAAATTATAATTATGAACCTAGAACTCATTCAAAATATGATCCATGATTCAAGGCCTCACCCTCAACTATAGAAACCATGCCATTCATTTTTAAATGATCCTTGGAATTTGTGTAATTTGCTGCTAACTTCTGCTAAAATTGTCATCCGCATCCTCATGTTTATGAGCTTGTATAATTTACAATTCTACATTTGGAGAACATTTCAAGAGCATCCACAATCCTTTAAAATACAAGATTCTACAATTTGAATACTTCCACAATATTACTTGAGGTTTGTAAGGAAAATATTGGAGAGAGGTATATTGCTCATTTTTGTTTATCTTTCAACTTTGGCTAAGATTTTCACTACTCACATTCTAGCACTCCCGGTGGGACACCAAAACTTCATTAATATTTTTTAGCTTACATTTTATTAATCTAATAAATTTTATTTTCCTTGTTTTTTTCTAACTCGATGTTCAAGTTTAAAGTACTCAGTGCAACAGAGAAGGAGAAAACCCAAAAAAGGTTTTTGGACATTTTTGCTATTTTTTATCATTTCCCAATTCCTTGCACTAATGTGCATGTGCATGTTCTAACATCTTTGTGCATGTGTTTCGAATCTATGTGTGTGCTAACATGTTTATTCACGGAGTTAGTGTTACAAATAAATTTACATTTCATGTGCTTTCGTTGTATTACATGCGCTTACGTTCTATTATATGTGTTTGTGTCTCTTTGCACACGTTAGTGTTTCTTGTTAATACTAGTGCATGTGTTGACGTGACCTCACTATTTTTTTTATTTTCTACTTTAAAAAAAAAAATCTTGTAATTATAACCTTTGTTTTAGGGTTATTTCTTACTCTAATCTTCTAGGTCTATTGTAGTAAGTTAATTTAAGTGCTTATTTTATTATTATCTTCCATTTTTGTCTAATCATAACAAATTCACACGTATGCTCTTCTCTCACACTTTTATAAGCGATCTTGAGAATCAAAAACATGATTTTGTTGTTTTTCATTGTTTTCTCTTTGTTTACCTTAAGAAAAACTTTTAACAATTTTTTTTTGCGGGACGTTCTTACAAGGATTTTTCTTAAAACTACTAACTACAGGTTTTCATTGGTCATTGATTCAAGAAAACCCCTTTATCACCCTTTTATTACATTTTTTTATAAAACTATTTTAATTAAATTTTCAGAGACAAGATTATTCCCGATATCGTTGTAACTATGGGAAGTGCATGGCCAGGGGCTAGAAACTCTTGATTGAGGAGTACCACAGGAACCCCCAAGTAGTCATCCTCTTGAGTAAACAAGCTGACAAAATGGGAACCCCCTCCCAACTAAATAGTATGTATTTTGTGAAATATTAGAGTCAAATATATCCATAGTGGCGACCTGGTTTGATCCTTTAAGTGGAGCAAAATTTGTCTTATCATATCAAGGGGGTAAAGTAAATCTGGAAACTAGCATTAGTACCGCACTCACTTGGGTAGTCTATTGACATTTAGGGAGAGAAATTTATTCTAGGAAGCCACACCTTGACCAAGCCAATCTAAGTTAGAGGCCCACCTTCCATAAACATCATTTTCATCTATTTTTATTTTTACATGTTAGTGAGTTTGTGTTCCATACTCATATTGTACACTCTCCATCTTCATCTCTTTTTGAATCTTCCAAATCTCCTTCATTTGGAATTTTCTTCATATCTTTTCAAATATTCCAAATATCCTTCATTTTTATCTTTCACCATCTCTTTTTGAAACCTCCAAATATCCCTCATTTGGATTTTTCATCACCTCCTTTTGAAATTTCCAAATCCTTCATTTGGATCTTTCATCTCAAATTCATTTTATCTTACCTTAGTCTTAAATATTTGGATTATTTTCCCAAAGTTTAAGAAACTTATTTCCCATCAAATTTAATCCTTGAGTTTTGGATACCCACATCCTTACTCGAGCACCTTCATTCGCAACCTAAGTCTCGACATCAAAATATAAAATTTATCACGGTCAAGTGTCACCACGATCTTATCATTCTATCTTTCTCCTACGTCTTTTAGTTTTATATAGAAATTTTTAAAATTTGAACAATCACCCATCTTACATCTATAAATTTCACATTCACTTTGTCAAACTTTAGACATCATCCTCTTCCATTCTAGCATTCACTTTTCTAGAATTCAAGTATGATCAATCAAATAAACCCCTATTCCATCTTAGCATTCACTTTGCTAAGGGTTGAGTTTATTTTGATCTTCATTTTCACTCACTTCCATCTTAGCATTCACTTTGCTAAGGGTTGTGTTGTTCAATCTTTCAAACCCCTCTTCCATCTTAGCATTCACTTTGCTAAGGGTCGAGTTACCTTAATATTCATCACTAAATCTCTTCCATATTAGCATTCACTTTTCTAAGGGTTGAGTGATCAATCACACCTTTCATTTTTCCTCACCTATTTTAAAAATGGTGAGAACAAGATAAAAAGAATCCTTTCCATATTAACTCCTAAGATGAGGAATAATACCAACTTGAGGAACACCAAAATAACATCTCTTTTAAGGAACAAGCCCAAATCAAAAATATTTTACGAACAAATAAAGACCAATTTTTACTTTGTCTCCTCAAAATGGGAGCAAAACTACCTCCAAACATTAACGATGATGTTTTGAAAACCTTATGAGGTCAACCTAAATCCAAATATAATACATAACCTAAAAAGAATAACCATAATGACATCGGGCTAAGTAACCCAAACACCGATAATAAAGGTAAATCTAGTGCTTCAACACCCGATTCCAACTAAGCCTTGATTGATCAAATTAATGCAATGGAAAATCAATTGTATCTCATATCTTCTAAAGTCACTAATGACACCAACTCTAAATAATCAACAAGGAAAAGTGACGATACATCGAAAACTCATGTTGAGACAAAAAAAAGAGAACAAAAATCTAAAGAATGATAATACTTCATCTATTCCACACACTAATTCACCATTTTCTCAAGAATGGAAAATGATGAAAGACATAATTTCATAAATGCAACAATAACACAAACAATTCAACTTTGATGAGTTGTGTCTTGACCCTTTCGATAAGGAAATCCTATGCATACCCTCCCTAAGATCCTTTGAGATGCCCAAAGTTGAAAAATACAAGGGCAAAAACGATCCACAAGAGCATATCAAAGTATTTTTCATGGCATGCAAAGAAGTGACATACAATTATATATTTTTTTGCGCATCTTTCCTAGAGTTTTAGGAGGTCAACCTTTGGACTAGTTCCTACACCTTCCAAAGGGATCAATCACTACTTTCACAAACTTTTCAGAGAAGTTTGTCAAACATTTATCATTCTACCTTTACTCAAAAATAACAATGATGGATTTGTGTAATGAAAAAAAATGAACCAATGAAAGCATTTCATAATTCTTACAACGATGGAGAGGAATTGCAAGTTGATTCCCATGTTCAATTCCTAAAAAATGTTAAATATCTTCATCCCGCATCTCAACACCGAGTTGTCCTTTCACATGCAGATGCATTGCCTCAATATTTTTGAGGAAGTTATTGAAAAGGGAACTCAAATTAAAAATTCCCTCATTGTTAAAGGCTTAATCAAGCCTCATTCCAAAGATAATGGGCATAACAATAATAACAACCACCACGATAAATCTAAGTACTTCAATTACAACCAAAATGTTGTTAATTATGGTTTCACAAAAATTTGTAATATGCACAACATAAAAATAATCAATCCAAATAGACACATTCTAAAAAACCATCACCATTCCAAGAAGATAAAATCCTCCCCCTCGTGATTACAAATGACGACAATATACATCTTTGGGAGAATATCTTTCAAGCATCTTATGCCAACTAGAAAGTGCCAATATGGTCACTTACCCTATCACATAACCCTTTGTTGAAGGGAAACCTAAGCCATCTTGGTATCAACCCAATACATATTGTGATTTTCATCGCATTGATGGTCATCAAACAAATAGATGCAAGCAACTCTACAATTACATCCAAGACCTCATTGATAATGGAGACATAGCAGTCGAAGACCTAACACCAAATAAAACACCCAATGATAATATAAAGGTGTTTTCCAATCCATTCCCTAAGCATGGTACAACTGGAAAAACTCTCGATAAGGGTCAATCCTAAAATAATGTTAATTTTAATTCAATCATATCATTTTTCATAGACACTACTCCGTGTAAAGTCAAACATCAATTTACACCCCTCGGAGAAATTCTCTCTAGTGCCTTTCATCAATTAGAAAAGGCTAATATGATAAAATATCCAATCACAAGAACCTTCTAGAAAGGGAAACCCAATCCTAAGTGGTATAAAGAATCATAATATTGTGAATACCACCACATTGAAGGCCACTATAAGAATCATTCTTCAAATCTATGCCATTACATTCAAGGCTTAATTGATGATGGAATCATCACAATAGAAATTGACAACAAAGGTATTGAAAATGAAAACACGTCAGCTACTACAACTTCTAATGAAGAGTTGAATGTTGTCCAATATTATTTACATGATAAAACTCAACAAGATCAAGATGAAAAGGGTCAAGGATCTTTAAACCAAAACCAATCAATCTCTCCTCTAGATGTTCTTCTATTAGTTCAATCAGAAATTGAACATGTTTCTAAAAACTACCTTCAAACATCAAACTAGAAATTGAACTTGCTTCAAGGCACCTTTCCTACCAATGATATAAATGAAGACTCTAAACAAGAGGGTCTCTGTCATCAAGCACTTGTTGAGGTTCATTCTATCCTCTCGAGTGCTAGCTCATAGTCCTGATATCCCTAGTCTTTTTGTAGAGACAAGATAACAACAAATTTGGACACTTGCAACTAACTATGTCATCAACTCGTCTATGCCTTACCAATCATTGTTTGGAATTACCGTAACTAGGTTGTCAACTCACCCATGTCTTAACCACTTGAGATCTCAACATGGACTACCGAACTCGCCTTGAGCTTGAGAAAATGTAGATCATGAATCCTTAGCTCCATTTGAATATGTGAACACCACTATTTATAAATGTGACCTGATCCCAACTCCTTACACATATGGTATTAATCCCCCAAGTTATCAAGTGAACAATGATTTTCATGTGTCCCTTTTTGACCTAATAAAAATTGATGGCCTATATCCTTAAGAAAAATAATTGTTTGTAAATCATCAGCCCATTATGGGCCCAAAAAAAAAAGATTTTAATCAAAATTTTAAATTTTCTGAATTGTGTGAACCCAAATCTAGGTTGTGGAATAAAATTAGGAAATTTTTAAAACATCAAAACCTCCAAGTTTAGAATTCATAAATAGTTTCCTAAAAATGAAGCATTTGGGAAAGATTTCTAGAAACTCATAGGGATCATCTAAAAATTAGATTAATTTATCATTTTCCTTGTGTATCCATTGGGCATAGATTCAGCATATAACTTGAAATTTGATCTTGAAATATTGAAAACTCACCTTGAATTTTTCTTTAAAACATTGAACTTGCGTTCTTCTTTTTACTAAACAAAACCAAAGTGATACTTTGTCTCATATCTACACACAATTTCCACAATATGCCTCAAACATATTCCCACAAAATGCCTCCAAGAAAAAAATTTGTACAAAATCAAAATCATACGTATTTTAAGTGAAATTTTACTAAAAACAAACATAAACTACTCCTACTCTAATTTTTTTTTAAAATAACTAAAAAACCAGGGAATGAGTAGGAAAGGTAACTTTATTTCTTGATAAAATACAACCATGTGATCAATTTTGTAACAAGGAAAATAGTTATAAGAGTAATATATATATATATATATATATATATATAGGATTTTCCTTCAAAAATATCAGCTATAAATAGAACATACACCTCCTCTTGGTCTCGCAATCAACTTGTGCAAGTGTATCAACAAATTATTGGCATTTTTGAGCTCTTCCTTGTTTTCTAAAGTGACATGATGTTGGCAACTTTGGCATACGCTCCGACCTAGAAAAATATCTAATTGGACATCCAAATCTTATAACCAATGAACTTATTTTTCTTATTTTCCCATTTCTTTCACACTATCTTCATTACTAGACCTATTGGATGTTTCACCCTTCCCTTCACACTTTTACAAATCCATTTTTTCTTCCCATGAACACTAAGTAAGTGAAAATAGATTTGGACCACAATCCTCCTCTCCAACAAACATCATGAAACTTACAAAATCATTAATTGTAGAGGATAATTCACCCTCTTTATGCCTTTCACGTGCAATATTTTCCACTAAATGTTCCTCTTCCTCCTCCATTTGTAACTTTTTATGAACCTCTATGGCTTTTGAGTGCACTTATTGCTCAATCTCAAGTTCAAACACTTTTTGGAAAACAAGATACTCTCTCCCTTATGTTAAGATGGATGATTTGTGGCTAGTTCGCTTCTTTTTCCATGGTGTTTAAAACAACCAACCCATCTCTTTAATCTTTCAACTCAAAAACATATTTGCATGATCATGGATGCATCCTCCAAGGTTATCAACATGATATTCCCTAATTTCTATCTCATATTGATCACCATTAGCATCAAGAATTACCTCCTCGCATGTAGGCTCATTCAAAACATCCTAAAAATGGATTGATTGATAATAATAGTAGGAACCTCTTTAAGAAAAATAGTTATGGTTTCTTCATTATCATACTTTGATTCATTCCAATCTGAAATGAGTACCTTTTGATTTAAACAATGGTACATACCTCAGCTGATTTTCATTCATTTGAAGGATGGGGACTACTACATAGATTTTGAGGATATTGTTTCATCCAAAATTCTCTCGCTCCAATCTGCTAAACTTTATATTTGTTCTTGCCTATTTGGATCCTCATCAGTTACCTCTCCAAGTATGTTTGTGAATTTCCTTATGGAGAAGGATGAAGAACATACCTACTCACCACCAAAATTTCATCTTCATTGTTAATAAGGAATGGGAATGACATAGCTAATTGGTTTTCCATTCTAGCCATTGGATGGTCTACAATTCATCATGATTTAAACATGGTTCTTCATGAAGTTATTGTGGATTGGGTAAAACTTTTGTTGAGGGTGGGAGAGTTTTAGGTGATAGCGGAAATTTCTCAAGTGCTTGAATATGAGTTCTATACATATGAATTTGGATATATGAAATGGTGGGAGGGTGGAGTTCTTGACTAATTTTGTAGAGTTACCCACGGTAGAGACATATTATCACTTTTAGGAGGAGAATAAATCTCAAGAGGAGTTGAGAAATGGATAGGGTAATGGAACATAGGCTGAGAGGGATAAATGGCTTCAAATGGATGAGTATGAAGGCTATATTGGTGAGGTAAAATATTTCCCTATTAATAGGGTTCCTTATAATTAGACTTCTCAACTTCCATATCATCAATCAAATTTAGCATCTCATTCAAGTTCTCAGCCATTACCTCTAGATTTTGTTAGAAACTAGTGACTGAGAGGGGGGTTGAATAATTCATAAAAAAAAAATCACTTTCTTTTACCAAGTCATACAGTCATCATACAAATCAACCATTCATCAAACATAATCAAATGTGACTTTATTAAATTTGTTGCATTCATCCACAAGTGCAAGAAACAAGAGAGAACACAATAACACCAGATATAAGTAGGAAAACCTTAAAGGGAATAAAACCCACTGAAACCTCTGCTAATATTACTCATTACAAAGGACTTGCAAGAATATTACACATCAAGCAAGATTTGTTTAGTGAGTCACCAACCCCACAAGGAGCACTAACCCTATAAGATGGATACAACCCCTAACATGATCAAACATCAACTAAGATACCTAAATATGAAGAAAAATTATAACTTGTTTCAAAAACAACTAATGGTGATCACTAATTTAGATATCTTCCTTCTATCTGGCTCAAAACATCACTTTAGTTCTTCTTGCCAAAACCCTCCTCCTTTAGGTTGATTTCACACTTTCCCTAGCTCTCCATCACCTGAAATATCTCTATATGATATATTCACATCTTCATTTACATCTCACACAGGTCACAAATACCTCTCACACCTCCATAAGTTCCCTTCTAGGTCACACTTTTTCTCCACTTGCACAACTAGTCATTATGAGCCTTCTAATTTGCTTTTATACCTATTTATTTTCCACAAATCACTTGGGTCTGCCTTAATATGGTAAAAACACTTTCCAAATAATAATAACATGATAAAAATATCATCCAAAGGACAAATTAGGTCACCACTATCACAAAGACCCATCAAAAGCTCCATTGGGACACAACAAGTCTTGAAACCCCAAAACAAGCAACTTGCCAACCAAGGAGTGAACAAGACCAAATCCAACTTTAATAAGAAAATCCATGCACTTATAAATATTATATAAGCACTAAAAACTCTTCAAAAATCATGAAACACACTCATACCAAGCATCACACCATGAAACTCACTTGAGACCATGCTCAACCAAGCACCCTCAAAATTGACCTTCAAAGAACAAGTCATAACTTGCTCATACCTTAGAAAAAACTCAAGTTTGATATATCATTGGAAATATATTGGAGTCAAGATCATGAAAAATTAAAATGAAGTCATAACTCCACCTTTAGTATCCCAAAACTGCTCTTTTACCAAACGCTTAAAATTGCTCTAAAATGCCTAAAAACATGTCCTCATAAATAGGGCACACTTTGAACTTTAGAGGCACATCCATGACCTGAAACCATAATGGAAATGTCTTAAAACTCCCATGATTAAATAAATGAAACATTAGTCAATAGGTTCAATGGGAGACATTTGTAAAAAGAATAAACTTTCCAGAAACTTTCCTTTTTAGGTGGGTACCACAAAATTTCACATGCTCTAAAATACATAATTGGAAATTTGGAGGAGTCCTCTTCATCATAAAATCATCACATTAGAAAAAGGAATCAATTATGAACATGTACAAGTAATTTCTCCCAGTTGTTTCTTAATTAGGGTTTTGAGAGGGTTTCAAACTTGTTTACCTTCTTAACAATCATTCATAAAAATGTGACAATAAAACAACCTCATTATTCTTGGAAAATATTCATAAAAATCCTAATTAACTATGTCAAGGAGATAATGTCCCCAAGAAAATCATACATCCCAAAAATAGCATATGAAAGTTAAGATTTAGCTCTAAAACACACCTTTGAAAACCTAGTTTTGGAAAAAACTCAATATCTTCAAAAATATTCATCACTTGGACCTGAAATTTTACCTGAAACACCATAACAACCTCCTCTAAAGGTACCAATTCTCCTACTTTCTCAAATACATCTAAAACTCTCTCACCACCATGACTTACAAATGCAATATTTCCTTTTTCTCAAGAAACTTGCTTCAATGGACCTCATACATGCACTAAAACCCGAATATTAGCCTAAGATGCCTTCCAAACTTCATATGTAATGCCAAAATACTATTATCATGTATGAAAAATAATGCCCTAATCCATTTCTCATGCCATACACAATGCACTAGATTTATGAATAAATTGTGAATGACTGACTCAACCATGAATCTTCATGAGCTGACCATGATGACACCTTACTGAGACACTTGGACACATTTTCCACATCATACTAATGATTTTTGACATTATACCACATTTTGAGGACCCATATTATGACCATGCATACTATCCCATGCTCTAAGACATCATGACAAGACACTACCAATCAACTGTATACTAAACTATGATTTACACCTCATGAATACTCCTAAACGCTCTTGACTTCCTTTACCATCAATGACCTTTGACATAAATTACAACACTATAGACACAATTACCAACAATCTCCCCCTTTTTCACTAATAACAACCACCTTTAGAAAAATTGATGAAAACTTCAAGACAAAACAACTACACGAATCCATTTTTCATGTTTCGATGCTACTTTCCCCCTTAACATCTATGAAAAGGCTATATGACAAATTAACATGAAAAATTACAACTCATAATGATACTAATGCACAAGACAACTTACTTGTTCACAAGCTCCCCCTAGGACTATAATCTCTTCTCTTAACTTCAACACTACAATAAGAGATCCATGGACCTAGTAAAATAACGCACACAATTCCCCGATAATATATTATCAAAAATTTAGCTCCATACTGCTATACACCTTCTAGGTTTATACCACGCAAAATCAATAGACTCTGCCTCCAAACACTAACACATCACCATTTGGGATCATGAGTGATAAATCCAATCCTCAAACTAAATTTGACAAACTTCACATTACAATAGGATCAACCATAGGACATGAAATACCATCTTATGACTCCCCCTAGAAACATATTATCAATCTTCAACTAATAATGCAAAAACTAGATTTGCCTCCTTGATAAAACACCATGGAAGTGGATTATATCATATGCCACATTCTTGAATCAATATTTCAGTGAATTATGTCTTCTTTTCATGAAAATAGAGTTGTCTTAACCTCTCAAAAATATCACTTTCCCTACTAAGATCATACACATTTATTCAAGCAATATTACATCCTTTCAAGGTACCAACATACCTTACATATCTTGCTGAGATCACTTTGGCACTCTGTTTGTGATAAAAGCTCCCCCTGAGATGCATACCTTGTCTCTATTTCAGAAATCACTTCTCAAAGTTTCCTTGATACCTAAGAGCCTCATCTTTGATCATTGATCCCGATAGACCTTAATACTTACTTTATGCCTTCATGAGACAATAGATGCATGGTACATCCAAAAACCACTCTTCATTCTCAAATAAACACTTTTGATACACCTCAGATCATGAGTCCAAGACATAAGTCAAAGCACAAACATACCTTGAATCAATCCTCAAACCATTATATTGGAGTATTATATCACTTTGTAATGTCCTTTTGTCATTTTCTAAATCCTTTAATACCCCGATTCTTCTTAGTTCATCTTAGACTCATATATACTTGTTTAACTTCAATACAAAACATTGTCTTTCATCTTAAACACATAATGATACAAGATCAGTAGCAATATTATCAACACTTTGATACTGACTTTAAAGAGCATTAGATCCTTTGAGTGCGACACATGCTTAAGAAACACACAATACTTGATTGAATCTCTTTAAAATTATTTACCATGAAATCATGACCATACTTGATTTCAATACTTTGAGCATGCCAACAAGAGCACAAACCTTTATCATGCATTTGATCCCTTTTATGGAATACTTGTCTTGAGAAAACAAGTCTTGAATGAAACTAGAACATGCCTTTTTCTCGGGATATAAATGCAGACCTATCTATCTCCATATGAGATCTTCTTAGATCCTTGAACTCCTAGACATATTCTCAAGAAAAATAACATGCCTTAAAATCTCAACCTTACTTATAGATCCAACCCAAATATTATTAGATAAATCTTCAACCTCAAGATCCATTAAACTAATGACACTAACAAGATTTTTCCGCAGTTATCTTCAAAACATTATGAACAGGACAAGATTATACCATCTTGGAGTATATTAGTCATGATCACCTTAAGAATTCTTAACACAATTTCAAACTCGAAAACATCTTCTTTAATTCATACATGCTTCAAGGATAATATTTTTTACCTTTTGTATTTCTTCAAACAACATGACATTGAGATAAACCAAGGTCAACACATTAGCATGTTTTCGGGGTTTTGCCATGTGGTGTCGTTTGATTAGTTTTTATGTCATTTTTTTTCTTTCGTGTTATTTCTCAAACTGGAATGCAATATGTTTTGGTTACTTCCACGGACTTCACGTCTGCTAAGATAATTTGTGTGGAAATTTTATGGAAAGGTGACATGTTCCCCCTTGTTTTTAGTTAGCTCCACATGTTGCCTCCTATTTCGGCCACGTGGTTCTTCTATTTTATGGCGCTAAATTATTTTTTATTCATTGCATTTTTTAACTCTGTTATGGACCCAATAATTTATTTGTCTTAGTTAAAATTTGGGGACTTCACATCTGCTAGGGGGATATGCATTAGAATTTTATAAAAATATGACATGCGCCCTATTGCATTGGTTTGATATTTGACACGTGTCGAAACACGCTTCGTTCGTGGATTTAAAAATTCATTTTGTACCGCAGTTATAAAATTTATTTGTACCATGGGTTTTTAATTTCATTTGTACCATAGGTTTTCAAATTTCTTTATTCACTAGGTTTAAAATTTTCTTTTGTACTACGGTTATTCAATTTTTTTTCTTTGTACCGTGGGTTTTGAATTCCTATGTACTACAAAATTAAAAATTTATAACTTTTTCTCCTCTTCTCTACATCACTTTGCAGCTTGTTTTTTGAGTTCGAGACTTCCTTCTTGGTTCTTGAACCTTGTTTAGATTTTTTTATCAAGATAAAGCCATTTTATTCAAAATTGTAATCCATTGCACTCTGTTTTTTAAATTTTTCTTAAAATGGCTAGTTCCTCTAGTTTTTCAATGGATAAATCTCAGTTATTAAATGGAACTAATTATAGTATTTGGAGAGTTAGGTTAAAATCATGTTTCATGGCTAGAAAGCTATGGGATATTGTAATTGGTGTGGAAAAATGACCCACCAAGACTTGCAAATCCTGAAAATCTTAGCTCCTTCTCTCAAAGATCGTAGGAAGCTCTGTCCATCCTATTGCAAAGCATAAGAGATGAATTTTTAATGCATATAGGTCATATGGATTCTCCTGTTGATGCATGGAAACAATTAGAGACTATACATGAAGGCAATCATCTTTCTAAGATAATTAAGCTAATTTTATAATTGTTTACAACTCCTATGAAGGGGGTGAGAAAATAGTTAATTATCTAGCTAAAATTAAGAATATTAAAGCTCAGTTGGATGGATGTAATTGTGAATTATTTCAAGATAATATTTTGTATTTCATTATTCAGATAAATATTCATGAAAAATTTAGGAACTATATCTCCATTCTTAACTCTAAATATCAAAATGAGAATGATCTACGATATGGATATTACGTCTTCTTTGTTGATTCAAAAAGAGTGAGTAATGGAAAATTTGTATTCTAAAGAGGATCTCACTTAGACTCTTCTCACTAAAGAATCAAAAAGTAAACATTCTAGATTCAAAAATCAAAAATCAACTTTTAAAACTCCTAGTAAAGACAAGAAACCAAGAAATTTAAAAGTTAGTTTTGATGGTAACTGTCATTTTTGTGGAAAATTTGGCCATAAGAAAGAAGATTGTAAATTAAAAAAGAAGTCAAATTTCAGAAATAAAAAATGGAATAAATCATATCAAAATCAAGATGAAAATGAAGAGAATAATCATAGAGTTGATGTAGTAACTCTATAAACTACATCTATCACCTCTAAATGAAAATCATGTCTTATTTTCTTGTATGATTTGATTATCTATTCAGATCAGTTATCTATCAAGTCTTATCTCACTATTTAAAGGCTTAGAATAAGATATTGAAGGTATATATGTTTTTTATAAAACATTTCCTAACATGGTTAGTTGTTAAGCATATTGTTATGATAGTTGTTATACAACTAGTGTTTAACTTTTACAGTTGGTTAAAAGTGAAATCATATGATTTATATTATGCTTATTATGATATTATGACTCTAACCATGTTGATGTTGTGTTGGATATACATTTGGATTTGTGTTCAAGTGTTTTTGGTGTAGGTGCCATCACTTGGAGCAGCAAAAGAGCCATGTGGCTAAAGATGTTGAAAGTGATACACATGGGAGCTAAAGGAAGTATTCCTCTTCTATGTGAAGGCCAAATTGCTCTTGATAAAGAATCTAGTTCAACATCAGAGATCAAGTTGTAGATATCTTCACCAAGCCACTATGTGCTATGAAGTTTTGCAAGTTTTGTGCCTTGTTGGGCCTATTAGAGTTTCCATTGAGGGGGAGTGTGCATGACAATGCCACCTCTTAACGGCTTGTTGTAAACTTCCTCCACTTTGTGATAAGTAAATGTTTCACATTATGTGAATTTACTTGTAAATCCCAGCGAAGCATTAGTTATGGGAATGCATTGTTTTATAAAGGGCTTAATAATATGATACAAGTATTCATATATAAGTAACTTGTCCTAATAATTTTTGTATGGGAAGATCTGTAGGATTCCCCTTGTTAACATGCTAGCCTGAATCATTATAGATGATGTATGAATCTATAAATCCTTTTGTAGAAAAAGTTAATTTGGAATATTTTTTCTTCCTACTTAACATTAAGGGTGAGTGTTAGGATAATAATGTCAAGTGGGGATACCTTTTGGTGGACCACCACTTCACGACCCCTTTGTTTAAAATTTTATTTAATAAAAATTATTTTTTCGGTATTTCACAATTAGAGTGAAATGGTAAGACTGATTCACCCATCCTCTCTCTCTCTCTCTCTCTCTCTCTCTCTCTCTCTCTCTCTCTCTCTCTCTCTCTCTCTCTGTGTGTAATGATCCCTCATGGTATTGATATCATGCTAAGTCAAGATCATCGTGATCATCATATTATAATTACGAGAATTTGTTCGAAATTGATCTATGAAGACCGAGGAGAGAAGTGGAAGTGTTGGGTTAAATCTTAAATGAAATTAAGAATACATATAGTGCTTTATTTCAGTGGGGTTTTTTCCTTCAGGTTTCCCCACTACAAATATGGTAATCCTGTCTATTTCCTTTATTGTTATTTTATTTCATCTCTTGTTATTACATTCTATAATCTGCAATCTATATTCAACTAAATCTATAGTTAATTTAACTGCACATCATAATCTATAATCTTTAGAAAATGTATTATGTGGATCTATAATTTGTTAATTATATCTTCTTGTCATTTCCCTAACATCATTCAATGAGGAATGACTCCATGAAGCACATTTGTACCACATCGTCAATAACTAGGTATTCTCATATTGTCACTCTATTTTCCAATCTTGTCTCGTAAGACCATCTATCATCTTGCTTCATTTGATGTCTTTCTTCATAGGCCTGAAAAACATCATTTGTAGACCCTTTCCATTATCACTCAACTCATATCCTCTTCAACATATCCAGAATCATATCTTTCAAGCTCAAGTTAACCTACTCTTAAAATCATCAAGGCACCTACTTGATACACATCAACTACTCTCAATATTATAAACATACCATTTTCATGGTTTATTCAGCCAAGTAAGCTTATTTTATGGAAGTAAACTGATCATACCCATATTTTGAACTATTAACCCTATGTCTTGTAACTATGAATAGTCAAAAGGACTCCTTTATAGTATACAAACCTTTCATGATCATGCACTTGACATACTTGTAGCTTCCTGCCTTCAAAACTTGACTCCCAACTTGTGCACCTTGTTTTCAAAACTTAAATATCCATGTTTATCCTTTCATGATGACACTTAGATCATATCACGAGATCTTGTAAACCTTGATGGACCTCTAAGTTCTTTACCATATCATTTAATACCCAGTTCTTGCATATCCTGCACCATCTTGAGAATTTATTGTCAAATACATAATAGATTCCACTTGAGATGATATTCTCTCATTTAGTTGATGACCCATAGCTCTGTCATACACCAAATAAGAAAATTTTCCTCACTTTTGAACAAGCCTTCAAGGCTTCATACGTTCACACCTGCAATCTCTAATATCAAAACTTTCAACCTTTCTAGAATAATTGACTTTACCATTAATTGTAAACTTTTCGTAGCTTCTCTCAAGACTAGACCATGGACTCTTAAAGACTCACAGATATATACATACTTTGAAAACCTTACCAAATCCCCCTCTAATAGAATTCTCATAATACTCGTGACATAACAAGTATAAACTCTCAATACCATTCGAGATAGATTTGACTAACAACAAGAACATATACCGAGATAGAGACATCCTTCTTGTGACATAAATTTATGCATGAGATCAAGAACACACCCAATTTTTACTTGCAATACTTTAGAAAGAATCTCATATGTAGACACAAACACACAACTACAAAAACCTTCATACGATACCACATACCTTTCAAAACAAGACTTGATGAACAAAGAAAAGCTAGACTACACATACCTTAATAGGACTGAAATAATCTATAAGATCCAACAACCATGTTTCCCCATGAGATGAACATCTTCTACAATCCTAGAGAAGACACTCCATTTCTCTTTAGATCATTCAAATAGTATGTAATCATCAAATGAGCCCAATGACTCTATCCTCTCTTTATCAATCTTGAAAATTCTATTTGAAGTCCTTTCATTCTCCTTGAATGACTTTTCAGGCATGATAATTTCATCTCCTATATCTTCATATTCTAATTGGAAGCCAAACAAACACATGTGGTTTTATTCATTTACAATTAGGTCTAGCAGTCCTCTATGACTTGTATTAGGCTTGACCATCATAATTACCTCCTTCTTGATCTTGTCAAATTTTTTTGGCATCTTGATTGAGCTTGACTCTTGTTTGATTTGGATTTCCTAATTTTCCTTCTTTCTCCTTTAAACTATCAATACTTTATACCTTCTTATCATGCTTTGGATCTTCATATCTTATACTCTTCTTATCATACTTAGAATTAGTTTTCTTGACCTCATCTCGCTTGATCAACATCCTTGACTGTCATAGTTGTACTCATTTTTTCTTTAACTAATTCTATAGGGTCATTATTCTTGGTTTCCTTCAATGTACTTGGTCCTTCCTTAGTAGATATTCTAGTAAATATTTTCTTGTCTTAAATTATCTTACCTTTATCGGCCTTCTTGCTTTGAAAAAATATTGTTATGTGACATGATTCATGATAAGTGAAGCAGGCAACATTATTTTTCCTCTTGATTGAAATGGTCTTAGATTCCAGCTACAATTCATGGTTTTGTGACCATACTCACAAAATGAATAACATTTTCCTTTGAAATACCTTTCATAATTCCATGAGTACTTATCCCTTGAGAACCATCGTAGAATTCTCTAGCTCTATGGCCAAAACCATGACAAGTATAGAAATATCCATTGAAAGAAGAACCCTACTTCATTGCATTGGGTTTTCTAACAGGGTTATACCTTCTTGAATTAGTCTTCTTTGTCTCCTTCTTTGTTGCTTAAGTAATTGATTAAGCCTTTTCATCAATGTGCTCTCCTTCAAAGCCTAAACATGTCTTGCCACTAGCTTCTTTTATCTTTCTAAGATCCCATATAGAGCCTCAGAACTCTTCTCCAATATTTCATACATTTTCAACCTTTTGGATGCACCTTCTAGATCAGATTCCAAATATCTCAACTTAAAGTCATACACGAAGAAAGCTTCTTCTTTGAATTTTAGGGCTTTTATTACACTCTTGACTTGTGATTCCAAATTTTGAGGGCTTGACCATGATTAACCTCAATGCAGCTTATTTTCTCTTGCAATCCATGGATTAGGTTTGAAAAATATCAAGATTTTCAAAAAAGCTACAATTTTGAATAGTGGGGATCTTCGAAAAAGAAGGTATTTTGAATAATCGAGATATTAGAAAAAGTCTATATTTTTTAAAAATTCATTTATTTCATACTTATTCAAAGTCACCAAGAAAGTCTCAACTCCATATGATTTTCCCATTGTGCTTATATGATCTCCTTCAAGTTGTTAAACTTTCTCGATACCAATTGTTATAAGCACAACGACTGGGGGTGAATTATTTATACAAAAAAATTACTTTATTTTACCATGTCATACATTCATCATTCAAATTAACCATTCATCATACATAATCAAATGTGATCTTATTAAGTGTGTTACATCCATCCACAAGTGTAAGAAACAAGATAGAACACAATAACACCATATATAAGTGGGAAACCCTCAAGAAGAATAAAATCCACTGAAACCTCTAATATTACTCATAACAAAGGACTTTAAAGAATATTACACATCAAGCAAGATTTTTGTAGTGAGGCACCAACCTCACAAGGAGCCAAACCCTAGTTTAGTAGAGCACCAAACCTACAAGGAAGCTACAACCTCCTAAGATGACCAAGAATCAACTCAGCCAACTCGAGGATGAAGATCAATTTTTATTTTTTGGACAAAAATCTAATGGTGATCACTAATTCATCTATATTCCTTCTATCTTGCTCAAAACATCACTCTAGGACTTCTTTCCAAAACCCTCTTCCTTTAGGATGATTTCACACTTTCCCTAGTTCGCCATCACTAGATCTCTCTCTACGATATATTCACATATTAATTTTCATCTCACATAGTTCAAAAATACCTCTCACACCTCCACAAGTTCCCTTTTAGATTGCACTTTTTCTCCACTTGCACAACTAGTCATAATGAGCCTTCTAATTTGCTTTTATACGTGTTTGTTTTCCACAAATCACATGGGTCATACTTCATATGGTAAAAAAACTTTTTACATCATAATAACATGAAAAAATATAATAAAAATGACCAAGTAGATCTCCACTATCACCAAGACTGCCAAAAGCTCCATTAGGACACATAAAGTCCTAAAACCCGAAAACAAGCAACTCACCAACCAAGGAGTGAACAAGACCAAAAAAACTTCATCAAGGTAAGCCACAAATTTATACATATTTTATAAGCACTCAAAAATCTCTAGAAATCATGAAACACACTCATACCAAGCATCACACCTAGAAACTCACTTAAGACCATACTCAACCAAGCACCCTCAAAATTGACCTTCAAAGAACAGGTCATAATTTGCTCATACCTTCACAAAACTAAAGTGTAATATATCATTGGAAATATATTGGAGTAAGGATCATGAAAAATTAAAACCAAGTCATAATTGTTAGACCACGATTGCCATTAGACCAAAACCCATAGGTGTTAGTCTTTGCTACAATCACCAGAGTTAGGATCTATGAGAGGCGGTTAGTCCATGTCACGAAAATCATGGGGGCATTGGACATACATGCCAACAATCTCCCCTCAACGTTTCTCGAGTGAGTTTTGAACTCAAGACTTGTCGCTCCGATACCAATTGTTAAGAAAAAGATACTAATGAGAGGGGGTGAATCAAGTATTATGATTATTCTTTTAAATTTAACACTTAATCTCATATCCGTAATCACAATTAATCGGTTTCACAGAGAATATATCAAAGCACTCAATGAATGCAAAGCAAACCAACACACCGCAAATAGACACAGATTTACATGGGAACCCTTTCGGGAGAAAACCACAGAGAAAATATTCCTTATTATATTTCTAAAATGTTTGTAGGCACCAACCTACGAGAGACACCAATCCCCAAATTACAATTTTGTAGGCACCAACCTACTGGAGCACCAACCCCTTTTTCTAATCACCAACTCAACAAGAGACACCTATCTCTTTAAATATGAAGGCACCAACCTTGCTCACAAAAAAAAAAAAAAAAAAAACTCTTTTTATCTTTTTATGTTGTTGTTGCTTCAACAAGTGATAAAACAAAACTCGCTGCTCGAATATCCTTTTTTATTTATTTCAATCCCTTCACATAAATAAATCGTTGCAAATTTTCATCAAAAATAAATCTTCCCTTCACTCCTTTTTATTTCATATTCTGCTCTTCCTTTTCTCTCTTCACACAAAATATTCAATATGTTTGCTTTTTTTTAATGATTCTATCTCCTTATATATCCTTCTCACATCCTTTCAAAAAGACACATCATTCTAACCAACACAAACTTTCCATTATTTAATTAACACAACTTAATTAAGTGCATTAGTCGGCTTAAAACCAAAAGTAATTAATGCAGCCCATAAAAATTATTAAATGCACATTAAACAATGCAATATACTCCATTAAATGCACTGGCCCTTTCTTTAATAAAATTGCTGTCATCATTAAATCATTGTCAGCCATCATTAAATCTTCTTTTTCACCATGAAACATGGCATATGAATGCCTTAAAATGCTGATATCTTTCTCATATGTACAGTTGTGTATATCTCACTTATACCATGTAACAATACTTCTTTTCATGTAGTTAAACTTTCATTTTCAGCCTTTCTATACTGCTGGTTATTTCCGTTACTTTCTACCATTTCCATCAACATCCGTCAATAGTTCCGTCAACTTCCATTGTCAACATCCATCAATATTTCCGTCAACATCCGTCAATAGTTCCGTCAACTTCCATTGTCAACATCCGTCAATATTTCCGTCAACTTCCGTTACACATTTCCATTAACCAAATACATCAATGATTAAGCCTTTGACATCAATGACAATATTTCCAACAATCTCCCCCTTTGTCATTGATGGCAACCTTCAAAAAAACTTTTCTGCAACTCCCCCTTGCTGTAACTCCCCCTTACAGTCATTCTCCCCCTTTGACATCAATGGCAAAGGGCCAATCTAGGAGATAAATATTGCAATTTTTAGCTCCCCCTCAACCGATGCTTCTCTTGATTTTTCAATGGGAAGAAGCAAAGGATATTACTCCCAACTTCTGTCGTAGATATTCAAATTTCCCCTTTGGAAGTGGCTTGGTGAAGATATCTACTATTTGTTCGAATGTAGCAACAAATTCCAACTTTACCTACTTTTTTGCCACCTGCTCTCTTAAGAAGTGATATCTTATGGGAATATGCTTTGTTCTGGAATGCATAACCGGGTTCTTTGAAATACTTATCACACTGGTATTATCACACAATATGGAGATTGGATGATCATACTCTACTTTGATATCTTTTAAGGTTTGCTTCATCCATAAAATTTGAGTACAACATAACACTACTGCTATATACTTTGCTTCTGCTGTGGATAAGGATACAAAGTTTTACTTCTTACTTAACCACGATACTAGGCTATCTCCAAGGAAAAATGCTCCTCCACTTGTACTTTTTCTATCATCCACACATCCTGCCCAATCTGAATCGGTATAAGCTACCAATGTGAAGTCTTTACCCCTTGGGTACCATAACCCATAATCTGTAGTTCCCTTTAGATATCTAAATATGCATTTTACAGCTTGCACATGTGTTTCTTTCAGCCCTGCTTGAAAATGAGAAACCATACCCACTGCTTGCATGATGTTTGGTCTGGATGCCATCATATATAGTAAACTCCCAATCATTGATCTATAGAGAGTTTGATCAACATTCGAAGATTCATCATCTTTGCTCAACTTAGTCCCGGTAGCCATAGGTGTGCTAACAGGTGCACACTCCCCCATACCAAATTTCTTCAACATTTCCTTCACATACTTGGTTTGGGATATAAATATTCCTTTATTAGATTGAGAAATTTGCAGTCTAAGGAAAAATGATAACTCTCCCAACATAGACATCTCAAAATCCTTTTGCATGTCTTTGACAAATTTCTTGGACATTTCCTCATTGTCTCCTCCAAAAATTGTGTCATCTACATATACAACAACAATCAGTTGGTGCTCACCTATATTTTTAATGTAAAGATTGCTATCAGCAAGTCCTCTCTTGAACCCTTGGTCTTGTAGGTACTTATCAAGCCTTAAGTACCATGCTTTGGGAGCTTGTTTTAATCCGTACAAGGCCTTTTTCAACTTACACACATAATCTTCATTTTCTGATAGGAGGAACCCTTCAGGCTTTTCTATGCATACTTCTTCTTCTAACTTCCCTTTTAGAAATGCTCATTTAACATCCATTTGATAGAATTTGAAGTTCTTGAGTACCAAAAAGCAAGAAACATTCTAATTTCTTCTAATCTAGCAACAGGAGCACAAGTTTCTTCAAAATCAACACCTTCTACTTGAGCATACCCTTTACATACTAACCTTGCCTTGTTTCGAGTGACTTTCCCATCTTCATTCAATTTATTTCGGAATACCCACTTAGTGCCAATCACATTCTAATCCTTTGGCCTAGGTACAAGTTCCCATGTTTCATTCTTCTCAATTTGATCTAACTCTTCCTCCATTGCCTTTATCCAATGTTTATCATGGTTGGCTTCTGCAAAGTTCTTCGGCTCTATTTTGGATAATAAGGATAAATTTATTGGTTCTGATGCACTTACAATTCTTCTTCTTGTCTGTACTCCATCATCAAGGTTTCCAATGATCTGACTTTCAACATGATTCTTCTTAACAAAACGAGATGGTGTTTTGGTGTCCTGCCTTTCAGATTTACTTAATTTTTCAACATCTTCTTCCTCTTCTTTTTCTTCTACTACCTCGGGTATTTCTAAGGGATCTTCTGTAGGTTCTTTATCTTTTTGATTCACGATTTCATCCACTCTCACATTTGCACTTTCTACTATAGTTTGTAGTCTTTTGTTATAGCATTTGTAGGCTTTGCTTTTAATAGAGTAGCCAAGAAAAATTCCTTCATCCGCTCTTGAATCAAATTTTCCCAAGTTCTCTTCATTTCTTTTAATAAAGCATCTACTCCCAAACACTTTGAAATATTTTACAGTAGCTGTTCTTCCTTTCCACAATTCATAAGGAGTTTTGTCATGATTAACTATGATTTGCCCTCTATTCAAGATATGAATAGCTATATTTACCACTTCTCTCCAAAATTTATTTGATATCTTCTTTCTTCTTTATTTCTGGAGCATTTACCTTTTGGTTCGATTTAGATGGTTCTACAAAATCACTTCTATAAAATCTTGCCATATGTCCATAGTTATTGCAGTTATAACAAACAATATCTTCAACATAGTTCGATAAAGGAGCAAAGGAGTTGCGATTTCTATTTTAGAATCCATACACACCTTTGTTCTTTATATTGTTGTCTCTCACCCATATTCTACAATCTATTGCTTTATGACCAAAATGATTACAATAGAATCAATAGCCATAGAAAGAATTTTCAAACCTAGACATGTGAGTATATCTTGGAGGATTTGGTCTTCTAAACTTGTTCTCATCTTTGCTTTCCTTGTAAGAAGTGTTGATCTTCATAAATCTCTTCTCCCTTTTCAACTCTTCATTCTTCATAGGTTCCTTGAGTGTCTCTGCATAGGTCTTTGACTTCTCTGCTCTTGTCCCTTTCGACGACTCTATACCTTTTGTGTTAGCGGTGTCTTGTCTTTTCGTATATCCAAGACCAGTCTTGTCGGATGTTGACTTCTGTTGGTTCAGAATTTCATCTAGTATCTCAGTAATTTTCTTGAATTTTAGATTACTTGTAACTTTAGCATTTTCCTTTTCCAAGTCCTTTCTCAAAGCAACGATCTCTGACTCACGCTTTTCGCAATCTTCTTCCTTAGTCCTTAGCTGATTTCTTAATTCTTCTTCAACTTGTTTTTCTTATTCAATTTGGGTTTTTTGATCCACGATTATCTTTCCTGATTCTTCAAGAGATTGTGATATCTTATCTTCAAAGTTACGATCTTCTTCTTCATACTTTAGGATCTGTAAATTTTGTTTCTAATTTTTCTTTTTAAGATCTTTCAACTCTCCCAAGGCACAGATAAGTTCCTCTTCAAGATTCACTTCACCTTTTTCTTCCATGTCTTCATCTCTTTCTAAGTTATCTTTTATAGCCATGAATAATATTTCTTCATTATTGCTATCTAAGTCACTTATCCCACTTTCTTCGGATGATCTACTACTTCCTTTTGAATATAAGATTTTCTTTTGCTTTCCAAATCTTTTCTTGCCTTTGTTTTTCTTGAATTCCCTTTTGAATTTAGGTTTTCTTTCCTCATCATCGCTATCTTCTTTCTCTGGACACTTAGCTGCAAAATGACCAATTTTACCACAGTTAAAACATTTAAATGGTAACTTACCTTTGTACTTTCCAAATCCTTTCTTTAACTTTCGAATGAACAAGGCTTCTTTATCATCTTCTTCGCTACTTGAGTTCTCATTCGACTCAGGTTCTTTGATTTTCTCTTTCTTTGAGACTTTGAATGCAACTTCCTTCTTTGATGGTCTATTTGACTCAGTCCTCATTTCATACATGGTCAATATTCCATGTAGTTCGTCCATGCTCAACTTATCAAGATCCTTCATTTCTTCAATGACAGACACCTTAGCATCAAATCTTAATGGTAGAGATCTTAGAATCTTTTGAATGATTATGGATTCTTCAATATTTTCGCCTAACCCTCTTATGGCATTGACAACCTCATCCACGCAAAGAAGATAGGATGCAACATTCTCCTCATCCTTCATTTTTAGGCTCTCAAATTGTCTCCTATGAGTTTGAAGCTTAGCCCTTTTAACCTTATCATCACCTTCATAAATAGTTCGAAGTTATCCCTTTTAACCTTCATCACTTTAAAAACTCAGATTCTAACAAGCTACATAGGATAGCATTCATCGCCTTGGAATTGTTTTCAAAATCCTTCTTTCCGGCTTGATCTATTGGTGGAACTGATGGGATTGTATATCCAACTGTTACTAATTGTCAAATATCAAACCCTAGTGCCATTAGATATGTTTTCATTCTTGTGCTCCAAAATGCATATTTTGTTCCATCAAACAATGGAGCCTTGTTTTAAGAAAAATCTTCTTGTACTTGATGAGTAGCCATAAGTGCTTATGAGATCTACCTTATAATTGTTAGATTGTTTCGAAGGCACACGCCCGATACTAATTGTTGGACCAAAATTTCCGTTAGACCAAAACCCATAGGTGTTAGTCTCTGCTACAATCACCGAGTTAGGATCTACGAGAGGCGGTTAGTCCATGTCATGAAACTCACGGGTAGCGCTGGACATACATGCCAACAATAACTCCACAGCACCTCTAAAAATGTGCTTTTCCCAAATTGGTCAAAACTACCCCAAAACTGCCTAAAAATCAGTCCTCATAAATAGGGCACACTTTGCACTTTAGAGGCACAAACATGACTTGAAACCATCATGGAAATGTATTATAACTACCATGATTAAATAACTTATACATTAGTCAATAGGTTCAATGGGAAAGGTTGGAGCTCAAAATTACACCCGTCATAAATTAGAATGATCCAAGGATTTGAGGAAACATGGGATTGTCTCCAAGTTGTGGGACTTGCAGATCGAGACAAACCTTCAAAGAAGGTTGGTTCCTCTACCTAATCCTACTTGCTAAAAATACTCCTAAAAAGGTAAATTCATCTATCTAACTCTACTCTTTCATTCCAAGGGACTAAGGTGAGAAGGAGGTGCATAAAATGAAATTCTACACTAAGGGGAGGTGATAGCACCGAGGAACAAGGGGAAGGACACTCTCAAATGAGGAAAAATGGGATTAAAATGAGGGAGGAGAGGGTAGACATGAGTGACACAGTCCAAAACAACATTTAAACCACCATTTTGATGGAACACAATAGATACAAACCCTATAAGAAGAATAAAACATACACAATGTACATGTAGATGCAATGAAAAGAAATAAAATGTAATAGAGCACAAGATAGGAAATATAATAACCAAATAACAAGTATTTTATTTCTTCAAAAAGATGAAAAATCCATTACAGTGAAGGAAAAAGGAAATGATCACCATGTAGATATCCAAATTTGAGGCATGTAACTCAAATAAAACACTTGTGCAACACTCATGTGATGCCTTTTCTTTCCAATAATATTCCCCTTACAAATGAGAACCACTTTAGAATTTAGAGAAAATGGGAGAAAGAGAGGAGGGAAAATAGAGGGAACTCAAATTCTTGATTCCACCCACCAACAACATGCATTAAATATCTTAAAATAGGTATGGGCACCCTTACAAATTCATTCCCCAATGATACGTTTCTTGTGGGAGAAGGAATGGGCACCACAATTTAGAAATTTTGGTTGTTGAGCTACATGTACCGCATCTTTTAATTCCATGAATGTTTTCATATTTTCACCCACCCACCCTCACCTAAATTAATATTTCAAATCTCCATGGTGTAGAGGATGACGATAACTTTCCAATGGTATCAATGTTGTGAAATTTGGAGTACTAGGGAAATATATATGGCCATGCAGATTTATGGGGCTCGGGAAGAACACAGAGTTCTCTGCGCTTCTCCATAGTCCGCAATAATGTATTTGTGCTTTTGGTGCGGGTGGATTGGGTGATCAGTGAACTGAGGAAGTGTGGAAGAGTTCCTTTTGTTCTATTAGGGCCTGCCTTTTCCACATTGCTCATCGATTTGGGTTGTGTGTGGAGGATCACATAATGGGTGGAACTATGGAACAGTTCCACCCAAGCTCTTGGTGCCTGCAAGTCTTTCTTCCCCACATTGTCTATTCCCTACAACTTTGTGTTTCTTGTAACACTCTCCATCTCGCTTTACATTTTTTCCTAACCATTTATTTAATCAGTCAATTCACCTTTGCAGGAAACCAATGTCCCAATGGAACTTTTCGTCCGCCGCATAGTTCCTCTACATCTCATATTATATGCATCACACTGCTAGCTCACCCAAAATTCTTTTTGTTATGCCCAAAAGCTCATGCGGGAACTGTTCACTGTAAGAATCATTCCATTTGTTCTAGAAATATCTGCACTTTTGACCATAATACTCTACGTCCTTTAGTTAGTTTCAAGAAGTCTCATGTGGAGAACTAAAGGCTCCAATGAACTTGTTATGTCCGTTCCTCCTAGACACGAAAACCCACAATACACTATAGAAGACCCTTTTTTATTTTTTTTACTAAGTATGGAAATGAGGGGCTAGGAAAGGGGGAAATGAATGTTCCAAAACCAATTTTCTCTATTTTTGATCAGTTTACCTCACCCAAGTTCAAGAGAATTACCTATTTTTCTAGTTTCTTCTCCAAGGCTCCATCACACTACCTTATCTCATAGTTGTCCAATTGGCCAATTTGCAGGGGGTGCAAAATTGGATAACAGTTTGGTGACTCACGGGGTAATATGCCTACTATATTGAAGAGATCAATGGCCTTGAAGCATCCATTGGGCATGGAGTCAACCTGATATTTTGAAAATTGATCTAAAACTTGAATATCTTGCCCCTAAATCCATCGAAGACTTTATTAGAATTGTAGTTGTTTTTTCATGTTTGAACTAATTATTCTCATTATAATAATTTTCTGAATTAAGTTTTATGAGAGTGGAAAATTGTCTTGATTCTAAAATTCCACCACAATTTCTGGAAACCATGATGAAACTAAGCAACATCAGCCCCAACCTTAAATTCATACAAGCTTGATTTGAATTTTTTTACGTTCTCGTTGGAATACTCTTGAAAGTTGATTTTAGTTTCTCTACATTTGACTCTTTGAGATATTTACAACTGATCCTTGAAACCTTAACATTCTTCCCAACTCATACTTCCTCTAGAATCCTCCCATAAAACATTGTGCAACAAAATCATACCACCTACGAGAAAACAAAACACGTGTAAAGCACTCGGGAAATGAAACTACACTACCAACAAGACAATGTGCTAGCAACACTTAGAGGAATTGAAAACTAATCTACTATGTAATGTAACAACTTAATGAGAATGCTTGAGATAAATCCCATTGATTGGGATTTGTAATGCATTTCCATCAAGGTCAAATAACTCAAAAGAGTTGGCTTCTTTGCAAGCACTAATGATATATGGCCCACTCCAAATTGCATCAAATTTAGAGTGTCATCCTGGTTTAGCTCTGTCTACATCCCATTTCAAGACCAGATCACCAAATTTGAATGTCTGAGTTCTATCCCTTTTATCAAACCACTGTTTGGTTGATTTTTGATGTTGTTCTAACCTGATCATGGAATAATTTCTTAATTCTTCAAGCTCAACCAGTTCTGCCATTCTGATTTCTCTTTGATTTGCACCCTCAAATTCCAATTGTTGAGCTAATTCAAGTGAAGGAAATTCAAGTGACAAAGGAATTCGACTTCTTTTCCATAGACAATTTTGTATGGGGGCTCCCAATTTATTTCTTCATTGTGATCTTGTCATCCCAAAGAGAATTTCTCACCTTTGTATGCCATTGTATTTGATTGATATCCATTTTTCTCTTCATGATCCTAATCAAGTTCTTGTTAGTGGATTCTTCCAAACCATTACCTTGAGGGTAGTAGTTGGAAGAAGTATTTAAATAATCCTAAGTCCAAGATCCCAATCAAAAAAATTTGATCCTAAGAAAGATTTTTCATTATCAAAGATGATAGTTTGAGGGATACCAAACCTTGTCACAATGTCCTCAAGGAAGTCAAAGATGACTAATTCAATTGCTTCCTTGAGTGGCACAACCTCTATCCACTTGGTAAAGTAATATGTTGCTATCAAAACCCATTTATGACTAGCACTTGATGGAGGATTGATCATGCTAATGAAATCAAGACCCCATTGGGAAAATGGTTGATCTTCTTGAATTGGATGAAGTGGAAGGGCAGCCAACCTCTTCTTACCAGTGAAGAAAGCACATTCCCTGCATTTTCGACCCATTTGTGAGAATCAACAAATAATGTGGGCCAAAAGTAACATGTTTTTATAATTTTCATTGCAGTGGCTCATGCAAAAACATGTTGACCCAAAAATCATCATGAGGGAATTAAGCTAAAGCCTTGTCTACTTGTTCACCTTCAATGCATCTTAGCAAAACTCCATCAATGTTTCTTTTGAATAAAATCCCATCAATTAGTGCATAAGGAATGGATGCGGTCCCATATGTGAAGGTTCCTCATATGAAAAAGGAGGTTTCTTGGTCATTTTGAGCATCCAAAGCAAGTTACTCACAAAGTTCTCTACCCCTTACCAGTTTTGTGGATTTAATAGTCACATCATATTCCATTATTTTGGTCACCCATCCAACTCTTTTCTTGTTGATTTATACTCCCATAATAAAGTCTCTCACACTGTAATGTGAGACTAGAAATTTGATATGATTCACGGAAAGCATACTCTTGAATTTCTTTAGAGCCCTCATGATAGCAAAAAAAAAAAAATCAATGTGATTATATTTCAATTCATAATCCTTCGGTTTCTAATTGAATAAAGCCAGTGGTTGTTCCAATCTTTGATCATTTTGTTGAGTCCAAACAACAACAATGTTATATTCAGCTCCATATGTATATAAGATAAAATCTTTAGCATAGTTAGGATTGAAAAGTGTATGAGCTTGAGAAATTTCCTATTTAATCTTGGAAAAACTTTATTTCCCTTCAGCTGTCCATTTGAAAACCGGATCCTTCTTCAACATTAGAGTGATAGGCCCGACTAATCTCGCAAAATTAGGAATGAATCTCTTAACAAAGTTAATCTTTTCGAGGAATGATTGATCAGGGGATCATTTTTGAAAGTTCCCTAAACATCTCTAAATGGTGTCAGTGCAGAAGATCATCTCGAGAGCTTTCCAATGACTGTGAGAACGCGAAAAACGGTCATCGAGAGCTCTAGATATGTTCGGTCAAAGTTCGGTCAATGAGAAAGTTAACTCTGGTCAACTGGTCAATATTGGACCGAATCGCACTGTGACACGTGGCTTGCCAACACTCGTCGAATTCGCTTGATTTTCCTATCGGGAGACGACAAGTGGACTACAGGATTATTTCTAGGCCACATTATATGGGTTGAAATAATATTATTTTGGTTAAGGCCACTTTTCAAAACGCCACATGTATATATTAATGTGTATACATTAGTATTAAACTCCACTAAACTGCCAAATGTCCACGTGGAGGAGGGATGAAGCGGTGGTGTGGGGGCAAAGGCCCATGCGTGGACTGTTCCACGTGGAAGAAGGAGGATGAAGCGGTTGTTGGGGGCGGTTTATCCTAACATGGTCTTTTGACCACTTCATGTGTGGAAAGGCTTTAAAGCCTAAGCTATTATCTTCCACCACCTAACATGTGGAACCTTAGCCATATGCGCCAAATTTGGGATTTATTCCCTCTTTAAACAAATGCCGCTCCTTATGGATTTTAATCCATTTAAATATGAATGCCTCTCCTTATGGGATATTTATCCCATTAAAATATTCAAATGCGGCTAAATTGGGTATTAATCCCATTTTCTATGCAATCCGCCCATTATTGGGAATTTGTATCCCAATTTCTATGTACGGTTAAGGCTAATATTAGCCTAAGGATTATATGGAATGCATTATTTTTGGGCCCTAATTTTGTATAAATAGGGAACCCATTTTATTGTAAAAACACACAACACGAGCTTATTATTTGTTAAGCTTGTTGTGGACACATTACACAACACAAGCTTATTATTTGTTAAGCTTGTTGTGGACACACTGGTGGACACATTACACACCGGTGCAACGGAGACACCAATCTCGAGCTTATTATTTGTTAAGCTTATTTGCGGGATGTGTCGATAGGTATTGTCTATTGGCCTATTATTTTAGGCAATATTAGATGGAATATTTGTGATTGGGAGTGAAATGTAAACTACCCAATAGGCCCATTGAGCCACACCAATTACTTGCAAATCCTGGATTGTCGACCGGAGTGCTAGCTTCGCATTGTTTGCGTCGGGAAGGCCGATCACAGCCGAAGGAGATTGTGCATCAAGAAGGTGGAAGTCGGGTGCTATTTTTCACCCTTGTCGTCCGAAGGTTTGGTGTACTGATAGGCAAGTAAAATTCCATTAGGTTTTCTTGTGAAAGTACTATTGTAACTTACAAGTTTTGACTAGTGGAACGGTTCGATCACGAACCCGGAGACGTAGGCAATTGCCGAACTCCGTAATCAATCTGTGTGCAATTGTCGTTATTGTCTTGCATTATTTTAAATTGATTACTTAAAAGGAGTAAATTATCGGCAAATAATTAAAGCCTATAAGGGTCCGAGATCAGGTCGTAATAATCTGATTATTTTCGGATCAATGATTGCAAATGATTTCTTGTGAGTTGGTAAGGAAAGAGAGGATTCTTGAGATTCTTTCTGGGTCAATGGAAATACCATCTTTTGAAACAATATGCCCCAAAATATTACCCCTAGGGATTGAAAAGTTACACTTCTTAGGGTTGAGAGACACCCCATATTCCCTACATCTCTCAAAGACCTTCTCAAGATGGTGATATGATCTTTACTTTGCTTTGAGAAAATGGTAATATCATCCAGATAAGATGAATTCATTAATATACCCTTTAAAAGTAATGTCCATTTCTCTTTGGAATGTAACACCTGCATTTGATAAACCAAAAGGAATTTTCTGATATGCATATGTTCCCCATTTGGTTGTAAATGCAATCTTAAATTGATCCTCCTCCCTAACCTTGATCTAATTGAAACTTGAGTATCCATCAAGCATAGAAAACCTTTTAGCTTCTACTACCATTTACAAAATTTGTTTCATGGAAGATAGAGGATAACGATTCTTTCTGAAGGCTTTTTTAATCTTTGAAATCAACACAAAGTTTGATTTCTCCATTCTTCTTTCTCACTAGAACAAGATTTTCCACCCATGTAGATTATTTGATAGGAAATATAATTTTTCCTTAATTATTTTGGATAATTCCTTCCTCATGAGGGGCTCTATCTTGGGATTGATTGGTCTTTGTTTTTGTCTAATTGGCTTGACGTTAGGATCAAGATCAATGGAATGTTGGAAAATGTTTGGATCAAACCCCTTTAGGTCTTCATAATCCCATGAGAATACATCATTGAATTTTTGACACAAGGAGATAAAAGCTTTCTTCTCATTCTCATCACATACCTTTCTAAGAAGAAGTTCCTTGCCTTGTGTAATGGTGAGTGGTTGATAGTCTTCTTGCCTTGTTGTTATATTCTTCTCTTCACCTCTGAATTCATCATCAGGGCTGAAAATATGCTCCAAAGTGACTAATCCTTTTGGTAATTTATTTTTCTTCAACTGAATAATTTGATCACCATAGTTGTCATGCAAATCAAATTGCATTCTTGAAGAAAATTCAGCTTCATTATGGATAAATTGGATAATTTTTTCATCGTTGTCAAATACTTGTCAGTTGGTTTCATTGTCTAGAATGGATGGTCTAACCACTACCTTGATGTGTTGCACATTTCCTTTAACAAGATCCTCAACATGTGAGAATTGTGAACCAAGGGTTGTCATATGGTCTGCTTCTTTGTTTAATTTTCTTGGCACCACTTGTAGATCAAGAGCATCAAAACTCTCTAGAAGATCCCAAACTCTATGTTTATAAGCTTTCAAAAGATTATTTTTTGTGGCACACTTCCCTCTAACTTGGTGGATGACCAATTTAGTATCCCCAAATATTTCTCTTTTCAACAATTATAAGGCCATGCACTAATACTCTGCTACATTGTTAGAACATGCAAACTGCAATCTATGGGAAAAGAATAATTTCTCATTCATTAGAGAAATTAATACAACACTTGCCCCAGCTCCATTTTTGCTTCTAGAACCATCAAAGAACATCTTCCATAATCCGAAGCACTATCCTTTTCTTGTTTAAGTGGTGCAGGTAAAGTAGACCCTTCTTCAAGAATGCAGTAGGTTCCAAGTCTAGTTTCCACAGTTGTGTCATAGGGATCAAATTCATAATTTTTTTGGCCCATTCATCTAATAAAAGATCAAGAATTGAAGCAGCGGGAATAGGAAGTTCTTCTAAAACTGACTCATGCTCTTGATTGTCTTGTATTAGACAATTTGATTAGAGAGGAGTGGGATCATAAGACTCAATATGGTAAGAAAATATAGGCTCAGCTTGTATGGTAAATATTGTACCATATCTAGTTCTTAAGATCATATGAGTCCAATCGAAGACAAATAGCCACCTACTTTGGTAGTGAAATCTCTTGATAGGAAAATGGAAAACAAAGGAGGCAAGTCAATTATTGATACATCATGAGTTATGGTTAGACTTGGAAAAGCATGAAGGGTTAACTCAAGATCTTTGATCACTCCTAAGATGCTAATGGTTGAACCATCAAGTTGTAAAACACCTTTAGAAATAGGGTTGTACTTGAGACCTAGGATATCAACAATATTTTTGGGCATTACGAAGTACTAGCCCTTGAATCAATCATGTAATTATGAACCAAATGTTTTCCCACAATTAAGGACATATAAAAGGGTGGGGTTTTGACAACTTTGTTTACTTGTTCTTCCTTTTCTTGGCACAAATTGACAACAGCATGAGTGTTTTGAACAATTGAATCAGCTTGAGGAAGTTGCTTGAGAGCTTCATGTAGGAGGTCCCTTTGTGATGGAATAGCAGAGCATCCCACATTGTCACATTAACATTTGTTTTCTTCATTTTCTCAACAATGTTGAAAGGGATCCTTCTTCTTCTCGGTGATAGTTTTAAGTAATCAAAGGATCCTTCTTCGAAGTTCTAGATCTTATCTAAATTCTTCTCATGAAACAAAGCACTTTGATTGCTAAAACTAGTTGATATGAAGATTGGAGTTGCCAGATGTGTAGAAACAAGCCTCCAAAGGATGGAAATTACTAAGTCACACACCAAAACTTAGAAAAATATTGAAAATAAATATTTCATTGTCCCACCAAGTGCCAAAACCTGTTGGAGCTCAAAATTACACCCATCCTAAATTAGAATGATCCAAGGATTTGAGGCAACATGGGACTGTCTCCAAGTTGTGGGACTTGCATTGAGACAGACCTCCAAAGAAGGTTGGTTCCTCTACCTATTCCTACTACTAAAACTACTCCTAAGAAGGGAAATGCAACTATCTAACTCTACTCTATCATTCCAAGGGACCAAGGTGAGAAGGAGATGCATAAAATGAAATCCTACACTAAGGGGAGGTGATAGCACCAAGAACAAGGGGAAAGACACTCTCAAATGAGGGAAAATGGGATAAAATGAAGGAGGAGAGGGTAGACATGAGTGACATAGTCCAAAAAACATTTAAACCACCATTTCTATGGAGCACAACAGATACGAACCCTACAAGGAGAATAAAACATACACACTGTACCTGCAAATGCAATCAAAGGAAAGAAAATGTAATAAAACACAAGATAGAGAATATAATAACCAAATAACAAGTATTTTATTGCTTCAAATAGATGCACAATCCATTACGGTGAAGGTTAAAGGCAAGGATCACCATGTATATATCGAAATATGAGGCCTGCAACTCAAAGAAAACACTTATGCAACATAGTTGTGATGCCTTTGCATTCCGAGAATATCCCCCTTACAAATGAGCGCCACTTTACAATTTATAGAAAATGAGAGAGAGAGAGAGGAGGGAAAATAGAGGGAACTCAGATTCTTTCTTCCACCCACCAACAACATGAATTAAATCTATTTAAAAAGGTATGGTCACCCTTACAAATCCATTCCCCAATGATACATTGCTTGTGGGAGAAGGAATGGGAACCATACTTCATAAAATCTGGTTGTTGAGCTACCTAGAAATACATATTCTAATGTTGGGAATGTTTTCCTCTTTTCACCCACCTACGCTCACGTAAATTGAGATTTTTAATCTTCGTGGTGTAGAGGATGACGATACCTTTCCAACAGTACCAATTTTGTGAAATTTGGAGTACCAGGGAAAAAGATATGGCCATGCGGATTTCTAGGGATCAGGAGGAACATGGGGTTCTCTTCGCTTCTCCACAGTCCATAATGATGTATTTGTGCTTGTAGTGTGAGTGGATCGGGTGATCGACGAACCCGAGGAAGTGTAGAAGAGTTCCTTTTTTTTCTCCGGGACCCGCTTTTCCGCAATGCTCGTTGGTTTGCATTGTGGGCGAGAGGATCGAATCATGGGTGGGGCTGTGGAGTGTTCTTGGTGTCCACAAGTCATGCTTCCCCACATTTTCTATTCCCCGTAACTTTTTGTTACCCATGCAACACTCTCCATCTGCTTTACATTGTTTTCATTGTTGTTTAGTTAATCATCTAATTCACCTTTCCGTGGAACCAATGTCCCAATGGAACGTTTCATCAGATGCATAGTTCCTCTGCATCTCATGTTTTCTGCATCACACTTCTAGCTCACCCAAACTCCTTCATTGTGGCCCGAAATATAATGCAGGAACTGTTTCCGCCTCGCAGAAACCATTCCATTTGTTTCTAAAATCTTTGCAGTTCCCACAATACACATCCTTTGGTCTACAAACCAAAAGGATCATGCAGAGAACCAAAGGTCCAAGGAACTTGTTTCGGTCATTCCTCCCATGGCCAAAAATACCCGCAATACACTGCAGAAGACCCTTTTTTCCATTTTTTTGACTAAGTATGGAAATGAGGGGATAGGAAAGGGGGAAATGAATGTCCCAAAACAAATTTTCTCCATTTTTGATCTACTTACCTCACCCAAATTCAAGAGAGTTACTTGTTTTTCCAGTTTCTTCTCAAGGCTCCATCACATTACCTTAGCTCACACTTGTCTAGTTGGCCAATTTACAAGGGTGTAAAATTGGATAGTAGGAAAATTTTGCACAAATTGAAATTTTCGTAAACTTTTCTTTTTAGGTGGGGCCCAAAAATTGTCACATACTCTAAAACACATCATTAGAAAGCAAGAGGAGTCCTCTTCATCATCAAATCATCATATTAGAAAAGGGAAACAATTCTAGACCTATATAAGTAATTTCTCCCAAGTCATTGCTTAACTAGGGTTTTGAGAGGGTTTCAAATATTTTTACCTTCTTAACGATCGTTCATAAAAATGTGACTATCAAAAACCTTATTCTTATTGGAAAATATTCATAATGAGTTCTAATTAACTATGCCAAGGAACTCAGGTCCACGGAAAATCATACAAGCCACAACAAGTATTTGAAAGTTAAGATTTAGATCTAAAACATACCTTTGAAAACTTGGTTTTGGAAAAAACTCAATATCTTCAAAAATCTTCATCACCTGGACCTGAAATTCGACATGAAGTACCATATAAATCTCCTGTAATTTTTCCAAGTCTCATCCTTGATCAAATGCATCTGAAATTCTCTCACCACCATGACTTACCTATGCAATCTTGCCTTGTTCTCAAGAAACTTTCTTCAATGGACCTCATACATGCACTAAACCATTGAATATTGACTTGATATGCCTTCCACACTTATTATATAGTGTCAAAACACTACTATCATGCATGGCCAAGACTTTCCTTATCCATTTATCATGTCATCATGCCATACACAATGCACTAGGTCTAGGAATAGGCTTAGAATGGTCTAACTCAACCATGATTCTTCATGAACTGACCATGATGACACCTTACAGAAACTTGGAAACATTTTCCATACGTCATACTAACCATTTTTTACATCATACCATCCTTATACCACCTTTGGAGGACTCATACTATGACCATGCATACTAACCTATACTTCAAGACATCATGACAAGACACCATGATTGGACACTACCAATCAACCTTCATGCTAAACTATGATTTACACCTCATGAAGACTCCTAAACACTTTTCACCCCCTTTTCCATCAATGGCCTTTGACATGAGTGAAAACACTATAAACACAATGGCCCACAACTTTTGATGAGGGCTAGAACATCTTGGTAGAGGACCACTCCACAAATAGGTTTCTTTAGGACTGTAATTTAGCTACCATGATTTCAAAAATCTAATTTTCTCTTTTTCATGCTCTTCTCCATGTTTTGAACTTGTAACTAAAACTAAACATTAGAGATGAAGTTATCTCCATTATAAACATACTCGTGTGCCTAAAAACCATCATAGTTAACCATCACGGTTCATAGTATAATCATATAAATCATTGGGGCTTGGGGTATATGTGAAGTCATCATAATAAGGCTCGTGTGTCTAATTTGTAGGGAATTATTGGATGATAGGGGATGGAGGAGGATGATACTACTACATGTAAGAATTCCAACGAGGGGAAAAGGAAGCCACGACTACATAACTTTATCAAACAAGAAGAATATGAGTGAAAAATGGAAATGAAACTAGTCTACATATGACGGAAATGGGTCTTTTAAAAACAATGGAGTCAAAAGGTGTGTTAGGATGATGCCTCCAAAGGCTAGATATCACTAAGGAACACACCAATTATAGTGAAAAGACCTACGAATGACTCAAAATGTCCCATTGGGCGTGTTAAAAACTATTGTCACGAGATTACACCCTTTGTTGAGGCCGGGCTCAACACCTCAATGAAACATTGGAGTATCCCCAATGTGTGGGACATTTCTCTCTAAGAAATACCTTGAGAGAAGGTAGACTTCCTTCACTAATTACTCTAATGCTAACACTACTCCCAACTAAACTACTCATTGCGGGGGAAAAGAGATGAGGGAGAAAGATGAAATAAACTAAGCAAAAGAGGAAGTGATTATACCAAAATAGAAAGGATCTCTCTCCTTGAGGGGAAGGATATGAGGGAAAATACAATACTAAGAGGGCATAAACAAGCCAAAATTCACCATGCAAAAACCAAAATCTCATCCCACACATTTAAGACACAAAGAAATGAAAACATTCAAGTATAGCTCACACACATCAGGACATTGATGAATAGAGAGGTACTAAACACAATAACAAAGGTTAAGGGAATATATGAACCACAATAACAATATTTTATTGATAAGAATATACACAATCCATTACATCAATGGAGGAAGGAATTGAGTGCATTGCACGAGTCTAGATCAAATGTCTCGTAGCTCGGAATGTTCAGCCACCATTTGGGCATGGTAACTTTGCATTTAGGATAAGATCATTACAATGAATTCCGAGTTGCATTATATGGAGACATAAGAGAGGAGAAAGTATCGTGAAGTTAAAAACCCACCCACTTCTTCACCTACCAAGGACCAATCGACATTAATCAATGCAAAAATCAAACATGGGCACCATAGATTTCTTGGATGATGCAAAATTAGATCAGATCATGTTGTGGTTGCTCAAAATAATTTAATGTTGGTTTTGGGGTGATTTGATCTTATTTGGGCATTATTTGATTGAGAAAACAAATACAAATGCTTCCAAAATCTATCACAAAATTCTCCTTGGTCACCAATTATTCTCTGGGTAATTGATCTCGGATTAAGGACTTAATAAATATCTTTCCAATGATGTATCATGTAGGTGAATAGGATCTTTGAAACAAAATATATGAGCATTTGAAACAGGCTCATAATGTGGTCATAGAGCTTAGGTTCAAAATGGTCGTGGGCCCCTTTGACTTTTTTATCATAATGCACCTAAAGGGACCCACAACCACTCCTATCATGATCGGTCCTCAATATATTTCCAACAAGACCGATTTTACGTGACTTGGTGCTTTTGATCAAAGATATGATCATTTAAAGATCTCTATATCGTTTTATATAATTGCGACCACATGGTTGTCGAATTTCACCTCTAAGTTATTTATATGTTAATATCTCATTGGTCTCCCTTGATATTATTTCCCACTCACAACTGATCTCATGTGTCACCATTTGATTGGATTCAAGCTCTCCTCTATTCTTGGGGATTTCAGGCTCTCGAGCCTCACATAGGTCACTTTTGATCTCTTTGAGTTTGAAAACGCCCGTGATTGGTCCAATGGAACAATCACAACCCTTATGTTTTAACGGAGCCACCATGGTAATGGGCTTCATGGGGATCAATGGGGTTGTCTTTATGTTCACTTGGGCCTCCTCTGGCCCTCAAGTTTTGGGGTCACCAATTATCTCGGGATCTCGGGATCTTGGCATACCAAGACACCCACCTTAACGATCATCACTCAAAATCGTGAGACCTCATATCAACAAGAACAAGCCATGTGTCCCCCAAAACACCAACTCGGCTTGGTTCTTGTGGTTTTTCACTAACTTCTTGGGCTTTCCTCGACTCGGTTGTCAACTCACCCATACCTTAACCGCTCAAGATCTCAACACACCCAAGTGAACTCACCTTGAGATTGAGAAAAATGTAAATAATGGAGTCTTAGCTCCATTTGACTATGTGCCCACCATTATTTATAAACGCAACCCAATCCTAACTCCTTACGCATATGGGATTAATCCCCCAGTGACTAAGCGAACAACGAACACCAAGTGGCACTCTATGACTCGATTAAAATTGACGGCCTGCATCCTTAAGAAAATGAATTGTTTAGAAGTCACCAACCCATCATTGGCCCAAGACAAAAGATTTTGATCAAAATTTTGAACATTCTAAACTATGTGAATCCTAAGCTATCCAATGGAAGTAACTTAGGAAAGTTTTAAAACATGAGGGTCCCTAAAACAACTTTAAAAATTGTAATCAAAACCTCCAAGTTTAGAATTTGTAACCGATTGCCTAAAAATAAAGCAAGGTGCTCATTTTCGCAACAATTCCTAAAATTCTCCTAAGGCCCACCCAAACACTTTTTCAAGTTCTAAGAACTCACCCGAGATGTGCCTAGGAATATTTTGTTCCAAAATTGCATTAAAATTGTGCTTTTATTATCGTTTTAGTTCTTGGCATGCCTTCATGTGTATGTTACTCACTTTTCTAGTTCAAAAGCGCACTCATGAAGTATTTTATGCACTTTTTATGCTTTGAAAATTGTTTATGAAGTATGTTTTTCCTATGAATTGGTTACCAAAATGCCTTCCAAGTGTATTTGGCTTACATTTTGGTTCATAAAGTCCTCACCAAGTGTGCCTAATTCATGTTTGAGTTTCCAAAAGTACTTCTCATGTGCGGAAAAGGTGAAATTAATTCCAAAAAGCATCCACAAGTGCACCCAAGATGAAAAAGTAGTTCCCAAAATGCTTATAAGTTGTGCTTTTATATTATTATTTTAGTCCCTGCAGTGCTTGTCATGTGCGCAGAAGCCAAAAAGTGGTTCTTAAGTGACCTTTTAAGTGTGCCCAAGTTAAAATCAGTTCTAAAAAGCTCTCCCAAGTGTTTTTTTTTAGCAATTGTTGATTCCTAAACAACACTCATGATGTGCCTAAAGAAAATTTCCCAAAACAATTTCCATATGCATCCAAAGCATTTATAGTTTCTCAACTTATTTTATGCACCCAAGCCAAGTTGAAAACATTAAAAAAAAAAGTGCAAGTCATTTTTGCTCCAAACATATTCATTTTCCTCTTTATGCATGTTTTAGTTTTCCCTACACGCCCCAAAGGGAGATTTGTTCATAACTATTGTTCAATCTATCAAAAATCTTTAAAACTTGGACCACCCATTCTTTTCCTTGGCGCCTTCAAAATGATGGTAAATTTTGAAGCTAAAAGAGTCTAATTTATTTTATCCATCTCCGAAGGGTTTTAAGAGGTTTTACTCTATAGACAGCTAAAAATTCATTGTTTCGGCACTTCCTTTGTTCCATTTACTCTCCAAAACACTTGTTCACTACTTGCATTCACTCCGTCGGAGCCATGAAATTCAAATACTCCAGATATGAACCCATTTCCGTCTCTCTTACAAAATTTCCCAACATATAAGACAATAACATAGAACGTATTATAAGGACCTCCGAGTGAGAATGACAAAAGAATAATCGTACTCCAGAGGCAGATAGGATTTTTCGAAGTGGATTATATACAACTGACGGATTTTGCTTTGTCTATATGTGTTCATCTCGTCTTGGCTTGTGCATATAACTATGATCCAATTAGCCGTGAAATCATGGCACACTAGTGACTCAACTTGATTCAGATAATATTGGCCTCACCTTCGGAATATGAAGGAAAAAACACTCGATGGTCCTCCCTCAGGAAGATGTTATGGTTGAATGGAATAAAAAAATTCCAAACTTCATAACATGTTGGCCACTTCTTGATTAGAAGTGATGAAAAATGTTTCTTTTAATATTCCGAAGAACATGTTGTGGGCAAAATTTCACAAAGAGCTTTCTGACATGAACTTCCTTCTAAGTAGGGTGATGGAAGATCGTACCACAAAAGAATTCAAACCATCGATGGCCTAGTATATGAACATAATGGCTCACATCGCATCGAATATTGTCAAATCATCAGCAATAACATTCACAATACTTTGTTGAGCCTGACAGCCACGAATGAGTTCTACACGACTTCATACCTTATCTATTCCATTGTGGAAATCAAAGTGTGGTTGGGTTTATCTAGAGGAACAGCATGGAGAAAGCTCGAGGATATATGATTTTCACCCAAAAATTACTCATGAGGGCATTTTGACTCACTTCAAAAGGGATAATAATGCCTTCACCATGTTTACGATTAGGATAATGGAAGGAAACACCACGATGAGAATTTCAAAGGATGCTATAAAGTTGGCCATGAATTTTGGGAGCTACTTCATCTAATTTCAAACTTTCACTTACATCCAAGTTGGTAGTTTTAAGGTCCTCCTTACAAGCTTCCAAGGTATGCAAATGATAAGTTGGTTTTAATTGAACTATGTAGACAGTTAGGAATTGTTCATTCTAGATGCAGAGAAAGGAAAGTTAAGGGTGTTAATTTTCCTATCAAACTTGGTTTTTACCATTGCAAAAACACTTGGGATGCTCAAAATATTTATCCAACTTTCCTTCCATTTGATTTGCACCACTTTTGATAGTAAAGGCTTTTTTAAAAGTAATATGATAAGGATTTCTAACACTACCACTCATCAACCTGAAATTGAGGATTTTTGGGAAGATTGCTTTGATGATCTTGAAGTCCGTCAGAGAGACTATATGAGAATGACAATTGAGCAGACGAAGGCATTCAAATTGGAATAGATAACTGAAGGGTTGGTTGACAACATAAGTGATTTTCTTTAACTTCATGAAAAATGCGCAAAATCGAGACACTCAAGCATATTGATTAGCCAATCAAAAAGACATGTGATATTAATGACCGCACATATGTTGTGATGAATGTCTAAGAAATGGTTTCTTAACAAGTTGGTAGAGTTAACTTCTTGTAATAAGGATGTTGATCCCACAACTGATCAAGGGGCATCTCATACCAAGGTGTATATTAGGACACCTAGGTCTCATGCTACAAAAGGTAATGTTGAAACAACATGAACTCCCCATAAAATCATTTCTCCAGAAAATTCACGAGCTTTTCCTATCTCAAAAGTGTTAGTGAGAAGAAATATTGTAGCTTCTCCAGAACATGGTGAAATTGTTTATTCCCCTAAAAAGATATTTTGGTTGTCCTAGAAGAAGACACTCATAAATCTTTTTCTCTTCCTGTGGATTCTCCTCACAAAAATATTTTTTTTCCCATCACCTTCACATGTCATTCATCTCCCTTCATCCATTCATTCATCCCCTCATCCTTCTCCCTGTACCATTGCAAACCTTGTCCCCTCACTCTTCTTCTCCACGTTCATCTTTCTCTTAGGTCCCATATTTGATTGAAGAGAAGAAACAGAGAAATGTTAAAGTTGTCACTCCAAATTATGATGTAGTTTCCCAGATCTTGGAATTGAGTAGGACCACAAAGAAAGTCAAAACTACCTTAAGGCTTGTATCTGATGCTTCAAGAGCACAGTTCATGGAAATTACACATTCACCTATTAAGAAAGATGAGTCAGAGATGACAATAGGCGTGACAATGATCTCGATAGAATGTCATTAAAATAGTCTACTTATGAAGGGGATGTGCACAATCTTAGAAAATTGGCTACAAGACTCATTGAAAGAGCCGTAAAGGGGAAACAAACTCAAGAACAAATGGAAGAGCATGTACGCTTGCTCTCAACATATATTCAAACATTCCGGATCTCAATGCTTCTCTAACTTCTTTAACACGAGCAGCCTCTTTGATCAATAAATTCAATCAAAGAGCTATTGAAGATGTTCATCAATTCAAAACTAGGGAGAATCACAAAATCATGGGTTAAAGCATTCTAATCGATGGTTGCAAATACATCCATGGAGTTAGTAAATGCTATGAATACATTGATATCATGACTCTAAAAATTGATATGACTTTAAATATAACTAACATTGAAATCTCTCATTAGAAAATTTTGATTCTAGATGTTCATTCCATGGCCAATTCATACATGAATGTACTCCTATCAAAGGGATTCTTAATGCGTTCTAAAGATGATATCTCAAGAAAATGGATGCGGACTATTGAATGGAAAATGAAGACACTCAAACAAGTGGTTTATTACATTTCTCCTCATTTGTAGGATATGTTAAAATCAAAGATATGCGTTAATTTGCATGATATACATTGTCGATCGCTTGATGAGAGTAATTTTAAGTTGAGGCCAATTAATGAGTTTAAGGATCGATTCATGAGAAATATCAAGGATCAGTTGTTTCATCCACAACACATCATTGTTGATTTAATGAATTTGATTGCTAATCTTTGTAATACAGTTTTAGATGCAATAAAAACTTTTGAATTTGTTTGGATGAGTTAAAACGATCTTGGAAGAAACCGATACTTAAGTTAATGTTTTGGATGATACCATTGTCTCGCATAAGCATGTTGTAAAGGATGTCCTCCGCTTTCAGTCACATGTGTTGAATATCAAGGTGTCAAAGCAAATTACTCAAGGAGTTTCTTTAGCAACTAATTTTTCTCCCTAAAGTCTTTTGTTTTCATTTTCCCGTCAATGAACGATATTTATATCTTTGCGTTGGCAAAAAGTACTTTTCCTAAAACTTAAGTGACTCAAATATAAATTCATTTAAGTTAGGACTTAAGTAATAGATTACAAATTAATAAAAAAAAAAATGTGGGAAACGGTTACAAGTTAGTTTCAAGTTGAAAAGTAAAAACAAGGGGATCTTTTTCATAGTAAGGGGTTGGATTTTTTTGTTTTAGAGGTTGGAACTTCTGAAAATGAAGATATTGAGAAAAATTTGTTTCATTTCCTTCTTTTTGATATCGATTCATTGTACATTTCTTGATGAAGATATCAATGAAACTTTGAGCTCATTCCTTCCTAAGCATATTACGAACTTTGTGTCGGTGTATATTTTGATCATATTAATTTTGGTATGATTTGTGATATGTTTTCGTTCAATGTAATGCTATTTTTGATCTCAAGACATGCACAGAAAATTTGAAATCTGAAATTTTGCTCTTATAAAAATGTTATCGAATTCTCATTTTGGTATTGTCTTCTTTTTTCTAGTTCTATTTCTCTTCGTTCTTTCCTTGAAAACCCAACAGATGGAATCCAAAAATTCAACAACCACAAGCTAGAAAACTACAAATAATGTATGCATTTATATAATTATCTATTTTGACTTTCAATAAGGGAACCTCCCCATAAAAAAGAGGGACTTCAATCCCCTAAACTATTGTGTTTTATTTATTTAGTCTAATACAAAATATTCAATCAACATAGACATTCGTTATGCTACGTTATTTTTATAAGAAAATAGTATTATTTTTTTTTAAAATACTTTCTAAAAATTTACTTTAACTCTAACATTTAAATAGGTAACATGTGTTGAACCTATAAAGGAGAAGGTAGTAACCCCTTTATTGTTTGCCCACACATCCTATTAGGCCAACACAAGGTACATGAGTATATTAGCCTATATATTTTGTGCCTAACAATTGCCTTGATCTTTTCTCATTATTACGTGTATAAACTTTTTGTTATGCATGTCAATATTGGTGGCCCATACGATTAATATTACAATATAAAAGTTTTATTTTTATGTAATCCACTTTTAAATAAATATGTAAACATCTAGTATTATGATATTTATTGTTCATTAATTAATTATTATTTCATTTTTCTATTTGTTATTGTGCTCACTATTTTAGTAATTGGTAGTTATAAGTTGATGTTCCTAAAAAATTATGCTTCATCATCTTGGTATCATCTTCCTATAGTGATGACATTTACTTTGTGAAGGTGTGACATTCATTTAGTTGTTCTTAGTTTGTATGGAAAATCATCTTTGATAATGCACTCAATCCAAATGAAAATTATCACTATCACAATAATGTTATACTCCTAATGCATTAAGTATTTTGATCTATGTATATTTCATAGAATTATATGCAAAACAAGTTTTTATGGCATCATACACATAAAAACCTTATTCTTATTGATTATCATGGGATTATTAACCTTTTTCATGAATAAGTTTTCCAATATATAAATTATGTCCTTTTAACCCACGATGAAGATCTTTAAGCCTTTTGGAGACATGGCAATGTTTTTGCAATTAATCTTAATGGTAATATTTGGTTCCACATTTCTTTGGGATAAATCTTAGGAGAAACTTTCTTATTGATTGTCTATTTTAATGAAGGTTAGTTAATCTATTCTACAAATAGGAGTTTTAACACTTAAAAATGTCCTAACATTTTCCAAGCTCCAACACTTAAGACAATTACATCTTTTTGTATCTCTTTATAGTATCTTCACTTGATCCCAACTCGTAATCTTTAAACTAAAATAAAAATAAAGGGGACACAAAATAAACCTTTATATGGATACGAAAAATAGGCCTTATGTGCCATAGTTCTTTTTCTAATATATGTGTAGGTCTGCAGGCGAATAAATGTAGTTCAACTCCATGTTAAAAAGAATTTATAATCATCATTCATCTTGTTATGCATGGGAGTTACTTTTGTAAGTTCCATAACAATTGTCTTTTCTTTTGAATGTCAAGGTGCCTTCTTCCTACCATGTTATTCAACCCCTCTTTCTTCAAGAGGTTTTTAGGGCATTTTTGAATTTGCTCACCTCCTTATCTAATTCTATTTTGGTGGAGATTATTGTAAAGGTTACCATCCTTCAATTAATGTTTTGATGGAAATTATTGTCAAGGTTACCATATTCATCTCTACCTTTTGTAGTGTGGAACTTAAGGTAGCTTCTACCGTTTTTCAAAAACTTAAAAATTCTTGTTAAAAGTGATCTTAGAATTCTAAGTTCAATTTGACATATTGGAAGTCATTTATCTTCTTCATTCACATCAATATAAAGTAATTTTTAAATAGATCATCCATGAATAACTAACTAACTTATATGGATAAAAGAATTTAGCAACATATAATGCAATACAAAGAAATTTGGGGCCTTCGACAAAGGTGGTGTCATACATCAAATTGGTATTTGGCTTGATCGTGACCAAAAACAACCTTCACCATTTAAAATGGCACAGTGATTGATTCTATATATTTTTCAACACTTCAATTGCATCTTTAAATGGTGTTTTATGTTATGCTTGGGTTGGCTTCATGGACATCTTTTCTACCTCACTTGGGTTTTATATTTTCCATCCCTGTCAAGTGCCATCTTTATCATAGAATATTGATTCCTTAAAATACTTCTACATCTATAGTTTTTTTTATCATGTTAAGATTCCTATACTTATATTTCAACTAGCCAATCACTTGGGACTTTCATGTTTGCTTCATCTTAATTTACACATCCCTTTCACCAATCAAGTTCCTTTATCTTAATTTTTTCGAGCCACACAACCAATAAAGCATTAATAATCTAGTTTTCTATTTGCTTCCTTTCAATCTGAGCCACACAACTGTAAAGCATTATAGTTGAGTCTTCTACTAGCTTCCTTTCAAATCAGTAGTTTGAGGCACCATGCATATCAAATTTCAAAATAAATTCTTCATTTACTTTGCAAAGAATAAAATAGATTCAAATTATCTATAAATCTGTTCCATAACAAAACTTGCTAGATTCCTAAAATAGCCTTACGTAATTTCATCCTATAGATGGACACAAAAATGTTGCCAAAAGCTCTCCTCCACTTTGCTTCCCAATTTGTTTGAGGATTTTTATGTTTTTTCTCAATTCAATCACTAGGTTAGAGCTATTCCTTATGTCCAAATCATATGACACAAAACACTTCTCAAATATCTTCACAAATAGAAATATGTTTTACATCATTATGGTTGGTTTGGTATGATAAGGGATATGCAATAAATCACATGTAACTTTGGCACTATCCGACATCATTACTAAATTATGAGACTATATAAACAACCATAAAATAGTTATGACCTTGTTGCAAAGGTTAAGACAATGCTAAACTAACATAGCTTATTCCAATTGTCATTGATATATGACTCATTAAAATTATCAACCAAGTGTCAATGTAACCTTTACTAGTGTTAATCCAAAGATGTTGCTAACTCCTATATCACTAGGAATCAACTTCTTGTCTTGCATATTTTACACTTCAAATTTTCTTCCTTCATTGGTGGTTTTCATTTTTAAGTGTAATAACTCCTTTCATTTAAACAACATTTTAGGATTACATATGGTCCCGACATTGAGGGGTGGAGCTAATTTTAAATGCACAAAGAGATAGGGCTTCCTTATCATTTGGGCATTCTTCTACTAGAGTTGTTCCCATCTTAATTAGGGCTTTCTAGCCTTAGATCATGGATGCTCACAACATGAGGTTTAATTCGAGGCATTTTAGGATATTTTAGTATATTTAAGACATTAATAATTATATGGTTTTTTTTTTTAAGCTAGGGCTAAAGAGGTTCACATGGATAGGTTTTGAGCCACATTTAAATTTAATCTACAACTATGTATCTTGGATTTCTACTTATTCAGTTTCTTTTTACATGTTATATAAGAATTAACTATCTAGCATAAGACATTCACATGATACCACATGAGTACAGATGATGTAGCACCCTATTTTGAGTGCAACACAACATAGCAGGTTTTCCAAATATGGCAGGTAACTTTTCTAATCATTGCTGTGAAAAGTCTGCTCGTTTAGATGATGCTTTATTCATGTGCTTGAAAAATTATTTAAACCATACCCTAGTGAGTCTTTGCTGGCCACTATCAAGCATCTGATTCCTCTATGAGACTTGTACACATTTTACCATGTTAATCTCTATAACATAGAGTTTTATTATGTTTCTGTAACTTGCATGAGTTCCTGAAAATCCTTCATTTTACTTGCAGAATATAAGTCCGTTACAAAAGTACATTATGAGTTGTGCAACCTTAGTTTTAATCAAACTATGATTTACTTCTATAACCAAGAAAGAAATATAACCTACATGGTGCATCCTTACATGGCACATAACTGCAAATTCCTTCCAGCAGAGTGAGAATCAATAGAAAAGCATACAAATATGTTAATATTGAGTTCAAAATACTGGTAATACAGGCAGCTACAGAACTAATCATTTTCAAAAAGGAATTTGGATGAACTCCCTTTTTGTAAAATTAATATTAGCAAGGTATGATCATTATTGTGGAATCTTAAGCCAATTAGAAAACTCGTTGAAGATGAAAATGTAGCGCCTTGAGTTATAAAGAGACGGTAAACATTACAGGTCAATCTCTTAGCCATCTCAAAGAAGTTACACTCGTTAATTTTGAATTAAAATAGCAAGCAGCTCCACAAGGCCTCATGTTTCACACTGCTACAGCGAATAAATAGCCGAGTGCCTAACACAAATTAATGGGATAAAAACATTGTCCAGCTCTGTTTACCTTATACAATGCCCTTTCTTTTGATATAAGCTTCCTTTGAAGGTTCTCTTCCTAGGAAGTCATGAAGAATGCCAAATGCATCTTTTGTTGCTCCAGGACCTAATACCTGCAATTAAATCGCTGATTTAGAACTATTTCTGATCATTAATGTAACTCCATTGGTCTGCATAAACCTCAAAGCACAATCATACACAAATCCATCATAGAAAAATGATTCACATGTTTTTAAGAAAAAGGTACACAACTCACTACATCTATGCACCATCAAAGAAAAGAACAAATGTTGTGAAAGTAATTTTATAATTTACCGTAAAAATATAGTATCCATCATCTTATCTACTCAAGCAAATTGCAAATTTCAAGTGTAATGACAATGAATTTGAAAAGGATAGCCAAGCAATCACATTGTGAAAACACTCATTTTCAAAACAATTGGAAGAAACATTGAATCTTTTTGCATACTCAATCTTCGACCATTATGTCTTTCTTATTCTGTTATCAAGTAACAAAAAAATGCTTTAGGAAACTAGATAAGCAGGAAAATCTGGACACCACATACATTATAGAAAAATGTCTTTGAGTGGTCTTTACGAAATATACTGAAACCTCTCTCTCTCTAATCACTTGGCAGCTGAGAATTGGAACTTCAATTATATCAAATGGTAAATTTAAAGATCAAAACATTTGCTCACTTGGACAATCCCTTTGGTTAGTTTAGGCAGAGGAAGCATTTGCATTAATCTCTTGCTTTTCAGGAGGTTTGCTAAAATCCAAATCACTTTTGGTGAAACAGAGAGTACAAGCAACAGGTGTAAAGCTTTAGTGTATTCATTCCTCAACATAATTTCAATAATATAGCAAGCATCTCAAAATGGGAATAATACCTCCATGAATAAAACTGGTCTGCAGCTGTCACATGCATTTATTTTGGTGCACTACACTGATAATTGGAGATAACTAACCATAAAAGACATCTAATGAGGTTAAATAAGTCAATACACTGTAGACTGTCGTATTAGTATAATCTTGATTATCAGCATAATTCCTAACGTATCATGTGGTTAATGATTGTATTATCAGCCTTAGCTAGTTTTGTAATGACTCTCAGTTGTATGTTCGGTAGTGTTAACAGACAACCCATTGGGTCTTCTTGTCATTTAAGTAGGAGGATGAACATCGGGAATGGTAGCTTGTCTCCAGTCCTCCCTGTACTGTATGGATTGTATTGAGACATATCTTTTATAAATACAAGCTGCTGTTGTTCAGGTACTTTGCACTGATATGGTATGTTATGCAATTACTATTCAGTGTATACTGTTATTGATAGTTTAGTATCTCGATAGACATTAATCAGACTACATAAACCACTGTTTATTTTGCACATTGATCTTGCCAATAACATTCTTTTACTGGATATGGAAATTTTACACTAGTTGAGGTCCATGTTTTTGGGTCCCATTTCCAACAGCCAGACTACCAACCTCAAGATGACGTCAAAAGCAATGTTTTAATAGTCAGAATCAGACTCGGAACCAGCCAAGGGTCCAACCAGATGCGGATCAGACCAGTTTAAAATTTATGACCCGGTCTACCAAAAAATACATAAGATAATAATATTTTATAGAAAGCAATATATTTTAAATATTCCAAACCATGATTCCAAACAATTAGAGATAGAATATGCAAACTATTCTCATATGTATATAACATATAAGGGTAAACACATGAAAAATGGCACCAAGTGCAATATGTATCCAAAACGAAATTCATAACCAATGAAGCTCTAAATGGCCTCTAGAATCCAAAAACAACAGGCTACAAGCTACTACACGTCCGGTATCAATGAACAATCATCAAACTCATCACCACTTCCAAGTCCAATAAAGCTTGTTGGAAACTTTGGATTTTATAAAAAAATGTTGTTTTCATGTCTAGTTGCCGCTTTTACTGTGCAAAACAGGTTTCAGACTGGTTTGAAGTCGAACCGGCCAGTTTGTTAGTCACTGCTTTTACTATGCAAGACCGGTTCGGTTCGGACCAGTTTGAAATGGAACGAGCCGGTTTGGCCCAGTTCTGTACCAAACCAGTTCCCCAAGCCAGTTTTCTGCCAGCCTATGGCATTTCCTTCAAACCAGTTTAACCAGCCAGTTCCAGTTCCAGTTCGGCCAGTTTTTAAAATGTTGGTCAAAAGTCTCTAAGCCTCAACAGACATTGAATAAAACAAAGTTCCAATTGCCATCGCAAAGAGTCTGACATACGTATCCATCCGATACCATCCATAATTCTTAATGATTAACAAACGAATATGAAAAAGTAATTTATTTATGCGATTACTAGCTAATGCATCTTGAAGCACGGTCCAACACTGCTCAAGAAAAACTTCCGTGAACCATCCAAGACATGTGGGAACAAGATTGATTACTTCCCAACCTTATTCAAACTGATTCAGGTAGTTAATAACTAAAGATCACTAGAAACTACACAGAACTACAAACCTTATTTCTGTATTGCATTCCTGCAGAGCCATTTAAAACATCGTCTTCAAACTTCGAGACAAACAAATCTGCTGCAAATACCTAAAACACAAGTAACCAACACTAATGACACTATCAGTGTTTGGTAAAAAGGGAAAATGATTACATATCAAATAATCACAAATAAATCAGAAGATTTAGGGAGGTAAACAACCTCAGACCAGATGTATCTATAGCATGTAGCTTCATTGCCTGTGACTAGATGCAGAAATAATGCAGCAGGACTTATTCCATCCAGAAAAGGAATGCCCAACATTACCTGAAAATTAATTTTTTTCAAAAAGTGAAACTCCAACCCTCTAACCAGTGACACTTAACAAGTACTCTAAAATTGCATGCTAACTTTCAATACCTTTGGATAAAGGTCTTTGAAAAGAGCCTTTGTATCCACTTTGTCACTTGTGTGAATAATCTGATCAAAGAGACCTGAAAGCATAAAATGCAATTAGAACCAAGGGATTGATTGGATGGGAAATCAGTACCACTTCACCAGAGCTAATACTTACAAGTGAACAATCAAAGAGCATATTGTTTTTAAAATAAGGGATAAACTATCTGCTTGTACGATTTAATTCCACAACTTAAAATCCGATAAAATGAAATGAAAATTCATCAGAAAAAGTTTGCAGTTTGGTATCTGCGTACACATAAGTATTTTTCTTTAGTTTTCAGCCCACAAAAGGATTTCTGTTTCTGTTTTAGAGCTATAAGAATTTCATCTGGAACTGGTCTATGGATGTCCTGCACTTCCAACAAGCAAAAGTGTTTCAGAGAAATGAAATAAATTAGAAAAGATTGTTTAGTACTTAAGGGTTGATAAAACATAGACGTGAACAAATTTCTACATTATATAAAAGAAACATGTATAAGTGTTTACACAAATAAAAATATAATGTTTACAAGGCAAAGTTGTCGACAAGAATCAAAACTATAATCCATGATGCAACCTAAAAAGACAGAAACCATCTTGTTTCCTGAGATAAAGATGGCGCTTTGAATGGTGCCATGAATGCCCTCTTTTGTTGAGATATGACTGAACATAATCATTAAGCAATAAAAATAATTCTTACAAAGTTTAATTGATTGTAGAACTTAAAAACATTATTTATTGTGATCTCTCACTCGAGTTCTCCTCAAAGGAATTTCCTCAAAAATACTCATCTCCCTCATCTACGATCTACCAAATATGATGTATGCCAATTATTCTCCCCTCAAAAGCTCAAAATGGAGTTTATCAAGATGCCACGTTATGACAAAAAAAAAAAAAAAGAAAAAGAAAAAGAATTAATTAATTACTGCCTTTCAAGGACAAGGTGTAATACCATTACTTCTCAATAAAAAAACATTAGAGTGCAAGCCCACCACGCAGTACTAAATTCTGTTTCAAAAATGCAATTGCTTGTTCAGTTTAAAATCATTGCCGGCAAATGATTTCGTGGCAGTTTTTGGTCTCCATAAATGCCTCAGAATTGACTTTTTCTTAGAATTTAGCAATAGATCATTTGTTCTAAAGGTGTGTGGCAAGGGATGCCAGTGACTGGATGCCCTATAATGATGGGTCTGCTATACTTAATTTGCCCACGCCATCCAACCAAATTTACACAATAGAAATATTAGTATGTCTTGAACTATTTTTTTTTTGTTTAAAGTCATTTACTTATGGTCCAATCACAACACAAGGTTTTATATACAAAGAAAATAAGGTTAATGCATAGCTTGTGCACCAGGTCATCCACTTATGGTGCATCTATATGTCAGGACATGATTTAATATTTTTGAACGTAACTTATTATATTGACTACTACTTGTTCAAACATTGACTTTTGCTTAGAACTCAGCAATAGATCATTTGTTCTAAAGGTACATGGCAAGGGATGCCAGTGACTGGATGCCCTATAATAATGGATCTGCTATGCTTAATTTGCCCACGCCATCCAACCAAATGTAAACAATAGGAATATTAGTATGTCTTCAAACTATTTTTTTTTGTTTGTTTAAAGTCATTTACTTATGGTCCAATCACAACACAAAGTTTTATATAAAAGAAAATAACGTTAATGCATAGCTTGTACATCAGGTCATCAACTTATGGTGCATTTATATGTCAGGACATGATTTAATATTGTTAAACGTAACTTGTTATATTGACTACTACTTGTTCAAACATTAACTTTGAGAGTTATATCTAACAAAAAAATTTGAACTAGTAAATTGCCCTCCACTTCTCAAAAAACATCACAACTAATAGAGCCCAATCAAGTATTGGTACCTTTCCCTATCTACTAGGCACTAGCCCTTACAAGGATCATGAAATTTTATTTACTATTTTTCTAATGGTTGTAGACACAAAATCTATGCACTTGGGTACATTTCTAGATCCTAAAGCATATTAATGTATACATGATTCCTAAGCAAGAAAACTAGTGGTTAACAACTATTTTTGGCCTCTTTGCTTTATCTCTTGTCTTCTTTTTGATCTTACACATCTTACAGCCCTGCCAGAACTTAACTTATTTATCTTTTATGGCCTCAGACACTAGCACGTAGTTAGGACACAAGCGCCCAAACGCTCCCGTCCCTACTAGGCGCTCTTGACCCTCTTTATCTTTTTCTCACCCTTAGGGTCATTTTTACTTCTTGGGCATCTTTTAATACTTTCGGTCGGCCTTTCAATTGTCAATTACGAAATTCAAACATAGGAAACATATATATACTTAGTTATTGCTCTCAAATAAGGGGTAAAGCACCAACATTATCTACTATCACCTAAGCTTGCATCCAAAGGCACAAAAAGCATCAAAAGCATCCATCTAGCACACTCACTCAAGGGACAAGGGTTGCATCACTTCGCATACACAACATAGGAGGGGAAGTCTATTCTATTCCATATCACACATTTGCATACTTGGAGCATTATAGCCCGTTATCATAGTGCAACTTGCACAAGGGCATCCTAGGGCATCATTACACACACATTCACATAGAACTACATGGAGTCTAAAATGTAGTGCAATGCTCGGTACTAAGTTCACTCTTCGGGTGACCGTCGGGGTCATTCCGACTCCACATTCTACATCTTTTTATTATATTTGATGTGGTTTGTGGACATGTGCAAGTAAACAATTGTTTTGTAGGTTACAGGTACAATCGAAACATTGGAGCATGATCAGAGTGACAAAAAGAAACAAACAATGAAGCTCCTTCGCATGGAAAAGCACGAGAACTTGAGCATCTAACTAGACACTAGCGCCCAAATCAGTCACTAGCACCCAGGCGCTCCTGTCCTCCCGTGGGAGCTTCTGTCCTACACATTTATGGGTCTCGAATCCCAGTGAGCCTTGACAACATTGTTCTCAATTTGTTTCAGCTATTCGCTAGGTTACACGAAATCGGCTAAGTCACCCCTCTCTCTATGTTGCTTAGGGTTTCATATCATTGCATGCTTGTTGTCTGTCCATTTACTCTATTCTATCACGTATATCATACACTCAACAGCGAGTTACTCTAAAATTAAAATTTAATTCAATTTATATTAAATCATTTGGTGAACCCGTTCTTACATGCCCATTATCGGATCTTTCATGGCTTCTCATACCTTTGATTCCAATGCTTCCCATTGTATATCCAAGTTCAACTTCATAATCTCCTTATTAAGTGTGTCCTAGTTGATCCTGGATCTGGTCTTAACATATGCACTCTATCCTTTCTCCATCAAATAGGACTTTCTGTTACTCATCTCAATCCATCTACTCTTTGTATTTGTGGCTTTGATGCTACACATATTAGTGCAAAATCACAGCACCCCCAAATGAGTCATCAAATCTGCTTTTCTAAGGTAGAGTCATTTGGTGTGATTCGCATAACATTGAGTTTTCCCCAAAGTGTGGGACCTTGCAAAAGGGAAAACTCTCCAGAGAAGGTTGGTTCCTAATCTACTTGCCACAAGCCACTCCAAAGTGCAAAGCGGAATCTAACTAATCCTAATCTAACTGTTCCAAGGGGACAGAGAGAGAGAGAGGGTGAAAGAGCCTACACTAAGTGGTGATACACCAGAAAAGGAAGTGTTGATCATCTAACCAAACTACCATGAAACGAAGGGAGGTGAGCAATGGAGAGGATGAACAACTGCATCACAGGCCAAGGATCGATTCACGAAAATGTTTCAAAACCATTAAACACATCTCCCACATTTGCAAACGAACATCAAAAATGCACAAAAACCCCGCAATGAAGAGAGGCAAGAAGAAACAACCAAAAAGAGCAAGGATGAACAAATGCATCACAAAACACGTTTTTTAATTGCTTCAGAAGTTTGCACAGAACATCATTCACGAGCAAGAGGCAAAGACGCCATTTACAGAGTAGGGGAGGAGGTTTGAGCTCCATTTTCGACCCTGAGGAAGAAAAGAGGGGGAGGCAGAGAAAAAAATGAACAACCCCTTAAATGTGAGGCCCGGCCCTTCTTTTATAGATTCAAAGACAGAGAGAAGAATGAGAGAGAAGCGGGAAAACTATTTTGGAGCTCAACCACTGCCATCAATGTCTTTTACAAAATCTGCCCCCAAATCTGTCTTGACTGAATTAATTTCTCGTTCGGGGCCTCGAAGGAGGAGGAAACGGCGGATCAGATTAGATCCGATCTGGTTGTTGGGAAAAATAGATCCTGCATTAAAAGGACCGAAGTCGTTTCTCCATTTTTCTCCCATCTAACCTCCCCAAACTTAAAGTTTCAAATCTCCATAGCATAGACGAGGCCGAGATCTTTCCAACGGTGTCACATTTGCAATATTTCGAGCCCCGAGTCGAAAGATATGCCCCTTCGAAGTTTGTATCGGGTCCATACAAAAAGGGGGAAAACGGTTTGAAAAACAGACCCTTTTTTATAATATGGGACACATGGAGGGTTGGTGCTTGTCCGAGGGTGGCTTCGTATTTTGTTATTGAAATGGCGCGTGGGTCGACACGTGGCCTCCTCCGCCGGCCTGCTTAATTTCTATGTTTTTGCTAAGTCCTTTGCTCGGCGGGGTCATATTTCTTGACCGGGGACACGCGGCGGTCTAGCGCTCGTCTAGAAACCCTCTCTTTATTCAACCCTTGAGTTAGCGCCGTTTGGACACTTAGCACTCTCCGTCGGCCTGCCATCATGCATTGACTATTCAACCCAACTCTGTCCCTTTTTGAGACTGGACGCGTGGAGGCTCCGCGCTCGCTTAAAAGCCCGATCAAGATTTGCCTTTGAAGGAGCGTTGGGTTGACACTTGGAAGCCTCCGCAGGTCTTTGGACTTTTCAACGGCCCCTCTTACCTTTTCGGACCTTGGACTACATGGCGAGCTGTCGCTCGTTTGAGTTTCCACTTTTGGATTTACCCTTCGAGATGCACAGAGTCGACATGTGGCTTCTTCCGCGACAACTTTTATACTTAGCCTTTTTTGAGGCTCGCCTGTCCGCCTTTGACTTTTATCTTTGACTCTGCCTCCGTTTCGAGGCGAGGGACACGAGGGGACCCGACGCTTGTTCGAGCCTCCCTTATTTGGGTTCAACTTTGGAGAAGCGTCGTGCCGACACGTGGCTCTCTCCGCTGTCTCCTCCATATTTAGCCGATTTTTGGACTCGTTCTGAATTGTTTTGAGCCCAGAGACTTCAAATCTTCGTTGTTTCTTCTCTTTCTTGCTCCGGCCGTTTGCCACTTTGTCTCCTTCTCGACTCTCTGCTACTTCATTTCGAGACTACCGTAGCTTTGTTAAATAGATTTAAGACACGGATTCGCTCGACAGAGCCGTTTCTTCTCTTTCTTCTTGCATAGGGTCGTTTAGTCTTTCGCAGGCCCCGCCACTCCATTGTTGAGTCCTTTTGCGACCCTTTTGCAAGATTTCAACATGTTTTCTCTGGTTCTTCTCTGCGGGGTCGTGGCTGATCCAATACTTTGCCCGGGGGGCGAAATATGGATAACAATTTGGCGACTCATGGGGACATCTGCCTGCTAGATGAAGAGACCAGTGGCCTAGAAGCATCCATTGGGCATGGAGTCTACCTGGTAAACACGAAACTGATATGAACTTTGAAGATCTGATCCTTGAGCCACTACGAGCCTGACTGCATGTCTTTTCTGCCTCTGCTCGACCCTGAACTTGCCCGCGTGTCTACACTCTCAATTTTCATAAGAAATCCTAAAATAAGGATTTTGAGAGTAGAAAATTGTTTCGACTTTCAGCGGTTTCATTTGTCCCGAAATGGACTGTTTTGAAGACGGCTTTTAGTTGCTCTGCATTTGCTTCTTTTGGAACCAACAACTATTACGGACAGCTATGAGTCTTTTTTCCATGAATACTGAAGAGCCTGGCCTTATACACCTTCGGAGCAATACAAAACTTATGTACAAAGATCAAATCATACATGCCTCAAATGAGACATGCAGAGTGTGCATAAGCACTTCTTCTGCTGAAAGCAAATCTACTCCTACTCCTAAACTAACTAGAGAGAAAGAATGTTAAACAAAGTCTGCTACAGGCAGGGAGAAGTAGCTTCCCTTTCTCAAAAGGGGCAGCCATGCAAATGATTTGACATTAAATATAGTTGCCTATATGAGTGAAAAACTGACAATAAGCCGGTCCTCCACCCAAATCATCAAGGTATCAACATTAATGGAAAATACCTCTTCAAGCTGATTTGCATTGGACTCTTGGAGGTATTGATGGTCACCCTTGGTACTTTGATGCTCATCCTCATGCCCTCAAGTAGGCATGACTGGTTTTGGCTTCTCCTCGGCTCCAATGAAGCCAAGTACACTGATTGGGCGCGGTCTAATCCTTTGGATGTGCCCATTTTCTCGAAATTCAACTCCAAAATGGAGTCTTCTTGTGCACCTTCTTGGATGGATGAGGCGAGAGAGATGATGACATCCTTTGCTTTCCTTTTCTCTTCCTTTGAAGCAGGTGTGACTTTTGGAAGATCAAAATCTTCCAACTTGGGTTCAGGAGGCATGTTGCAAACTGTAGATTGTGCTTGCATGTTCTCTTCCATGGCAGCAGGTTCTTGTGGTTGAAGACATTCTTTTGAGTCTGATAGGAGATATCAAACTCTTTACTGTCTTGATGTAGCAAAGTCTCTCCCTTTTGCATGGTGATCTTAAAATCTTCATTATTTTCACCATACAAAGCCTCATCTTCAAATATGAAGCTAGTGAGTTCAGGTGCCTCCCAAAAGTCATATTTTTTGAGAGATTGAATGAGAGAGGGATCTGCATTTTCTTGTGCAACCGGCTCATGATTCAGTGCCTCTGAATCTGTCTGGGTCACCTCCATATGCTCCTTTTTAACTAGACTTCGAGCTGGTTGTTCCTCCTCTTTTTCTTGTGGAGAACATGGAGGACTCATACCTCCCAATCCTAGTTTCAAAGAGGTGTAGTGGAGTGCAGTTATTCTTAAATGTCCTCCTTCATGGCAACATAGAGCTCATATGCTTGGGAGGTGGTTGATGGAGGAAAAAATGGTGTTATCTCTTCAGGCTCTTCTCCATTAAAACAATCCTCCAAGTCGATGACAGACGGTTTGCCTCGTTGTTGTCTTGTTGCATGTGCTCAACCTCCTCCATGGTGTTTTCTGATCGAAACTTGCTCACCATGGTTTCCCTCTTCCTCAAACATGATGTTTGAAAGCTCAAACTCTTCTTCAACATCGAGCTTGAAGGGGATGAAGTGAAAGGAAGAACTCAAGGTTCTTCTCTAGCCTGCTCCATCTTTGGAGCCCTCAAACTGTATGGACCTCCTCCTTTGGTACAAACCCAGCCTCAACCACCACCGGCTCTTCAACTCGACCTCCTCTATTGGCTTGACCATCAAGGGATCTTTGTGAACCCAAATTTGGTAGCCCAACTCTTCAGGATTGTCTGTCATTTCTTTTCTGTTGGGCTCCTCCTCTTGTTGTTCTCCTTGACTGGTTTCTTGGGTTTCTTCCCAACATGGACTTGGGAAAGCAAGAGGAGTGACAGGTTGGGGTTCAATCAATTTTGCAATTGTTTGTGGTGGGGAGGGAAGTGGAACTTCTTTTTTTTTAGGGGATGACTATTTGGGAGAGAAAAGGGGAGAAGAATTGAAATGGGGTGGAAGACTAGGAGATGGAGAAATGAAATCAACACTTGGGGCAACAGATGGGAAGCTTGACTCTTGCCTTTGCTGAAATGATAAAGATTGAGAAAGAGAAAATGAAGGACAAGGAGCTGGTGATTGACCTACCCATAGACAAGGTTGTCTCGCACTTTGCTCATAAGCTCCAATGTCCTCAATCCCTTTGTGTAAGATGATGTAGCACTTCAACCATGAAGTCAAGTTTCTCCCGAGGTCTCAATGTCTTGGAGAAGGGCCTTCCCATAGACAAGGTGCCCTGCAACCAATCCTAAATGCCTTCATTTGTGCTATGCCCCTAGATTGCACCATGCTAGCCTCCATTCTTTGAATATTCTCCAAAAAAACAGCATCCTCCATTTGACTGTTGTCATTGTAAGCATACTCTTGCTCATGATAAGCTCCATGGTCTTGGATCTGGATTATAATGCTGATTTGGAGGAGTTGGAAAATGCATTGGAGGTGGATTGCACTGTTGTAGGTGTGAATTCCATGAAGGGAATGAAGTCGTGATTGCACAACTTCATGAAATGGAAGAAAATCGGAGATATGGAAAGAAAAGTGAATGAAAATGAGTGGAAATGGAAGGAAAAGGTATGCAACTCGAGAGAATGGGGTTTTTTGACAAGATGGAGTCCCTAGATGTGCTTGCATGTGCCTCAAAAAGGCTGAATCCCACCAAGAACACATCAACTTGATAAAATAAAGTGAACACCTCTTGTCCCACCGGGCGTGCAAAACTGTTAGTGCAAAATCACGGCACCCCCAAATGAGTTGTTAGATCTGCTTTTCTACGGTAAAGTCATTTGGTGTAATTCGCATAACATTGAGTTTTCCCCAAAGTGTGGAACCTTAAAAGGGAAAACTCTCCAAAGAAGGTTGGTTATTGCTTCCTAATCTACTTGCCACAAACTACTTCGGTGCGGTGAGTCTAACTAATCCTAATCCTAATCTAACCGTTCCAAGGGGACAAGAGAGAGAGAAGAGGGTGAAAGAGCCTACACTAAAGCGGTGATACACCAAAGAAGGAAGTGTTGATCATTTAACCAAAGCGCCATGAAGCGAAGGGAGGTGAGCAATGGAGAGGATGAACAACTACATCACATGCCAAGGATCAGATTTACACGTAAAACGTTTCAAAACCACAAACACGCTCCCAGATCGCAAACGAACATCCAAAACATGCACATATACCCTGCAATGAAGAGAGGCAAGAAGAAACAACCAAAAAGAGCAAAGGATGAACAAATGCATCACAAAACACGTTTTTTATTGCTTCAGAAGTTTTTGCAGAACATCATTCACGAGCAAGAGACAAGAAACACCATTTACAGAGCAGGGGAGGAGGTTCGCTCTCCATTTTCAACCCTGAGGAAGAAAAGAGATGGAGGCATAGAGAAAAACGAATAACCCCTTAAATGTGAGCCCCGACCCTTCTTTTATAGATTTAGCACAGAGGGAAGAATGAGAGAGAAGCGGGAAAACCATTTTGGAACTCACCCACTGCCATCAATCTCTCTTACAAAATCTGCCCCCAAATCTGTCTTGAATGAATCAATTTCTCATTCGGCGCTTCGAAGGAGGAGGAAATCATGCGGATTAGATCGATCCGATCGATTGATGGGAAAAATATATCCTGCATTAAAAGGCCCAAAGACGTTTCTCCATTTTAATCCCACCTAACCTCCCCAAACTTAAAGTTTCAGATCTCCATGGTGTAGACGAGGCCAAGATCTTTCCAATGGTGTCAAATTTGTAATATTTCGGCCCTCGGTCGAATGATATGCCCCTTCGAAGTTTGTATCGGGTCCGTCATAAAAAGGGGGAAAACCGTTTGAAAAAGCAGGCCCTTTTTTTAATATGGGACATGCAGAGGGTTGGCACTTGTCCGAGGGTGGCTTCTGTATTTTGTTATTGAAATGGCGGGTGGCTGACACATGGCCTCCTCCGCTGGCCTTGCTTAATTTCTATGTTTTTTGCTAGGTCCTTTGCTCGGCGGAGTCATATTTCTTGGACCGGGACGCGCGGCGGTCCGGCACTCGCCTCTAGAAACCCTCTCTTTATTTGACCCTTGGGTTAGCGCCGTTTGGACACTTGCCACTCTCCGTCGACTGCCATCATGCATTGACTATTCAAACTGACTCTGTCCCTTTTTGAGACTGGACGCGTGGACATTCCACGCTCGCTTAAAAGCCTGATCAAGGTTTGCCTTTGAAGGAGCGTCGGGTTGACACTTGGAAGCCTCCGCAGGTCTTTGGACTTTTCAATGACCCCTCTTACCTTTTCGGACCTTGGACTACGTGGCAAGCTGTCGCTCGTTTGAGTCTCCGCTTTTGGATTTACCCTTGGAGATGCACAGAGTCGACACGTGGCTTCTTCCACGACAACTTTTATACTTAGCCTTTTTAGGCCCGCCTGTCCGCCTTTGACTTTTAGCTTTGACTCTGCCTCCGTTTCGGGCCTGGGACACGTGGGGACCCGGCGCTTGTTCGAGCCTCCCTTTTTTGGGTTCAACTTTGGAGAAGCGTCGTGCTGACACGTGGCTCTCTCCGTGTCTCCTCCATATTTAGCCGATTTTGGACTCGTTCGAATTGTTTTGAGCCCAGAGACTTGAATCTTCGTTGTTTCTTCTCTTTCTTGCTTAAGCCGTTGCCCTTTGTCTCCTTCTCCGACTGCTACTTCATTTCGAGACTACACCGTAGCTTTGTTAAATAGATTTAAGACACGGATTCGCTCGTGAGCCGTTTCTTCTCTTTCTTCTTGCATAGGGTCGTTTAGTCTTTCGCAGGCCCCGCCACTCCATTGTTGAGTCCTTTTGTGACCCTTTTGCAAGATTTCAACGTGTTTTCTCTGGTTCTTTCTCTGTGGGGTCGTGGCTGATCCAATACTTTTCCGAGGGGTGAAATATGGATAACAATTTGGCGACTCACGGGGACATCTGCCTACTAGATGAAGAGACCAGTGGCCTAGAAGCATCCATTGGGCATGGAATATGCCAGTAAACACGAAACTGATCGAACTTTGAAGATCGATCTCGAGCCGCTGCGAGCACGACTACATGCCTTTTTTCGCCTCTACTCGACCCTAAACTTGCCCGCGCGTCTGCACTCTCAATTTTCATAAGAAATCCTGAAATAAGGATTTTGAGTAGAAAATTGTTTCGACTTTGGGGCTTTCATTTGTCCCCGAAATGGACTATTTTGAAGACGGCTTTTAGTTGCTCTGCATTTGCTTTTTGGAACCTGATTATTCTGGATTTATGAGTCTTTTTCCATGAATCTTGAAGAGCTTGGCCTTATGCCTTCAAGCAATACAAAATACATGCCTCGAATGAGACATGCAGAGTGTGCATAAGCACTTCTTTTTTGCTGAAAGCAAATCTACTCCTACTCCTAAACTAACTAGAGAGAATATTAAACAAAGCCTCTGCTACGAGGCGGAGGAGAGGTAGCTTCCCTTTCTCAAAAGGGGCAGCCATGCAAATGATTTGACACTAAATATAGTTATCGTATGAGTGAAAAAGCGACAATAAGCCGGTCCTCCACCCAAATCATCAAGGTATCAACATTAATGGAAAATACCTCTTCAAGCTGATTTGCATTGGACTCTGAAGGTATTGATGGTCACCCTTGGTACTTTGATGCTCATCCTCATGCCCTGAAGTAGGCATGGTGGTTTTAGCTTCTCCTCGGCTCCAATGAAGCCAAGTACTGATTGGGTGCGGTCTAATCCTTTGGATGTGCCCATTTCTCTCGAATTTCAACTCTAAAAATGTTGTCTTCTTGTGGACCTTCTTGGATGGATGGGGTGAGAGAGATGATGATATCCTTTGCTGCCTTTTCTCTTCCTTTGAAGCAGGTGTGACTTTTGGAATATCAAAATCTTCCAACTTGGGTTCAGGAGGCATGTTGCAAACTGTAGATTGTGCTTGCACGTTCTCTTCCATGGCAGCGGGTTTTTGTGGTTGAAGACATTCTTTTGAGTTTGATAGGATATCAAACTCTTTCTTTATCTTGATGTAGCAAAGTCTCTCCGTTTGCATGGTGATCTTAAAATCTTCATTATTTTCACCATACAAAGCCTCATCTTCAAATATGAAGCTAGTGAGTTCAGGTGCCTCCCAAAAGTCAGATTTTTTGAGAGATTGAATGAGAGAGGGATCTGCATTTTCTTGTGCAACCGGCTCATGATTCGGTGCCTCGAATCATCAGGTCACCTCCATATGCTCCTTTTTAACTAGACTTCAAGCTGGTTGTTCCTCCTCTTTTTCTTGTGGAGAACATGGAGGACTCATACCTCCCAATCCTAGTTTCAAAGAGGTGTAGTGTTGTGCAGGTTGCTGTTCTTGAATGTCCTCCTTCATGGCAACGAGCTCATATGCTTGGGAGGTGGTTGATGGAGGAAAAAATGGTGTTATCTCTTGAGCTCTTCTCCATTAAAACAATCCTCCAAGTCGAGACAGACGGTTTGCCTCGTTGTTGTCTTGTTGCATGTGCTCAACCTCCTCCATGGTGTTTTCTGATCGAAACTTGCTCACCATGATTTCCCTCTTCCTCAAACATGATGTTTGAAAGATCAAACTCTTCTTCAACATCGAGCTTGAAGGGGATGAAGTGAAAGGAAGAAGCGAAGGTTCTTCTCTAGCTGCTCCACACATGGAGCTTTTAAACCTGTATGGTCCTCCTCCTTTGCTGCAAATCCAACCTCAGCCACCACTGGTTCTTCAACCCTGATCTCCTCTATTGGCTTGACCATCAAGGGGATCTTTGTGAACCCAAATTTGGCAGCCCAACTCTTGGATTGTCTGTCATTTCTTTTTGTTGGGCTCCTCCTCTTGTTGTTCTCCTTGGTGGTTTCATGGGTTTCTTCCCAACATGGACTTGGGAAAGAAAGAGGAGTGACAGGTTGGGGTTCAATCAGTTTTGCGATTGTTTGTGGTTGGAAGGAAGTGGAACTTCTTATTTTTTTGGAGGGGATGACTTTTTGGGGAGAGAAAAGGGAGAAAAAATGGGGTGGAAGACTAGGAGATGGAGAAATGAAATCAACACTTGGGGGCAACGGATGGGAAGCTTGATTGTTGCCTACTTTGAAATGATAAAGATTGAAAGAGAAAATGAAGGACAAGGAGCTGGTGATTGACCTACCCATAGACAAGGTTGCCTCGCACATTGCTCATAAGCTCCAATGTCCTCAATCCACTTTGTGTAAGTTGAGGTAACACTTCAACCATGAAGTCAAGCTTCACTTGAGGGCTATAATGTCTGGAAAAGGGCCTTCCCATAGACAAGGTGCCCTGACCAATCTTAAATGCCTTCATTTGTGCCACGCCCCGGATTGCACCATGCTAGCCTCCACTGTTTGAATCTTCTCCAAAAAAATAGCATCCTCCATTTGACTGTTGTCATTGTAGGCATAACCTTGCTCATGATAAGCTCCATGGCCAAACTGACTTTGATCCTGCTCATATGGGTAAGCATAATGGTCTGGATCGACTATAATGTTGATTTGGAGGAGTTGGAAAATGCATTGGAGGTGGATTGCCTTCTTTGTAGGTGTGAATTCCATGAAGGGAATGAAGTCGTGATTGCACAACTTCATAAAATGGAAGAAAATGGGAGATATGGAAAGAAAAGTGAATGAAAATGAGTGGAAATGGATGGAAAAGGTATGCGACTCGAGAGAATGGGTTTTTGACAAGATGGAGTCCCTAGATGTGCTTGCATGTGCCTCAAAAAGGTTGAATCGCACCAAGAACACATCAACTTGATGAAATAAAGTGAAGACCTCTTGTTCCACCGGGCGTGCCAAAAGCTGTTAGTGCAAAATCACGGCACCCCCAAATGAGTCGCCAGATCTGTTTTCTAAGGTAGAGTCATTTGGTGTAATTCGCATAACATTGAGTTTTCCCAAAGTGTGGAACCTTCGCAAAAGGGAAAACTCTCCAAAAAGGTTGGTTCTTGCTTCTAATCTACTTGCCACAAACTACTCCGGTGCGGGCGGAGTCTAACTAATCCTAATCTAACCGTTCCAAGGGGACAGAGAGAGAAAGAGGGTGAAAGAGCCTACACTAAGCGGTGATACACCAGAGAAGGAAGTGTTGATCATCTAACCAAACAGCCATGAAACGAAGGGAGGTGAGCAATGGAGAGGATGAACAACTGCATCAATTGCCAAGGATCAGATTCACACAGAAAATGTTTCAAAACCAACAAACACAGCTCCCAGATCTGCAAACGAACATCCAAAACATGCACTTATACCCTGCAATGAAGAGAGGGTAGAAGAAACAACCAAAAAGAGCAAAGGATGAACAAATGCATCACAAAACACGTTTTTTATTGCTTCAGAAGTTTGCACAGAACATCATTCACGAGCAAGAGGCAAGAAACACCATTTACGAGAGCGGGGAGGAGGTTCGATCTCCATTTCCAACCCCGAGGAAGAAAAGAGATGGAGGCATAGAGAAAAACGAATAACCCCTTAAATGTGAGCCCCGACCCTTCTTTTATAGATTCAGCATAGAGGGAAGAATGAGAGAGAAGCGGGAAAACCATTTTGGAGCTCAACCACTGCCATGAATGTCTCTTACAAAATCTGCCCCCAAATCTGTATTGACTGAATCAATTTCTCGTTCGGCGCCTCGAAGGTGGAGGAAACAGTGGATCAGATCGAATCCAATCTGGTTGTTGGGAAAAATAGATCCTGCATTAAAAGGCCCGAAGACGTTTCTCCATTTTTCTCCCACCTAACCTCCCCAAACTTAAAGTTTCATATCTTCATGGCGTAGACGAGGCCGAGATCTTTCCAACGGTGTCAAATTTGCAATATTTCGAGCCCTGAGTCAAAAGATATGCCCCTTCAAAGTTTGTATCGGGTCCGTACAAAAGCGGGGAAACATTTTGAAAAACGGGCCCTTTTTTTAAAATGGGACATGTGGGGAAAACAGTTTGAAAAACACTATGGGTAAGATTATAGCTTCTATATGCCACCGACTTCTTCTATGTTGCATGTGCACTAATTTGGAGTGCTCTTCTAAAGTGGATCGACTATTTCTATGCATGATTACATATCTCTGAATGCAGCGATCAGGATTATTGCATGCTCAATAATAATTCCTTATAAGGAGATTTGGGTGATTGTTTGTTGTTGGTTGAACAAGGCTGAATTTAATGGTATCTTGGAGTTCTATAACAGCGAGCTAAGGGAGTTGAAGTAATTTGAGTTTAAGTATGTTTCATCGTCATTTTGATAGTGGAATTGATTGGGTCTGATGTTCTTTATATTGATCTATATATGAATGTTAGATCAATACTCCAGTGATTTGAATCAAAAGATTAACTCCAAATCTGTATTCCCTAATGGTCATGATTGGTTGAATGTTGTGAGTAATTTCAGTAGTTCAACAGTGCCATTGCTTGTTTGATGCTCAATTCAGTGAAGCTTAGATCTGATTTTTGAAGTTCAGCTGAGGAAGTAGTTGTACGAGTTGTTGATAGAGGCCATTAAACCCCTATTTTTGGGTTTATTGAGTCATCTACTCAACTGGTACAAGTAGTTTTGACTGAGTTTAGCTATTTGCAGTTGATTGGTGTATTGAAGAGTTGTTGATTTGCATATTTTCTATTGATCCCGGAGTTGGGACATTACAATGGTATCAGAGCATGTTCTTCTGCACCTGTGAGGTTTGACATTGCTTGTGGATCATGGATTTATCTAGTGCAGGTAACATGAAGGCAAGATTCCGGAAACTTGGTAGAGCACTCAAGCACCTACCTCCATCAAAGGATGAGTTGCTCAAAATTTTGGAAGAAGCAGCAAGTTGCTTGGCAACAATAGAGCAGGATGATTATGGATCCATGCTTCTTGCAAGGGATTCCTTGGTGATGCAGTTGGCTAAGCACGAGTTGTTGGATCACAAAGATGGGGAAGTCAGAATTATGGTCATCTTCTGCATTAGTGAGGTCATGAGGATTGCAGCCCCTAAATTGCCATATAGTGATGCCATCATGGAGGACATATTTGAGGTCATGGTGGGAAGTTTCCAAGGCCTTTGGGACCTTGCAAGCCCTTGCTTTGGTAAGAGGGTTAGCATTTTAAACACTATGGCAAAGGTAAGATCTTGTGTGATAATGATGGACCTAGAATGTAATGATCTTATTTCTCACATGTTTGAAGTGTTCCTTGATGTTGTACATGATGATCACACTCAAGAGGTATTGGTTCCCATGCAAACCATTATGTCTTTGGTGTTAAATGAATATGAGAGTCCCCCACCACAATTGCTATCACTTCTTGAGGAAGGATTGAGTCAAGAGGCATCACGTGTTGCTCATACACTTGCCAAAGGTGTTCTAGAGCAATGTTCAAGCAAAGTGAAGACATGCATCCAAGGTATGAGCTCTTTTGATGATACATTTTTAGCATCTAATGATTGCATGGGTTTGAATGGGTGCAAGAAGAAATCAGATTTGGATGATGAGCATGAAGAGGGCATTAGTGTCAAGCATGTGCATGATGGAGAAAAAGGGGTTTGGATGAAGAAAATGATGAGGGAAAGAGCGTTGTCCTAAACTCAGAAATTCTGAGTTTTGTAGATGTTGGGGGCAGCCCAAGGTATGATTTTTCA